>GG745332.1:1423254-1587890 GCA_000151295.1 Allomyces macrogynus ATCC 38327
CGAGAGGCGGAGAACAGGTGCGTGGCGAACCAGATCAGACCAGCCGAACAGTCGCGGGCGTCGTGCCGGGCGCCGCGTCCCCGGATCTCGCCCTCTCGAGCGACGAGGCCTGGGAAAGGGGTCTGAGAGGAGTGCGGGGAAAGTCGGTCAGGGTGTGGTCCGGTGTCGGCGGGGTGTGGTCCGGGTGTCGGCGGAAAGGCACCCGCGTGAGCGAACACGGTCAACAGACCGACCGTCGCGGGCGCGGGCGCGGGCGCGGGCGCCGTGGGCAGCGACGGGTCGACAGAGGGCATCATTGGCGGCGCGGCAGGCACGCGCGCGTAACCGCCTTCGGCAAACTGCGTCGGCGGCGCCGACGGGGTCGGGTCGGGTCTGCCATGGTTTGAGCGAGCAGGAGCCTGGATTATGAAGATCACATGGTCGCGGTCTTGGTCGCGGTCCTGGTCGCGGTCGTGGCCGAGCTCGGCGAGTCTCACTGGTGGGTGCCGCGCAGCACGCATTCGACGAAGAGGAGCGGGAGCGAGCGCGAAGAGGGTGGGAGTTGGCCGGCCGAAGACGCGAAAGGGACCACATCGGGAAGCGCCCTTCCATGAGAGACGGGAGACACAACTGCATTCAAGCCACAGAGCACACGTGCGCTGACCGCCAGAGCCATCGGAGCCGCCACACCGCTCGCCTTTGCTGGGATACCTGCTTGACCTTGAACCCTCTCCTCCTGAACGAATCTCGTTGTTGTCACAATGGGTTCGTAACGACCCCGCAACACGCACGGACCACCACCATCACCGCCACCAGCGCACTGCGACCACCGCGGCCGCGAGCACGATCCGCGGCCGAACCGGCGATTGCAGCAACTCAGCGCTCCGAAATCGACGAAACAACCTTGAAACCCCACACGCTGCGAACCCGCCAACCGACCGCGCAACGGATGGACCGGTGTGGCCTCCCCCACGCACCCGTCGTCACGGCCGTCCATCCGTCACCAACCCCGCATTTTCGGCGGAATCGTCATCCTTGACGCTATCCCGAAATGCGATCCCGCGGTTGGCGCCATTTTGGCCTTTTTTAGCGCTTGGCGGATTGCGGTCGCGGAGGCCGCTGTCGTTTCAGCCGTCGTTGCGCTCTCGTCGTGATTCTGCTGCGGTTCGGTCGCGGAGCGCTCGTCTTTTCTGCGATCGTTTCACCGTTTCGACGCTACGCTGGTGGTTGCCGAAAAACAGTGGTGGTGGTGGCGGTGGTTCCGTCGCTCTCTTTGTGCGCAAAAATCGCGACTCTGACGCTTCTCGTTGTGCTTGTGCGCAGGTCGTGTTATCCGTGCTCAGCGCAAGGGTGCCGGTGGCATCTTCAAGTCCCACAGCAAGCACCGCAAGGGTGCCGCGCAGCTGCGCCCGCTCGACTACACCGAGCGCCATGGCTACATCAAGGGCTTGATCAAGGAGATCATCCACGACCCGGGACGCGGTGCTCCGCTCGCGCGCGTCGTCTTCCGCGACCCCTACAAGTACAAGCTGCGCCAGGCCATGTTCATTGCCACCGAGGGCATGTACACGGGCCAGTTTGTCTACTGCGGCAAGAAGGGTGCGCATTTTGCTACGTTTCCGACTGAAACAGCGGCCGATTTCGAACTGTTTGGCTGACTTTGGCTCGCTTTTTCTGCTCGGTAGCTTCGCTCGCGATCGGCAACGTCCTGCCCCTCGAGAACCTGCCTGAGGGTACGGTCGTGTGCAACGTCGAGGAGAAGGCGGGTGACCGCGGCGCCCTTGCTCGCACGTCGGGCGGTTACGCGACGGTCATTGGCCACAACCACGACGAGGGTGTCACGCGCATCAAGCTGCCGTCGGGCGCCAAGAAGGTGGTCAAGTCGTCGTGCCGCGCTACGGTCGGTATCGTTGCTGGCGGTGGTCGTATCGACAAGCCCATGCTCAAGGCCGGCCGTGCCTACCACCTGAACAAGGCCAAGCGCAACCGCTGGCCCAAGACGCGTGGTGTGGCCATGAACCCCGTCGACCATCCGCACGGTGGTGGTAACCACCAGCACATTGGTCACGCGTCGACGGTCGCGCGCAACTCGCCCGCCGGTAAGAAGGTCGGTCTTATTGCCGCCCGCCGCACGGGTCTGCTGCGCGGTACCAAGAAGATCGCCGACAAGTAAAGGAATTCGATTGCGATTTCGCTTGTCTTGGTTGTTCTCTTCGGTCTCTCTGGTCGGTCGTGTCATGAGAAGGCATCGGGCGCGGTTGGTTGGGAAATGCAATACAGCTGCTGCTGCTGCTGCTGCGGCGTGCCTTGACAAAACGCCCTGTTCACACTTCAAAGCAAAGCTACATCCCAAAGACGTTGCATCTTGAGCCTGACCCGGTTGGAAACGTTAAAATGGAAACGAGAACAGCCTCACCTGCCTCGCACAACGTCGTTGCTCGCGGCCGTTGGCATGTCCATCTGTCTGCTGGTCGTATTACGACTTCTTGGCAACGCCTGCATTTTTGTCTTGCGTTTCCCGTTGCTTTTGTGTCCCAATGCCATGCCGACCGCTCGCACACAACGTCGGCATCTGAACGCGATTGACGATCCGTCTTCAGTCATCATTCTTAAACAGGCTTCCCGCAAGCGAACTCGCGAAATCTCCCTCAGCTCATGTTAAAAGCACGAAGACCATCTCCCACGGGCCTCTGTTTCCGCCCGCAAAAAAAACATCAAAACGCAATCAAAGTGACAGCTCATCATCGACATTGAAACGGCCGTCCGTTGCGCGTCACGGACGGTGCAAGACAATCAAAACGGGATCATGGGGGCAGGCGAGGACACAGACACAAACGCAAAAAGGAATAACGAAGTCGGCCAAAAGGCCGAAACGACACGCTGCGCGAGCGCCACTATCCCTCCACAACGGGAGCGTGGGGTGCTTGACGCGTATAATCATCAGCAGTGCCGTCATGGTCGATAGCGCGTTCACGACCCGACAATCGAGCCGCCGTTCGGATGGAGCACCTAAATCAAATGACGCGGTCAGCCAAATCAATAACATCGAGGTTGCGCGACGCATGCGCCCCGCAATTGCAAATACCTGGCCCGTGAAGTAGGACGAGTCACTGCTCGCGAGGAACACGTAGGCCGTCGCACATTCGACCGGCTGGCCCATGCGCCCGAGCGCCGTGTTGGCACCAAACGACTTGATCTGGTCCTCGTTGAACGACGCCGGAATGAGCGGCGTCCAGATCGGCCCGGGCGCGACGGCGTTCACACGAATCCCCTTGTCGGCAACCTGTAGCGCGAGCGACCGCGTGAATGCGACCATCGCGCCTTTGGTCGACGCGTAGTCGACGAGCTCCTTCTTGCCCTTGTAGGCCGTGACGCTCGCCGTGTTGATGATCTTGCCGCCGCGCTTCATGTGCGCGAGCGCGTACTTGGTGACGTACATGTAATTGAGAATGTTGGACGCGAACGTGCGCTGGATCTGGTCGACATCGATGTCGACGAAATCTTGCGAGACGTGTTGCTCTGAGGCATTGTTGATCAGCAGGTCGAGGCCGCCCAGCTTGCCCACGGCCTCGGTCACGAGCTTCTCGCAGTTAGCCGCGACGCCGAGGTCGTAGGCGAACTGGTGGCATGCGCGACCCTCCTGCTCTACGAGCTTGCGCGTCTCGTCGGCGTCCTTTTGCTCCTTGGGCAGGTACCTAGTCGGTCGGATCCGATCAAGCGAGTGAGTCTCCTGCACAGGACGCGTCGCGCGTTGCGCGCGGGCCTCCAAAATTATCATCAAAACGTACGCGATGGCCACGTCGGCGCCCTCCTTGGCAAACAGGATCGCGACGGCGCGCCCGATCCCCGAGTCGCCGCCCGTGATGAGCGCCTTCTTGCCGGCGAGCTTACCGGCGGCCTTGTAGGTATCGATCGTCGCCTGATCCTCGACGGGCAAGTCAGCAGATATGGGCTGCGTCTTCATTTCCTTTTGCACGCCCGGCTGGTCCTGCCGCGGTTCTTCGGCCTTGGCCTGCTGCTGCTGCATGGGCGGCGCCGACGACGCGATCATGGCGGTGGTGGGTCGGTGGTGGGTCGGTGGTGGGTCGGTGGTGGGTCGGTGCGGCGGAGCGCAGACGGACGGACTGACGGATGGGTTGGTCGAGGGTCGTGGCGGTGTGAGGGCGCGTGGAGATGGACGGCGGGTGGAGAGGGTGCGGCTGGGCGCGCAGAAGGCAGCCGATCGCACGCCGAGTGCGCGAGGCATCGTGCCGCCTTGTTGGTGCTCGACGCGGTCCATCAAAGCGGCCATCAGCTGTGCTTGGCTATTGGCGCGCGCTCACATCGGCAGTCGCGCCCGTCAACCGCGCGACGTGACGCGGCGCGGCACACGGCCTTCATGTCGCACTTCGGCGCGCGCTCTCATGCAACAGCCTTGGAGTTTTTGCTGGTGTTCGTGACGACGATTGCGCGAGACGCGTTCAGGCTTGGCCGTGGAGGGGCCGTTGCCAAGCCGTGCCACGGCGCATGCCGACCCCACAACCGCCCTCGTGATGAGGCGTGACCCAGATCGCACTCGCTCGCACACCGCAACCACTCCACCTTCGGATCGCTGCGTGTGGGACAGGCCGCCGCCGACGCCGACGGACAACGATTGCATTCGACCTTGCGCTGCACGATCACAAAAATCGGCCACCATCCACCATGAAGGCGCATCTCGGCACCGCGGCCGTCAGCGCAACCTACACCTACAGCGCCGATCAGGCCTACCTTGCCGTGACGCAGACCTCGGCCGATGCGCAGCACATTACGCTCTGGAAGACGGCCGCCACATCGGTCATTGTCGACCACCGCCCACCAGAGCACACGACCGTGGCCTCGGTCGCATGGGGGGCTGTCGCCAAGGTAAAATCATGACTGCGCCAGCCGGGGCCCGCATCCGACAAGATGTCCTGACCTCGTCAATTTCCACTCACCCAGGGGAAGAAGGGCACACAGCCAACCGTCATCGTCCTCGCCATTTGCCTGTCGAATGGCCAGATCCAGCTTCTCTCGGCGCTCGACGGCAAGGTCATGTCGACGCTCTCGGGCGCGCACTCGTCGCCCGTCAATGACTTTGTCTTTGTGCCCGACACGGCATCGGCCTACTCGTGCGGCCAAGACGACTGGATCGTCAAGTGGAACGTGGCCAAGGGCACCGTCGAGCAGTACGCTCCCCTTCACTTACTCGTGGCGACGTTTCCAAGCCGTCAATTTGACCCCTTTGTGCATTGTGTAGCAAATTCAAGGTCGCCGACTCCAAGGCATCCCCGCAAAAACTCGGTCTTTCGCCTGACGCCTCTCTGCTCGCCGTCTGCGACTCGTCCGTGACTCTCTTCTCGACCGCCGACCACCGACAAGTCGCACGATTCCCCGCGCATGCCTCGTCCATCACGACCGCGCGCTTTACCGCTGACGGTCGCCGCCTTTTGACGGCCGCGAGCGCCGACCGTTTTGTCAACGTCTACGATCTCGCCAACCCAGCGCACCCGCAACCGCTCCCAGCCCTCTCGCTCGACGCCAACGTGGTAACCCTCGCCGTCGCGCCCACCGACCAGGTCACTGTCCTTGCCGAGGACGGGACGCTCGGGCTATGGTCTTCCGCCGCCCCACCTGCGGCCAGTTCTGGGTCAGCTCGTGGCAAGAAAAAGCGCACCAAGTACTCGGCACGCGTGCCCGAGGCGACGTGGCGCGTCGAGGCCAAGGAGACGCAGGAGATGGTGCCCATGACGTCGGTCGCGTTTGTCGCAGAGCCGGAACCGCGTGTCCTGTTCACGCGCGGCGCGTCGCTGAACCCCGTGTTCGAAGCCCTGCCGTACCTCGAGAACGGCGAACTGCTCGCGTCCGAGACGCTGATTCGGTCGACGCAGACGGCGCACCTTGTTGGGGCCGCACAGAGCACGCACGGGTACCGCCAGTCGCCGGGGACGGCCGTCGTTCACGCGGGGGACACGGACTTTGCCAAGCCGCAACTTGCGTCGTCGGTTGCAGTTAACGGCACGGTCGACGAGCAGAATCAGTCCCTCGCTGAGCGGCTCGCGCAGCTCAAGGTGGTGGCGGCGCCGAATGCGCCCGCGTCGGCTGCCGGTGCAGCGGCGGGCAAGCCCGACGTGACGTCGCTGCACGTTATCTTGACGCAGGCATTGCACTCGAGCGACCAGGAATTGCTCGAGACGGTGCTGGGCACGTCGTCGCTCACCTACGATATGATCATGAGCACCGTGCGCAAGTTGCCGACGGCCCAGGTCGTGCCGTTCTTGACGGCGCTCATGGCGCGGTTCCAGCGCCGGCATACACGCGCGGACCACTTGTTGGACTGGATTCGCGCCGTGATTATTGTGCACTGCGGGTACGTTTCTTTTTGACGGATGTGACCGCTGGGGAGGACCTGATACTGACAGGGATGCCTACCCTGTAGCTACCTCTTGACCATCCCGGACCTCGTGCGCAAGTTGTCGGCCTTCTACCACGTCCTGGAAGCGCGCGTGAACACGGCGCGCGACCTGGTCAAGCTGCAAGGACGGCTCGAGCTCGTTCTGTCGCAAATGGAACTGCAGCACACGGTGGCCACCGACGATTCGGCCATGCTGGTCGTCAACGAGGACGACGAGGGCGACGACGAAGCCGCTGACGGCATGTACGAGGACTTGGCCAACCCGTCGCGCGGGAGCGCAAGCACGCTGCGGCACGTGCAGCGCCGCGCGACGCTCCAGCAGCTCGGCGAGGACGTGAACGGGTACGATGATGACGAGGAGGAGGATTCAGGCGACGACGACGTGGATGAGATGGCGGTGGATAGCGAGAAGAGTGACGCGAGTGATGAGGAGAGTGGGGAGGAGGATAGCGACGAGAGTGGAGATGGCGACGAGGAGATGCTCGACGGGTTGGAGGATGATGACGAGGACAGCGACGACGAGTAAGGTCTCGTCCGTTTGCTGTCGTTATTCTTTTCCTTTCGGTTTTCTTTTCGGTTTTTTTTTTCGGGTTCTTTTCGGGTTCTTTTCGGGTTCGTTCCCTTACTTTCGTTTTGTCTTTTCGGTGTTGTTGTGTGGGGAAATCTCGGGGATACACATGCTATTCATTGCCTTTGCTGCTATACCCTGTTGTTGCCGCTAATGCCATCCACCGTGACCCGCTCGCGCATTTCAAAACACCATTTCATTTCACGGTCCGTCCTACGACGCAGCGTCTTTGTCGCTCGTTTCTCCACCAAACGCCCTCCGCAGCGCGCGAATCGTGCTCGGCGTGGTCCGGCAGCACCCACCAACCCCCACCACCCCCAACGGCGCCCATTCTTCCTTGGCGACCCGCGCATACTCGTCGTCCGTCCACCCAGACCCTTCAATCCAGCACCGCTTCGCGCCATCCCACTGCTCGCCGATGTTCGGGTACACGACCACTGGCACGTTCGGCTGCGCGGCATGGATCTTGCGGAGCAGGCCCGTCAGGTACTCCGGCGGCGTGCAGTTGATCCCGAGAATCACGGCGGGGAACGGCTTGCCATTGAACGGCGGGAGCGACGCGACCGTGCCGAAATTCGCGTCGGCAATCGCGCGCGCGACAGTCTCGATCGCGTCGCCTGCGCCTGTCTCGGCGTCGTTGCGCGCGCTGACGGAAATCCACGCGAGCGCCACGGGCAGACCCTCGGCGCGCACGTCGCGCAGAGCGTCGAGAATCGCGTGCACCTCGACGATCGTCGGCACCGTCTCGAACGCGAGCCAGTCGACCTTGCCCAATATCTCGGCACCAAACGCGCGAAGCCGGTCGGCATGGAACGCGGCCAACTCGGCACGCGTCGTCGTCTTGGCAAACGCACCCGTGAACTCGGACCCGTCGGCGAGCGTCGCGCCGAAACTGCCCAGCGACAGGGCCACTTGCTTGCCGGGCACGGCGCTCTTGTCGCGCACGTCGAGCGCGAGCTGCACGCCTTGGCGCAGGATCGACTCGGCGGCGGCGCGGTCAATCTTGTAAGTCGCGCTCAGGTTGCTCGGAGCGGCTTGGTACGTGGAGGTCAGGAAAATGTCGGCGCCCGCGGCCAGGTACGACGCGTGCACGGTCTGGATCGCGCCGGGGTCGGTGGTGATGCAGCTGGCCGACCACAGGGGAGTGTTGGTGATGGCCTTGCCGTGCACGCGCACGAGCTCCTCGGCAAACGCGCCGTCGAGAATCCACATCTTGCAGGCCGAGTTGATGGTTGCTTGAAGTCGCGAGTGCTGGATCTTTGGCAGTACGGCTCGTGGTGGAGAAGACACGAGCGCATCGAGCGCATCATGTCGTACTTTTGAAGACCTGAGGTTCTGAGGAGGGCAACGGGACCGGCGCAGCACGCTCTTCATTCCGGCCGACACGCCGTGGACGCGCTTGTCGTGGCGCCATCCACGACGACGACGGCGCCATCGTTATATGAGCGGGCGTTCCTCGTGATGGCCGTGGTTGAGCAAGGCCAGGGTTCCCCGCCGAGGCTTGCTGGATTGGATGACTGTTGGCCATGCCAACCAAAGCGCCTTGACGACGCAACCGAGTGAACTATCGACGGCGACGCTGCCGTCGTGTGCAACTTGTCGCCGTGCGCCGCCAACAATACGCTGCTCGCCATGAGCGAACCGTTGCTGGTACGGGCAGTGTCGGCAGCGGCACCATTCCGACCATTTCGACACCAGGAGCACTGACTGACTCACTTTGTCGTCCCTTGTCGGCGCTGTCGCGACGTCCAAACTGCACCAGATCAAGGACGTAGAGGTCGCGGACCTGCCGCAGTGGACGGCCGACGACGACGCCAAGCTGCGTGCGTCGTTGCGCAAGCTTGGCGTTCCGCGCACCAACGTGCCTACCACATTCCAGATCCGCGACCCAGACCTGCGGTTCGGCACGGCGAGCTGGGACGAGGTCGCCAAGGACGCCAAGCTGCCGGGCAAGTCGGGCATTGTGTGCTGCTTCCGGTTCTACGGGCCCATGGCCGGGTCGTTGCAGACGACACCCAGCGACCCGGTAATTGTTGCCACGGGGGCGACAGCGACTGCCAAGTAGGTGGAGAACATGGGCACACTATCATGTTAGCCGGCGTGCGCGTCGTGGTTGAGCAGTATGAATGAGTGAATACAGGCCAGGGCGTGTCTTTTTGCGATGGTGATCCTGTCAACTTGTGCATCTGGTCGTGTCTGAGCGCACCATGGTGGCAAATTGCGCTCCATTGCACATTTTAGACCACGACGACCCCGCTTTTGGCAAAGCATCGACTAGCTGCAGCACGTCGCGAACGACACAAGAGATCGTGAAGTCAAGTTTGGTCCGCCGTCATCGAGAACGAGCCGGTCAGCCAACCATGACCAGCACCGACACTGAGCCTGCCTTTGACCGCGCGTTCACGGCCACCAACTGTCCCGAATTACAATGGACAACTTGCACCGTCACAGGATGTCCCGCTGACCACGCAATTTACGTGTTTGGCGGCAAAGCGACGCGCAAGACGCAGCACCCGTACAATCTGTCGAACACGCTCTACCGGCTGGCTCTGCCGCGGCCTGCGCCCGTGTTCGCCACAAACAACATCAACCAGCAGGGCCCACTCGTATGGGAGGCCATTGAAGCGCCCGAACTGGCTGACTCAGACTCTCGTGCGCCCAAAGTACCATGGCCGTCGCCACGCAATGTGCACGCGGCCTGCTTCTGGCCGGAGACGCGCGAGCTGATCATTTCCGGTGGGTTTGGTGTAACGGAAGACAAGAACGCGCCCGAACAGCTCGGTGGCACGGGCGGTGCTGTGATTCTCGGCGACGTTTGGGCATTCCAGATTGATTCACGCGCGTGGCGCCGCGTTCCCGTTTGCACTGAGCCGCTGTCGGAGCACACGATGCTCGCTGACGTGTCCCGCGGCCTGTTGTTGCTTGTTGGCAGGTCGTCGTACATTGGCTCGCACATGGTGCTCACGTCGCTCGTAACGATCGTCGACATGCGCCGACCCGCGCTGGTTGACGGCAAGGACGTGATTGCGGCCACGACGCCTATCCGGCACACAACCACGGCGTTCCGGCGCCGCCGGCACACGGCAGCTGCGACCGCTGCGGGTCTGCTCGTTCTGGGTGGGCGCAACGAAAAGGTGAGTATTCAGGACCCGCTCTTGCTCGCTGTGACGCGCGACGTGTCCCCGGTCTCCCGTCGTGGCAATCGCGCACATGACGAAGGGATTCGGCTCGCCATTTCCGCGCGGCCTGTCCCCGCTCTCGCTGCCGCGATTCACGACGATATTGTCCCGTCGAACCCTGCTGCCCCAGGCAATGAGCACCACGGCCACGTGCGCGTGTTCCCGTTCCCGACGCACGCCAAGGAACATGTCGGCGTCCTGTCGTTCCCGATGCGCTCGCCGGGCGTGTACGAGACGGACGTGCGTGTGTTCCATGCTGTCGATGGCACGCTGGCACCGGGTGTAGAGCCGCTGCGGATCCCGAACGGCCCGCACTTTGCGCTCGCGCTCGCGCCGTACCTCGTCTTTTTGCACCGCGGGTTTGCCGTGATTGGACTCGTGGCGTTTTCGCGGTTCCTGGTGTTTTCGCGCGCGCTCGACGTGCCCGAGATTGTAAGCAGCGTGCACGGCGATCCCAACGACGACGACGCTGACCAGTCCGAGACCAAGAGCCTGCACGCGCATGATTTGATCGACACGTCGCACGGCGCGATCCAGCGCAACCCGCTTGATGCTGCACCGGCACCACCACTTTCAACGACGCTGCCGCACGTCATGACGGTGAAGTGCGGTGCCGGCCGTCGCAGCACAAGTGCGACCCTCACTGTCTACCCGCGGCTGCTCAAGTACGTTTCGCACCTGCGGCACATGGCGGCAATGCTGCACGCGGCACGCACGGCCGACGCCGACCTCGCCAGCACCGGGTGCGTTCTCGATGTTCCCGAGTCGGCCGCAGCGGTCCGTGCCGTTGTCGAGTTTGGTGTGACGGGCGAGTTCCGCGTGCCGGTCGTGCCCGCGAATCTGGACGTGGTCGCCGACGTGTATCACTTGGCAATTGTTTGGTGCGAGCCGCACCTGCACCGCGAAACGTGCCGGTGGATGCTCGAGCTCGTCCGCGGTCGCGCCGCATACGAGGTCCTGGATGTGCACGAGGATGCGCTCGCCGCGCTCGCGGGCGAGGCGCATGGCGTGCACGACAAGGATATGCTGCGCGTGCTCGCGTACGGGTGGCGTGTATGGGGGGTTGAGGTCGAGGTGGACGAGGAAGGGGACGGCGACGGCGACGATAAATAAATTCTTGCCTGCCGTGATCTTGAGAGCAAATTTCGCAGTGGAGAGATTGCGCCAAATCGAGCTCAACCAAAATTGAGCAGGAGAAAAAGACAAAACGATTGCTCAATTCAAAACGACAAAACAAGCACTCGATCTTCATCTCCGATCGATCCACCACTTGTCAAGGAACACGACACGAGCAAACAACAGTACCTGGTTGGCCATCAATGATCCATTGCCGACCGCGACCGTTTCGCAGGCACCACGGCCTGCGCCTGTGGCGGTTGCACATCGCTGCCGCGGGGGGGCGCCTGCTTCACCTCCAGCTCAAACGCTTCCTCGAGCTTGCACATTTGCTCAACCCACCGATTCGTGCCTCCATACCAACGAAGGGTCCAACGAAGGGTCGCCCGAATGACACTCCTTCGGCTTGAACTTGGTTAACGTGACCTGGGAATGATCGGCCGTGCCATGCGGCTGTTGCGGCGTATCAACGACGACCTTGACGATGTATGTCTGGGCGTCGATCGCGCGCGGCCACGCGTCGGCTGCCGCAGAAGGCCATCCACGGAGAACGAGATCGACTTTGCGCTCGACTTCAAAAAGGGCTGGATCTGAGGGAACCGCGGAACGCGAGAGTCCGGAATCGACCAAAAGCGAGCAACCTCCTCGGCGAGAACATGGTACCTCCATTGCGCGATCGGGAGAAATGCGACAACGTTGAAGTGACCGGGACGAACCCGCACGCTCATGATCCCACTCATGGCACAAGCCGCTGGTCACTGACAGCATCGGTCAGTTAGAGCCCCACGTACTTGTCGACCAGGTGCGCCGCAGTCTGGATCTTGGGCAAGAGATCGCCCCAAAGAGTATACTCATTTTCGTTGAGCACGTCACTGCACAGGTCAGCGCCCATGAGCGTCGCAGTGAGCAGTTGCGTCCAACCCGTCTCATCCACATTACCGCGATCGTTCACGACCGCCTTGTACGCGTCAATCCCCGGCTCAAGGCGCATGGCCACCGGAACGCGCAAATAGTGCTCGAGAACAGCATTGGAGACGCTGGGCCACCACGGCGAGCGGTTCAAGTTGGTCAACGTGCTTTCCACATCCTTGCGCGATAAAAGAAGAGGAAAAAAAGTCGCTCGTGACGAGGCGTCGCAGGTGATCTGGTACCCTTGCCTTGGTCGTGATGCGCATTAGCCGCGACGTGAGCGGAATCCGGGTCAAGACGATGAGCATGGCCAGTGAGAGCAGCGTGTCTACAATAAGACACACAATCGGGTCCCACGAGGTCGCAGGCACGGGCGGATTCTGGAGATCGCGGCGGAAACAGTTGCGATGGAGCTGGCGCTCGAGAATGACGATACACATTTCGATCCGGGAAGCGCGCGGGAGATCGGCAAGAATTGCACACACGAGCGCGCACGCTGCACTCCACAGCCACAACAACTCCATGAGCTTGGGCGCGACCACGAATCCGAGCACAGCGATCAGGTCCGGGAACGCATCGAGGATCTTGACGATGGCCATTGGCAACTTCAGCGCGATCGCGTGACGATTGAGTTCCAATGCTTGGTCAAGCGGCTCGTGCCATGGCTTGAACACCGCAATCTGGTTGTCAAACCAAAGGTGAATGGCGTTCTCGTGGAGCACGATCTCCTGGTCCGAATCGACCAGGCCAAGATGCATCGTGAGGAACCGATCTTACCGCGCAAGGGGCACGCCAACAAAAATGAATCTCTCGTAGCGCGTCGTATTTTCCCACCCTTTGTTACCAGTGTATGATGCGACCGAAATGCGTGGACCCGCCCACATCTGCTTACACGACTTGCGCGACGGGTTGAGAATCAACGACGGCTCTTCGAAATTGAAACCAATGCACTGCTCGCGCGCGCGCCACTGTTCTCGATGCCCCTGTCAGCTTGAGACCACTCCATGACCATGTACGTTGGGTACCATGAACAGGCCCAATTCGTCTTGCCCCATTTATCACAATATTCGGTCCGGGTTCCTTGGTCAACTGCTCCGTATAGTGGTGGTCGAGAAAGTAGCAAAACTTGGCCGACATGCGCCATGGTGGAGAGCTGGAACACGATGTGGTCGGTCAAGTTGCCGCTGATTTTCGGAACAGGCAGTTCTGTCGGCCAGCAACGCGAGCGCGACACGATGGCCCTTGGTGCCAAGTTTGCGCCCATAATCGTGAATCACAGCCAAGGTCACAATGCCAGGTTCAGTTGGTTCCTGTGAAACGATGAGCTCCCCACCCACGTGAGCCGACGGCAGCTGGACGACAACAGTCGCATACATGCGGTTATGCTTAGCCGTGTCGCGGTGCATGACAAAACGACCGCCAGGTCCATAGTGCAAGAACTTGAGATGCATGGTCAGGTTCATGGCAGCAAATCCAATTTGGTCGCAACCTCGCTGGTCAGCGTGGCAATGCCCCCGCCCAAGCCAGGTTTGTGAAATGAATCTGGTCAGGCTCGCTTTGCCAGGTCTTGCACACAAACGGGTCCACGAGCGTGTCGTATCCACCACCAAACGGCGCGTCGCGCGATTCGGCAACAATTTAGGCAGCAACTGAATCGCCGACAATGGGCAACCTGATGGGTCTAACTCCATCAATCACGAGCTCCGGATCGGCGGGAAGCTGGGCCGCCAGCCCGCCAAACGAGAAGTGCACGTCGCGCTTGCAGTCGTCACCAGTGAGCAGGTCGCCCAAAATGCCAAACGCGCCGCCCGGAAGTTCGTTCGACAGGTTGCACTGGCCGTTGCGCCATGAGCTCTTCGCGCTTGGCGCAGTCGAGGGTGTCGCCCGGCTCCATTTCGTCGTCGGACGGCTCGCCATGACTTCGTGATTTGGTGAAGGTGTTGCCGTGTTTCATGTACGCTATTGCTATGGTGAGAGAGCGGAATGCGTCATGCCGTTCTCTGGCGCTTGCAACAACACGGCCGTTCGAGCACCGTGATTATTGCGCCTGCCGATGAGAAATGGTGTTTTCCTGCAGTGAGCCTGATGCATTTGAGTCTGTGACAATAAGCGGGGCGGATTGGGTCTCATCTTTTCACCCTCACACGCAGTCCCATCATAGTGTGTTCCAAACCCACCTGCGTTCCGGGCCCTGTCCAGCTGTCGCTCTTCACCATCCCGACCACACGGTTGTCAGTGTCGACAATGGCCCACCGACCACCGCCTGCTCCGAGGTGACGCCGCTCCTCTCCAGCTTGGAGCGCGCCATTGACGAGGCCGCGTGCGATGCGCCCCCATTGCCTGCCGCTGGAAAGCGCGTTCCTGCTCTCGACCTGCTCCGCGGACTCATCATCGTTGCCATGTCCCTCGACCACGCGCGCAAGTACCTGTGCCATTACTCGCTCACGAAGAGGCCTGGGACGTTAAACTACCCGATTACGGCGGCAGCTTGGCGCTGTTTGCAGTGCGTTCGGTGACGCACCTGGCCGCACCCGGCTTCTTCTTTTTGATGGGCGTCGGCGCAGTTCTGCTGGCGAAATCGCGGCTCGAGCACCCGACTCGGCCGTGGTCCAAGCTCGCCATCGTCCAGCATGGGTTGGTGCGCGGCGGGATTCTGGTTGCGCTAGCGCTGACGCTGTTGAATGACGGCATTATGTTTCGCGGCGCGAATCCGAGCGACAAGGGTACGCTGCACTCGCATCCTGTTTCGCCGGGTGGAGAATGGAGTATACGAACGAATCTAAACGTTGCGTACTGGCACACAGACTTGGCGGGCGTTCGCGTGTCGCTCGGCGTCCTCTTTGCGCTCGGTGTCAACATGGCCCTGGCCCTCGTGCTGGTCACAGTCACGTACCATTGGCCGCGGCGCTTTGTCGTGGCGACTCTTGTTGTCCTCGCCTGGGCAATTCCAGCCGTGACCGAGGTCATTTTGCTCTGGTGCCGTCGTGATGGCACAGACGCCCACGTCCCGTGTGCGGTCTGGCTATTGATGGTCTCAATTGTCCCTCGTACGCCTTTCATTCATTTCGTCACGGCGATCATGTTCTCACCTCTGACGGACCGTTTCCCAGAAACGACGGGTTTCCTGCAAGTCGTCTACCCGCTACGTGGCTCGTCCCGACGTTATGGGGCGTTACGTACAGCCTTGGCATCACTCACGTCCCGCCGCAGCTCCTTCCCCGACTCAACGTGGTACGTTGACCGTCACAAACTGCCACGATGCCGTGGCCGATGTCCTGACTTGCGATACACTTGGACTAGCTTCTTGGCGTGCTTCTTCTTAACTTGTTTTGCTCTCGTTCGCGCTCTAGACGGGTTTGGCAACATTTCGACTGCCTCCATCCCGACTCCCTCCACTTTCTCCACTCGCCTCATTGCCTTACTGACCGTCGTCAAGTACCCGCCGTCGCTCGCGTTTCTCTCTGCGACCCTCGGCGTTGTCCACCTGCTCCTGGCTGTGTGCCTGCACCCGATCACGGCCAAGCAGCTTGCCGCCGACTCGACCCCGTTCATGAGCTCGTGGGTGATGCGCAGCCTCGCACGCGACCTGATCGCCTATGGCCAATCGTCGTTGTTCTTTTACCTCGTGCATGTGCCGCTCTTCTTTTTCACGGGGATTCTCGTCAAGCGCACGATGGGCGGTGTCGGGTTGCTGGGGCTCATGCCGTGGTGGATTGGCGGTCTGGTAGTGCTCGCGGTCCTGTGCGCGCGGTATGCGCGGTTCAAGCACGCAACGTTGCCGACGAGCTGGTGGAGGTTTCTGTGAGCGACGCAATGATGCTCTTTGCGTTGTGATTTCTTGGTCGAGCGGCGTTTGCTCCTTTGCTCCTTTGCTCTCGCCCTCGTCCGGCGTGGGCTGGAAACCCATTTGTAAACCGTCGTCATTGTATCGAAATTGTTCTTCTGATGCTTGATGACTGCGGATCGTGACCGGAAACGTACGTTTCGTCAGACAATCGGTAGCAAATACGACAGCAACGAAGAGCACAAAACCAAACACTAAAAATGTATACCGCTCCCAAGCACAACCCACTTCGTCACCACAGCCTCTATCCACGGCGGTAATCCCAGCCGGTCTTGGCGGGCGTCTCCGTCGGCGCCTTGAGCAGTCGCGGGAAATACTGGTCCTCGCCCTCGCGGTCCATGGCCGTCGCAAACCGGTCCGGATCCACTTGCTCGAGCGTGACCATGGCCTCGCGCAGTCGGCGGTACTTGGCGGCCAGGTCGGCGTGCCGCTGTGCGGCCAAGTCGCGCTGCGCGACCGACCACGCGCGCTCAATCGTCGCGTGCACGTCTGCGTCCACTTCAGCCACGCCGTCGACCTCGGCGTGCGACGCGTACAGGTACTCCTTGAGCAGCGGGTACCGCGAGTCGCCGCCAATCGCGTTCGAGGAACCCTTTTTCTTGGCGGCGCCCGCTGCAGGCTTGTTGCCAAACGACGACGCGGACCGGTTGGTGGTTACGGCGGCAAAGGGGGTGCGTGCGAGCCGTGCGAGGGCCGCGGGGCGGACGGCGAGCAGGGACATGGTGTGCAGGGTGTGCAGGGGCGAGAATCGGTGGTTGAGGATCGATCGGATCTGGGTCCCCAGCACTCGGAGCTGCGAATTCGGGCGAGCGTGCGTGCGTGGATGACAAGACGGTGCGGCAAGTTGGACGGCCGGGTCGGCGATGATCGCAGAGATTTCGGTGTCGCCTCGAGCAATTGATCAGCGACGGCGAGCAGAGAAAGCGTTGATCAGGTTTGTGTCCCAAGTTCGGGTCACCTGCAAGTCATGTTGAGCACGCCTGGCAAGCCTCATCGCGTCTCCTCGCGCTCTTGGACTGGCAGTCATGAAGACTGCACACGCAAGCACGGGAGTGCTCGCGCACAGAGCTTCAATCTTTGGCAAGATGCAAAAAAGCACAGGAAACGATGGCGCAAGAGATCAAGCTCAAGTGGATGATTTAATTATGGATTGAGTGCGCGGTTGTCACGATGCGAGCTCGAGCGCCTGCCAGCACGTCCGCCAGAAGCGCGGAGCAACGGACTTTGCAAGCAGGAAACGAAAGCAACAAACGATCAGAAATGGGAGACTCAAAGTCGCACCGGCGCACGGCGCCCCTCCGTCTTCGGCGCGCACGCCAAGAACTATGCAATCTAGGAAAGTGTGATCCTAGTCTCGGAAACAGCAAAACAAAATCCGAACCTGGCGAGGCCGCTCAATGCCTGACCGGCGGCTCCAGCATCACGGGCACCACTGCGCCCGTTTTATCCCGTTCCAGAGACAGAACGCGACCGAGCGAGTTCGCGCCTGCATGACGGCGCTCCAGCGACCCTGCCGTGCCCATGGCACGCAGCATGTTGAGCGGCACCATCCCCGTCTGTCCCGTCTTGCCGTGCACCGCGTGCGCCCACCCGTCGTTGAACGTCTTGAGAACGCGCACGGTGTCGCCAGCGGCCAAGTCCAGCTCGTCGTGGTTCGTGGCGCGGTACGAGTGCACGACGACCGAGTGCGGGACAGCCGAATGGGCGGTGGACGAACTCGGCAAGATGGCCGTGGCAAGAACCTCGACGGGCCGCTTTGCGGGCGACGGCAGGATCGGAATCCGGACGGGGGTCGCGGCCGCCGACTTGTGCGGCGTGGTCGCGGCTCGTGACGGGCGACCAGGGCTCCGCGCGCCGACGCGCGCTGGTGTCCCGCGGTGCGCAGAAAGTGTCGCGGCATCACCCATTCCGACCGGGCTCGTCGGCATGTTCTTGATTGGAGACGTCGGGAGCGGCACTTGCATCGCAGCGGGCGGCGATGTGGCCGGGTGGAACCACGGTGGGGGAACTTGCGCATGCCCTGCTACCGGCGACACGACGTGCGGGACGACACCTGCATGCGCTACTGGTGCAGCCACGAGCAAGTGCTCATGCGAGTGGCCTCCGGCTGGCCGAGCGCGTGTCTGCCCTCGGTCGACGGCCGCAGCGTTGATCGCGAGCGCGGCCGAGTGCACGTTTCGCACGGTCTGATCTGGAGAGCGGATTTGCGTTTGAAACAGGTGTCACAACACCGAACATGAGACATTCGACACCCGCTTGGCACGCACGCACCTCGCTGCCCCTTGGTTCGCAGCTTTTTCAGCGCCATGCAACCGCCGACGACAATCGCGAGCACAAGCGCGCCGAGCACGATTGCTCCCCACGGAATGTCGGCCATGGCGCCCGCCGTCTTGGACGTGATGGCCGACGCGCCGCGACCTGCTGGATCAGCCGGGAGACTGGTGGTCATCGCGGCATTTCCTGCCCCCACTTGCGGCGTCGTGGTTGTCGTCACGTCGGTGCCGCCTGATGGTGCTGGTGCCGTATCGGGCGTCGCCTCGGAGCCGACTTGGCGCACGGCAAGGTGCGATGCGCCTGGCGTGGACCATAATCGCGCAGTTGGTGGCGAAGCCGGTCGCAGCAGAGGTGGGGCCATGCTGATGCGTGGTCTACACGGCACGGGTCTCGATGAGCAAAGTGGCGAAAATGGAAGTAGCGAGCTCGCTGGAGAGAAGGCACGGATCAAGCCTGTCCTTCCAACCCCTCTTCTTGATCGAGTCGCGCGCGAACGTCGAGGCACCCCGCGTGGCAGCCAGCCGTCGCATCCCTATGGTCAGCCGCGTCAAACTCAAGCCGATCGAGATCAGGGGTTTGGCGGGTGCGGCGGGACTCCCGCCGCGGGAGACGCGTCGTTGAAGCACGGTTGGTCGCCGGGCCCTGTACTGCTTGCACCAGCAAACCGCTTGCCAACAACGACCTGGCGCTAACCACAAACGCTCGCCCGACCCGGCAGCCCCGGCAGGATCCATCCACGCCCATGCTCGCGCGGCACACCACTTGCCAGGCTGGTCAACAAGCGTTGATCTTGGGCTATTTATGAATCAAGCCGCATTTTGGTGCGCGATTTTGTGCCGGGTCGTGCAGCTGGCCGAACCGTGGGAACTGAGGACAAAAGAGACATCATCTCTCTTCTCCAGCAGTCTTCTTGGCCTGCCGCTCCCTGTCACTTGGCCGTTTCCCACGCCGGGCCTGTGAAACATCAAGCGCTCTGAGCCCAAATTTTTCGAGCGGTTTGTTGCCAGCATCTCCACAAACCAATGTCCGGGATGGAGACATACTTCAGAGAGTCGCGCATTTAGGGTTGCCAGTTCGATTCTGGCCGCTGGGATAAGCTTATGATGTTCCACTTTGTCGAACTGACCCTCCAGTTGTGGTGTAAACCCTTTTGCGCGCCATGTTCAACACATAATTTTCTGTCATTCCGGCCGCCGGCAATGTGCAAGCTGGGTTTTGGCATAACTGGGCATCCCAAACAACACCGGCGCAAAGGTATCCAAGTTTGATATTAAAAACGGGTACAAGTACCGCCCACCTCATCGCGTCTTGGCCGCATCCTCCATCTCCACGCCATCATGCTCTGCACTGTCCACCCGATCATGCTCCCCGACCGGTCCTGGATCCAGCGCGATCCGCCTTGTCATGAGCCGCCACAGCGTAACCGCATACAACGCCATGATCCAGGCCAGCGGCGACGCGACGACCGCGACCCCACCGTAGAACGTCGCCATCATCCCTAGATTATAGACATGGTACACGGCGAGCGCCGCAACCCCCGCGCGCACCGACCGCCACAAATGGATCGGCCTTGCGCGCCGCGGATTATGCCGCGAATAGAGCAAGTGCGGCGCGACATACGTCGACACGTACCCATTGAACGGCACGACCACGTTCCAGATGGTGAACATTGCGTAGACCCAGGTATCGGCAATCGGGTGCCACGTGTCGTGCACCCACGCGCCGTACACGTAGAACGCGTCGAGCGTCCATCGCGCCGACCACGAATCGGAGGCGGTCGCGGCCTGCGTCGCATCCGACGCTGACGGGTCTGGCGCGTCAAAGACGAGGTGGCCCACGAGCATCGGGAGCGCGACGAGCGCTGCGACGCTCGCCGCCATCGGGTACCACAGCGCGCGCACGCGCGCGACCTCGCAGAACCGCAGCCAAATTGCGCGCACCGCGAAATCTGCGTCGTGCCAGGCTTGACGGATCCGGCCGAGGTCATAGCCGCGCGTCATGGATACCTCGTCCATGGCGACGAGCCGCCGCGACCACGCGGATCGCCAACGCAGGTACGCGGCGGGACCGCCCACGCAGTCGAGGACCAGGACAAACAGTTTCGGTACGAGCAGGAGCCCGGACGCGACCACGTAGCCGGCCCAGAACGTCGCCTGGATGACGGGTGGCAAGTCGGTCGCGATCACGAGTTCGCCGAGCCCGCCGTCCATGGCGACTGGGTCGCCGCTGGTCCGGAATCTCACGTCGGTCGTCGACGACAGGCCCGTGCGCACGTCGCGCGCCGTGAGCCGTAAGTGGTGCGCGACGCGCGGCGCCAGGGCTGCGGCAGCATCGGCCCAGTCGCACGTCCACAAGTGCCGCCCGTGCACAGTGCTGATCCACTGCGGCGTGACGCCGACGAGCGCGCGGCCGTCGAGCTCGACAGTCCACTCGAGGTCGCGCTGCGGATCGCGCGTGTCGGCAAACGCAAACCACCGAATTGGCCGTGCTGGGTCCAGCACGCGACTCAATGCGGGCTCGTGCCGTGGGATCAGGTACCGTCCGTCTTTCGGGTACGTGACGACCACCACGGGCGGTTGCGGGACCACAGGCCAGTTGGTCGGGTCCGCATCGACCTGGTTCACGTCGTCGTCGTCGGCAATGTGCACAGCATTCATCGCAGCATCGGCAAACGCGACCACATCATCGTCAACCACGACAATGCGGAACATGCCGTGACTCTTGACGTCGCCGAGTTCGAGCTCGAGCATCCCCGACGGCTTGTGCGCGTACATGACCTGCGCGACGCCCCACTTGAACCTGTGCAGGTGGCCGCACAGGTAGAGCGAGACGTGTCGCGTGAGCGCAGCAAGCGTGCGGCCTGACGAGGCCGGCACTTGCAGCGTCGTGCTGAGCGGGTAATGGCCGAGCAGGAACGTGTGGTTGGCGCGCGAGTGCGCGGCCAGGGCCGATTCGAGAAAGTCAACGTCGTCGCGGTCGTAGACCCCAAAGAAATTGAACGGGCGGCTTGGGCCACGGTTAGGGCACCCGTCGAGCCCGATAAAGTGGTACGTGCCAAACCCCTTGTCCAGCAGGTACGCGAACCCGGACGTCTTCGCGCGGCTCAGCGTCGCGAAATGGTTGTTGGGCGCGTCCCATGCGGGTAAGTTGAAGCAGTCGTGGTTGCCGCGCAGGTCCCACCAGAACTGGTCGCCGCGCTCTGTGAGGTTCGTGGCTGTCGCAAGGGTGCGCGCGTAGGCGCGCCATTCGTCCTCGAATTGCTGCGACTAGGATTGGTGACCGGGTGGACAAGGTGGACCAGTAAGATAACGACACGATTGAGATTGTTACGTAGGCAGAAAGAGCACCGACCGTGAGCTTGGCCTCGTCCTTGGCGTCGGTGAGGTCGCCCGTGACAAAGACGAGTTCTGGGTAGACGACAGGCAGGACCGACGTGACAAAATCGAGCAAATGGAAATGGCCACCCTTTTTGTTGTATCGGCTGACGTGCAAGTCGGAGATCTAGGTGCGTAGGTCCATATTGGCGGTGATTTTTCGGGACTTCGTGCGACCTCCACCAGCAATGGGCTTGAATACCTGTGCAAAGTGAAAGGTGCGGTCTTGGCCGGTGCTGATACCATCATTGCTGTTGTTGGTGGTGGTACTTGGGGGAGAGCGCAATAATGGCGGTCGTGGCGGTGCTGCTGCGGCCTGGTAAGTGAGTGCATCCTGTTGGAGTTGCAGCGAGATTCGCGCGACCACGGCCACGGCGACGACGAGCAGGACAAGCTCGGCTAGAGGCCTCTTGGCGAGCATGGAGGCGAGGGTCAGTGGTGGTGCTGGTGCGGGTGCTGGGGTTGCTTGCGTGCAAGGATCGTCTGGAGCTCGTGGAGACTGGGGTCGGCGCTGGCCTGCCTTCGTTGCGGTGGTGGACGGAGGAGTTGCAGCACGCGACGTGCTGCATGCCCCGCAGGGACAGGCCTGACGGCGGTCTGACGTGGATAAAGTCGATGCCCCCCGAGCCCTGCGGTGGGCGGCGAGGCATGTGGATCAGCCACCGCCGCGGCCCGCCACCGACTGCGCCGCCAGGCCGCCAGGCAGAGCAAGGTTTCTGTTGGCGCTGTTTTGCCTGTTCGAAAGTGCGGGACACGGACCCTCTAGTCCCTGGTTGTCCGCGCTTTTCCTTTTTCAATTTTCCAGCCAGGTATTCCGCTTCCTCCAAGTCAGAGTGCGCACCTGTTCAGCGGCCAGCAACTTCCAGCCAACAACCGACCCACCGGCCAGCCATCTCCCCCGCGCAGCCGCTCCTTCATCGGCCCTCGCGCCGCCACACTCCTCCTCGCCGTTGCTGCCGCGTGCAAGTCTCTCCCTTGCCCGCCCGCGCGCGAGAGCGACCAACCTACCTTCCGCTCTCGGCGCTCTTCCTCTTCTCTCCCGACCGTCGACCATCGGCTTTGTTGGCAGCTCGCACCCCCACACCCCTCGCACTGTCCGCTATGCACCTGCCGCAAGTGGCCACGACGCTCTTTGCGTCGGCCGTGCTGCTGCTCGCCGCCGCGGCCCCGCAGCCGGTCGATGCCTTCCCGCAAGTCACCATCCCGGGCATCGGCACCATTGGCGGCAACACCAACCAGCAGCCCGCCTCGTCGTCGGCCGCTCCCTCCGCTACTTCGTCCGCCATGCCCACGGCGTCAGCCTCAGCCTCTGCCAAGCCGACCGGCACGGCTACGTCGGCCGCGCCGACCGCGACGCCGACCGTCGAGGACAAGTGCCCCAAGGGCAAGTGCAAGGTGCCCGGCCGCGGCGACCAGGAGTGCATTCACCTGGGCAGTACCAACGTCTGTGGCTGTACGTTTAAATCCGTTTTGGTTGGTGGGTGCTTGCGTGCCAGAGGGTGGAGATGGTGGCGGTATTGCTGCTGCTTCGCTGGGAAGGAGCGGCGTACTTGCGGCGCGCGTGCGAGTTTGATTGGAGCCATCTCTCTGGCCGCACGGCACGGCTCTGGAAACGACGCGGCGATGAGGAACTGATCATGACCTTGCGCACGCTCTGCAGCGTTTGTCGGCAACTATGTCCCGCTCAACGTGTCGGACTATTTCCGCAAGCGCATGCCGACCAAGCGCTACTATAACATCCCTAACCTCGACTCGGCCGCCATGTTTGACAACCTCTGGTCGACGTCCGAGGACTACGGGTTCATGGGCAAGGTACGCGCGTTTCAATAGTTTTTCGGCCGATTCTCCACCAGCCAGATTTCTCACGAGCGGCTTGACCCATTAACCGTAGTACGGTGACGACTACATGCGCAACATTGCCGGGTGCGCGATCCCGAACCAGCGCTGGTTCAAGACGTGGTTCTGCGCCGATCTTCTCGACCATTTCGTCGACAACCCCTGCACCAAGCCGTCCAACTTCACCATCTGCACCGATACGTTCACGGAGCGCGCCGACTCCGTCTCGGCCGATCTCGGCAACTCGACGGCGTGCCCGGTTGGTAACGAGGGCCGCAAGCTTGGTGAAATCTACGTCAGCCAGCTCAAGGGTTACTCCAAACTCTCCAAGGACGCCAACTGTGTTTCGGGCGCCGCGACCGAGGCCAACGACCGCACCTTGAAGCAGTGCGGGTACACGTCGACGTGGACCGCGTGCAACAAGGGGTGCAAGGACGTGACGCCCGAGCAGTGCGCCAAGGCCATTCGCGAAGCGCAGAACGCGCCCGCCGCGTCGTCGTCGTGCGACCCGAACGATGTCACATGCAACGGCAAGGGCTCGTCCAAGGTCGGCATGATTGTCGGGATTGTCGTGGCCGTGCTCGTCGTGATTGCTCTCGCTGTCCTCTACCATATCCGGTTCCGCAAGACCGGCGGCGAGGAGAAGCCCGTGCCCGCTGCCCCCGAGCCCGAGCCCGAGGTGCCCGCCGCGGCCCCGGCCCCGGTCGCGCCAGCGCCCTTCGTGCAGCAGCCGATCGAGAACCAGCCGCTGATGACGCCGCCCCCGCAGGGGCCCGGTATGGTGCAGATGCCGCCGCCGCAGCCGCCCGTTCAGATGCCGCAGCCATCCGTCCAGATGCCGGCGTCGCCCATGCAAATGCCGCCGGCCCCCGCGCCTGCGGGTCTTGGTCCCATCGCCGCTGGTGCCGCTGCGGCAGGTCTCGCCGTCGGTGCTGCCGCCGGTGCCGCTGCTGCCTCCAACAACAGCAACGCGGGTCTCCCGGCCCCGCTGCAGCCGCCGGCCGACTGCCCCGAGCAAGTCACGGAATCAACGGTCGCCAAGGTGCAGTGGGCGTACCAGCCGACCAACGGCGACGAACTCGAATTAAACCCGGGCGATATCCTGACCGTCTTCCACCGGTACTCGGACGGGTGGGGTTACGCGACGCGCCACGCGAACCCGCCGATGCGCCCGACCGCCGTCACGGGTTACTTCCCGCTCATGGTGCTGGGCGAAACGGCCGCGCGGTCGGCCGGCGCTGTGCCGGACCGGTTCGAGTCGCTGAGCCGCACGACTACGCCGCGGAACTAAGTCGTGAGGTCGGAGTGTTTGGCCCTCTTGGTTTCTTTTGATTGACGCACAACTCCCTCCCAAGTGCAGTTTTGCATCGCACCCACTTGCTCTCCCCCACCCCGCTGTTGTCGCTGGACCCCCCCCCCCCCCTCATTTTGCATTTCGTTCCGTTTCGTTTCGGCCCTTCAAATCTGTTCACGGCCCTCCCGCGTTTGCTCGCTCGCAGTCTGTCTGTCTGTCCTTCTTTGCATGATCCAAGAATTCAATTGTAGCACCATTTATCATTTTCATGTCTCCTCCCTAATTGGTGGCATACGGCGCCAACGCCGCCAACGCCTGCCGCAAATGATCCACGGCCGTGGCCACGTCGTCGTACTCGAGCGCACTGATCACGTACCGCGCGTGCTTTTGCGCGCGCGACAGGACCGCGGGGTCGTACGCGAGCGCATACCCGCCAGGAGCGGAACCGCCAGTGGTTTGCGCGGGAACGGGGGCAGGCGCGGGAGCGGGTGGGGCCGAAGGCCATGCGGACGAGGATGGGGCTGCCTGGTACGGCGACGGAGCCGCCGGTGGCGCGTGCTGATACGGCGACGGAGCCGCCGGTGGCGCGTGCTGGTACGGCGACCCCGGCGGCTGTTGCTGCGCGTACGACGGGTACCCCGCGTGCGACGGCGGCTGTGCTGGCGTGTACGGCTGCTGGCGCTGCTGGAACGCGGACGTGTGCGTCACGGGCGGCGACGGCGGCTGCTGGTACTGCTGGAACGCCGCCGTGTGGGTCACGGGCGGCGACGGCGGGTGCTGCGGCGACCCTGCGAACGCTGGGACTGACGGGAGGTCTGGTGGCGCGGCCCCCTCGGCCGACGCGGGCGTCTGCGTGTCCTCGTCAGCCACGGGCGGGCCCGGTCGTGGCCGCTCGCCCGCGCGCAGCGCCTTGACGATATCGGTCGCCTTCCACTTGGCGTACTTGATCTTGTCGAGCGTGGCGTCGTCAAGGGGGGACGGGAACACGGAGAGGACTTCAAAGTAGTTGCACGCCGCGAGGAAGGGTCTTGGCGGTGCGCCTATGGGGGGAATTGGGGTGAGCGGGCGAGGGGAGGACGGGGAGGGAGGGTGTGGTGCATACATGGACGCGCGGTCGGCGCGGTCTTCACGGTCGGCCGCGGCAAAGATCTTGAGGGCAAAGGTCTCGATGTGCGCGAACGCCGCGGTCTCGTTGGTGATCAGCTCGTTGCCGGCGAGTGACTTCTTTTCCTGGGTGCGGGGCAGGAGCGAATGGTTAGGACGCGAAAAAATCATGACGAGCGCGTATGGGCCCAAGCAAATGACGAGAGCGCAAGCACCGCTTCCAGCGCGTCCATGGCAGCGAGCAGCCACGGCTTGATCTGCGGTACGGTCGAGGCCAACTGTAGGGCCTGGCGAACGGCGTGCATCTTGCCTAGATATCGCCAATAAAGCGACGCGTAAGGTCATGGTCACCCATTGCTCGAACATGAGGAGAGCTCGACAGCCCCTTACACCAGTAGGCAATAGCCGGGTCGCGTGGCGCCATTTCGCGTGCGCGTTGGATAAAGGGCGCAATCGACTTGGCCTCGTCGGGCAGCGGCGGCAGGTTGTCGGACGTGCTCATGGTGATTTCCGCGGTGCTGGTCGTTGTAGGTGCTGGTCGTTGCAGGTGCTGGTGATGGCGTTGGCGGTGTATTGTGGCCGTCGCTGCTGGTCGCGTCGGGTTCGTGCCAGATGAATCCTCGCTACTGCGCGCGTGGAACAGAACACTTTGCAGCAAGCTGTGAGGGCTTCAGCGCGGGTTCGCGAGCTTTGGGAATGGTTATTACTTGTTTGACGTTGACGACTAGGACGTGCTGTTGGCGAGCGCGTCCATCGCGATGTGGCGGGGTGACGTGGTGGCCGGTGGCAAGTGGCGACGTGCCCGTTTGGTTTGCTTTTTGGCAGTGGCGACCTAATTTTGCGCTTGGCCAACCATGATCTCGGCACCACCACGAACCACCTCGCCCAGCAGCGCGCCAGGCGACGGTGACGCTGCTCGCACCGTGACTAGCCCCGCCGATGTCGCGTTGCTCGCGGATGTTCACGCCGCGCTCACGTATTGGAACGCACAGGAAGTTGCACTTGTTGCCGACTTGACCGAGCTTGCTGCACAACCGACCACGACCCCCAAGGACTTTCTGCGCGCCAATGGGTTCGCCGACCCGGTGGACAAGAGTCGCGCACGCGAACACATGCTGATCCGACCGTGAAATGGCCCCGACGACAGATTCCACCTGACCGACCTCGTCTCCAAGGCCGCGGCCGTCGCTGACCAGCTGGCCGATGCCAATGATCTTGCCGGTGCGCTCGGCGACCGGCTTGAGGCGTTTGACCAGGAGCTTGTTCGTGTGCTTCTTCATCGCACGACTGGTGCATGCCGTCCCGCTAACCCCATGTTCCCGTCCTCAGAAACACCTTGACACGGCCATGGCGCGCATCGACATGCTCGCCGACATCCAGGCGTGCGTCAGCAACGTCACGTCGGCCATGGCCGCGCGCGACTGGGAAACCGCCGCCAACTACGTGCACCGGCACCTCTTGCGCACCGCCGCATCGCCCGCACACCAAGTTTCGGCGACCACCGATGACTTGCCGGACTCGCTTCAGTTTGTGTTCCCGCACGCGTCGGCCATGGAGGCTGATCTGCGCCGTGCCGAGGTCATTCTGAAAGATACGCGCGCCAAGCTCAAGGACGCGATTCTCGGCGAGTTGCAAGACGCGGATAAGTTGGATCCGGCGGAGCGGCACGTGTATCTTGCGCGCGCGTTCCAGCTGTTGCCGCTGATTGGCGAAAAGGAGCTCGGGTTGGACCTGTATGGTGATCATGTCGCGGGGCAGCTTGCGCAAAAGTGCGCCGAGGCCGCCAAGAACCTCGACCAGCTGGGTACGTTGTGTTTCTTTGGGCTTGGTTACGCGTCAAGATTGATTTTGACTTCCCTGCTTCTCGTTGTGAACAGACGCGGCCGCCAACGTGCAGCTCTTGACCAAGCTTTTCGAGAACATTGCCATGCTCATCGACGCGGGCTCGGCCAGCGTCGAGGAAAAATACGGTTCGGGCCATTTGCTGCGCTTGATCCAGCGCCTCCACCAGGAGTCAGTCAAACAGGCCATCATTTTGCTCGACGGGTGGACCGAAAAACGCCGACTCAACCATATAGTGCGCCTTTCCGTTTCGCGTGAAGGTCTCCCGCCCATAGCAACAGACTGACCCTTTTCTCTTCATACGACAGCTGTCGCTCGCCAGCCAAAATGTCGACATTGGCGCGCGCGAACTCGACCTGATTCTCTCCGACCAAGTCCTGCTCATCCAGCGCTCGTTCTTGTACCACCGGTTCGTGCGGCACCGTGCGCGGCAAGAACTCGCCGCGGCGCGCACAGCGACCGACCCGACCCTGGCCCCGCTCCTCGCGCAAATCAGCAACCCAACCTCGCGTCTCTCGCCCGACGACGGTATCCCGTTGCTGTCCGCGTTCGAAGAGCGCATCAAGCAACTGGCGCTCGCCTACCAGACGCTTGAGGACACCTTTTTCCGCACCAACGTGCAGCGCGCGATGCGGCTCGACCAGCCTCTCGGCGGGACCCCGCTGCTCTCGTCGTGCGTCGACGACGTGTTCTACCTGCTCAAGACGAGCGTCGTGCGCGCAGTGGCCACACACGACGTGGATGTCGCGTGCGCCGTCTTGCAAGCCGTCGAGCCCGTCGTACGGCACGAGTTTACCGGCACGGTTGTCGACTTGGTCGGCGCGCGGCTCGCGCTGTTCATGGCCGAGCCCAAGGCCGAAGTGCGCAGCAGCATGATGATGCACCTCAATAACCTGCAGCAGATCGTGCTCTACATGCCCAAGTTCCTCGATGAGGTCGAGCGGCACGCGGCGCGGCTGTTCGAAACGGCTCCCGCACCCGGGACGCCGTCGCCGTCGTCGCCAACGGACTCGGCCAAGGCCGCGCACGTGCAGCTTGCCAAGCGGCGCGAAAAATTTTCGTTCTGTTTAGCGCCGTTCAACAAGCTCGCGCACGCGCTCTCGCACGACACGCAGAGCAAGCTCGAGACGGTGTTTGATGCGTTTCTCAAGTCGAAAGTGCAGGCGCTGCTCAAGCACTTGCACACGAATTATGCGATGAACGAGGACGAGTACACGCAGCTTGTGGCCGCGCAGCAGTTTATTGGGAACCAGTACAAGTTCACGACGGCGTTTGCAAGCTTGGTGGCGAATACCAAGGTACGCGCACGCCGATGTGGGGTTGTGGGAGCGTGGAATTGCAGACGGAGACTGATGAAGATTGGGTGGGTGGACTAGGTGGAGCTGCTCGGGTCGAGCTTCAACGTGCTGCTGCTGATCATGGCCGAGTTCTGGATAAAGGAGTGGGGCCGGATCGTCCTCTCGCACCGGTTCACGCAGGTACGTTCGCTCCTTTGCTCCACTTTTGCCCACCACGATTACTCACCTCCCACCCTCCACCGGTAATAGTGGGGCGCGCTCTACCTCGAGCGCGACGTGCGGTCCTTTACGGCCTTCATTACGACACTCGCCGTGTCCACGTCCGGCAACGATCGCGACGACGGCGACGCGACCTCGGCCCTGGCCACGGCCGCGGGCGCCGCGTCCAATACGCTGGCCTGGGCGCACGCCCTGCGCGAGAAAATGGCCGCACTCTCCCAGGTCCTGACGCTGCTCAACCTGACGAGCCCGCAAGAAGTGCTCGATTACTGGGGACCCAATGCCGTCTCGAACGTGCCTTGGAAATTGGCCGCGCACGAGGTCCGCGCCGTGCTCAGGCAGCGCGTCGAGTTTGATCCGAACGAGGTCGCACGCGTGCTGCTCTGAGCGGGTCGGAGGGTGCGGCGATGTGGAGTATGTGGAGAGGGATTGTGGATCGATATATTGGCATTTGTGTGCCATTTGAAATGATGAGCGTCTGGGCACTGACTTAAGCCATGATGGTGCGGGCAAACACAGACAGGTCGGCGACCGTGGCGGTGGCGCACGAATCTGCACATCCTGCTCCATCTTGCTCTGCTGGGCGACCGTGACCGTTTTTTTGATGGGTGGGTCGGCACGACACCGCGAACCACGACCACCGCCACCGGGCCTGGCCACCACCTCACGCAGAACCAATGGACGACGACCGTCAATGACAACAAGCTGCTGCTCTCAACCTGCTCCTTCTCGACGTTGGCGCGAGGAACGAGCCATGCATCAGTTGTTCATCACCCCTTGCTGGTATAAACTTGGGCCCAAGAGGACGCGCCCGGACGCGCCCGTGCCCATGCAGGATCATTTTGTCACGCTCCTCTCGTTCCAACCTGCCCTCATCCTTGCCGCCGCCGCCGCCACCGCCGCCGCCGCTGCGCAGACAGCTTGGATTGGCGAACCGTGCCAACGCAACCCGGTTGTGTTCGTTGAGCGAGAAGCAGCCGACAGCAACACCAGGAGTCGACTCTTTTCAGCACCAGCGTTTTGCCGAGCCCTCGGCGCAAAATTGTAATTTGCAGGGGCAACGAGCCGACGAACCGCCACGCCACGGCGTTGAACAGTGGCCACCGTCACACGACCCCCCAGTCCATGGTCCGATGAGCAGTGGACCTTCTTCATCGACGCGCTTCATTGGCTGGGTGCACGGACCCCGCTCAATATTTGCACCACGGGGTCCGCGAGGCGAGAGAGGCGGGAAGACAACAACGGACATTGTGCGCGCGCACAACGCTGACATTTCCCGGTGGTCCCTCCGCCCGCGCGCGCGCACGGGACGACGATGGATGGTCCGCTTCCAGAGCGCTTGGGCGGCGAACGAGGGCGACGCACGGCAGCGGTATCGCAGCCTATGGGGGGGTGGGGGGTCGTGCTGGGTCGGTCGTGGCGGCGCCTCGGTCGTGCAGCTCTTGCTTCTCCTCTCTTCTTCAAGCTCGTATAGACACTTGGCCGGACGATATTTGCCGGTTTCCACGACGACGGATCAACGACAACCGTAGACCAACACTTGCACTCTCGCTGCGACCGCTGCCGCCGAACGAGTGCACCGGACTCTCGACCGACCAACTAGACGCTGTTCAACATGGCGGCACCGATAGACATGATGCGGCGCCTCGCGCGGGCGCTGGTCCTGCTGCTCGCCGTGATCGTGGCGGGCGCGACGGCCGCGCAGTTTACGCTGCTAGTTTCACTGCCGCTGACGGGCGGTATGTGACCTACCTCCCACTGCGAAATGATTACGAATGCATGGCAACTGATGACGAACGATGCGAACAGAAATGAAGCTGTCGGCGACGGGCACGCGCGAAGTACTCGAGGCGTCGGTTGACGACGTGAATGCATGGGCCGGGGCCAATGGTGGGCACAAGTTTTCGGTACGTGTTCCTCGGCCGTTGCCGGATACCATCTTGCTTCGCATCAATGACCCCGCGCGATTGACCCATCTCTCGCATTTTTTCGGGTGAATGCAGCTCGATATCCGGGACTCGGTCGGCGGCATGGCGCCTGCGGTCAAGAACGTTTTCGATGCCGGTGCAGGCAATTCGACAGTTGGCGTGATTGGCGATTTCGGTAGTGCCCAAACCGAGGCCATGGCGCTCGCGGCCAACTCGTTCAAGCTCTGGATGTGCTCAGGCGCAGCCACGAGTCCAGATTTGTCGAACAAGGACGATTACCCATTCTTCTACCGGACGATTCCCGTACGGTCCTTCGATTTTTCGCCACGCACCCATGACCGCGTCCCTGACCGCCTCATCCCTTGCTGCGTTTGATAGCCTGACTCGTACCAGGGCCCATTCCTCGCGCGCTTCATCCACCTCATGGAATGGAAGTCTGTCGCGCTCCTGTTCGCGTCCGACTCGTACGGTACCGGTATCATGACGACGTTCACGCAGGCCGCCGACGAGCTCAAGATCCAGGTGGCGACGTCGCAGAGTTTCACGCCGGGTGATACGCGTGGTTACAGTGTCGCGATTGATGCCATCAAGTCGTCAGGCACGCGCATCATTCTCTACATTGGACTGCCCGACGATTTCATTGCGATTGCGCGCGAGGCGCGCAAGGCCGGGATCATTGCCGACCGCGACTGGGTGTGGGTTGGCGCTGAGGGTCTGAGTAGTTTGCTCGCTGTCGTGAACGACCCATCCAAGAAGTTTACCGACGAGGACCGCGATAGCATGAACGGCGTCATGTACGCGTTCCCGCAGGAGCGCGGCGCGCAGTACAAGGCGTTCTTTGATGCGTACAAGAACAAGTTTTCGGGGCGCCAGGACACGACGCCATACTCGATCTTTTTCCGGTTCGTTTGCGGGCTTCTCTGGGTGGGTTAGGTTGCTGGAGCGCTGCTCGAAACTGACCACTTGTTCCCACTACCTAGCGACTGTTTCTTCTCCATGGCGCGCGGCATCGTCAAGATGATCAGCTCGACCAACGTCGGCACCGTCTCGGGCCGCTCGTACGCGTCGGGCGTCTCGGTCAAAGATTTCTTGGTTCCGTTCGAGGGCACGTCTGGCCCGCTCTCTTACGATAAGAACGGCGACCGCGAGGCCGACTACACGATCGTGAACCTGTTCCAGGGCAAGGCGACGCCCGTCTTCTCGCTGCCAGCCAAGGAAAAGAACACACTGACGACGCTCGCGCCGGCCACCTACTATTCGGGCCGCACCGACAAGCCTACCGACCGCCCGAGTTACATGATCGCGTATGTCACGTACCTCTCTGCGGGCGGTATCGTCGTCATGGGGCTCGTCGGGATTGTGATCATGGTCATTCTCGCGACGGTTGGGTACCTGGTCGTGCAGCGCGCGCATCCTGCCGTGAAGTCGATGTCCCTGCCGTTCCTGATCCAGATTGCGCTTGGACTCGTCCTGATTCTTGGCGACGTGTTTCTCTGGATGGATATCCCGACCTCGCTCACGTGCAACTTGCAAGTGTGGGTGTTCATTGTCGGGTTCGAGTTGTTCCTGACGGCCGTTGCTGCCAAGACGTGGCGCACGTGGAAAATTTTCGGTATGTGCGATTCGGCCGCGACCTTCTCCACCCTTTTATTTTGGGCTCGGGAACTGATGATTGTGTTCTTCGCTTCGACCCGAAAGACAACAAGTCGCTCGCCAAGCTGCACAACTTGACCGACACGCGCCTGTTCCTCGCGACCATGGCGATTGTGCTCGTGCAGGCCGTTGTGCTCGTCCTGTGGACGCTGCTTGCGCCCATGAAGCCCGTGCTCGTCGCGACGACCAGCTCGATCTCGTACAAGTGCGAGTCGGTCAACAAGGTGGCGCTTGGCACGCTCTTTCAGACGATCAGCATCGTCTACAACGCCATCATCCTGCTCGTCGTCTCGTTCCTCGCCTACAAGACGCGCAAGGTCTACTCGACGTTCCGCGAGTCGAAGTTGTACGTTGGTCCGCGCTTGCTCACTAATTTACCCAGCGTGGCGATAATTCTGACGACGCTGCCCGCCAATTAGCATCGCCTACACGGCTGAGAACATCTTCCTGTGCGGCGTCGTCGTGACGCCCTTCCTCTACTTGGCCACCGACAATTTCGCACTCGCCGCGTGGTGGATTCGCGTCTTCACGGTCATCTATGCCGTCTCGTTTGCCTATGCGTGCCTGGTCGGCCGTATCGCGCTTGTGCCCTACATGGCGTCCAAGGCCGAGACCTCGGGCGGTATCAAAATGTCGTTTGAAAAGGGGTCCTCGAATGACGGCACGTCCTCGGCCGAGCAGATGCCGGGCAAGCCGCAGACGATGGCCGGCAAGTACCCTGTGAAGGTCCGGACTGAGCGGCTTTGTTTGGCGCGTATCCACGAGTCGTAATTTCAAACTGATCTCTTGCTCCCGCACGCTCGACAATAGGTTGCCAACAAGCTCTTTGCCACGTGGCACACTCACCGGCTCACGTATGTTGATCAGATGTGTTTTGCGGTCACAGTTCGTCCGGATTGCCCCACCTAATCACTCGAACTGACCACCCTCCCACTCGATTTTAAGCCTCTTTGCGCTCGAAGGGTTCCTCGGAATGACGCGCTTGACCAACAACACGGAACAAGGCACGATTTTCAAGCTCCGGTCGATTCAGTTCGATCCGAACCCTGCTTCTTACCCGTTATGTTTGGAGTTGAGGGCGGATTCGACTGCCTACCTCGTCCAATTCAATCGGGAGGAGGACAAGAACACTTGGATCAAGGCGCTCTCGGTGCACTGCCTCGTCTACTCGCGGTCGTCGGGTAACAAGTCGACGGGCGGGCCAGGAGCCAGTACGGCTGCGCCGGGGACTGGCGGCACGCGCCAGCTGCAGGGTGGACCGTCGTTCGCCATTTCGGCTGCGCACTACGGTGCCACGTCGACAATCGGGCTAAACAGCGCGATTGGCGGTGGGGGCGGTGGTGGTGCAGTTCCTGCTGCAGGCGGGTCCAAGGCGCTGCAGATGATGGATCCGGCACAAAAGCACCGGTGAGCGGGATGATGGTGAGCGTGAGATTGTCGCGCTGTTGTTTTCTTGTTGTCGTACATAGTGTTAGTACCGATGCTCTGTGCTTCTTGTAAAATCGTATGTGTCTCTAAAATGATTATTCCGTCGCCTGTGTTGCCAGTGGGTGTTGCAATTGTTGTTGTTGTTGGCATGACAGTGACACTACGACCTCGCCTGGCTTCCATCATAATTGCTAGCATCTATATTCTTGCTAAAGTATCAGCGGCGGCAGCAGCACTAAAATTCGGCGCTGCAAAGTCGACACTAGCTGACATGATTGATCACCAACAGCCATCATGGAATATCCCGCCGCCACAAACAACGCTTCGATGACAGATGCCGTGTGGCCTTGAGCCGTACTGTCCACCCGTTTCTAATGCTGAACTCTTGCCGGAGCAGCCTCAGATCGGCAGAGCGCGAGAACAATCAAACCGTCATTCACGACTGATCCACCACACTCCCTTGACCTCAGAGGCAAAACGAGCACAACTTAATGCCGGGGAGGAGCGGGCCCACCCCAGCGTCCCGCTGAATATCAGCGGTCACAGCAGCGGGGATTTTTCGGCAGGTAGATATGAATCAACAAAAGCGGCCACACAAGATTTTACCGGCCACGCTAAAATGGAAGCACAAAAGCGAGCGCATTTAACCCAAATTACTATGACGACTCGGGCGGCTTGAGCAACTCCCGGAACACCTCTGTCGCATCGTATGTTGAGGCTCACAGCGCCTGGCCCGTGCCGCCGCGCGTCGCCGTGCCACCACCGGCACCGACCGCGTCGCCTTTCCCACCCTGCAAGCGCACCTCACCCGACTCCAATCCACTGCGATCTCTGTTTACCTGTGCCCCGGGTTCATCCCGACTACGGGTCTCGCGCGTCAATCCAGGTTCGTGAAGTCGATCTTGATGCACTACATCCTGCCGTGGTTTCCGTTCACGACCACCGTCGAGGACGGCGCCGCGAGGATCCTTTTTGCGGCGACGGCGACGGCGGATGGCGGCGGGTCGTTGAATGGGCACATAGTCCAGGGTCGGCCGCCGGTGGTCGTGGATGAGACGCGTGGGGTGCCGGCACACGCCAAGAATGTGGACAAGGCGAGGGAGTGTTGGAACAAGTCGTGCGAGGTGCTTGGGCGGCCCGGGTGGAAAGTGGTCGTCGAGGACGACAAGGTGGACAAGTGAGGTCGAGTCTGGCTCAACTGGTTTGGATTGTCTCTATGGAGCTTCAGTTTGTTCTTGATGATTTTTGTTGCCGTTCCCAGTATGAACCATGATCACCCCTAATCGAATATATCCCCGCGTCCCGATCGCGCGGGCATCCAAGATATCATCCAAGTGCTTTCTACCTCCTCTCCTCTTTCCCTGCCCGCGGTGGCAGCTCCGGGCCGACATACAGCGCGAGCTCATCCTCCTCTGGCGCAACCGGATCAAGCACCCCACCCACCGCGCACACGATACACGTCGCGTCGTCGCGCGACCCAAGCACGACAGCGAGGTGCACGACCAGCTCGCAATACGCCTGCCACGACCTCCTCGCATCTTCCCCGTCCACTTCCATCACGTCATCTTCCTCCTCCTCTTCGCGCCCACGATGCATAATCCCGACCGCCGCATCCATTGCCGCCTGCAACCGTGCATCCACGACCTGGAACGGGGCCCTCGCGCGCCCTAACCGCTGCACGTCGGTGCGAATCCGTGCATTCAGTCGCCTCGGGACCGGTGCGTCGTTAGGTACCGCGAGCCACCTCCCGAGCAACTCCACGGCCTTCCGCTTCTCCCGCACCGCATGCCACACCTCGACCAGATCCTGTGTGTGCGGGAACACGTCGCGCACCCCGTCCGAGACCATGACCACCGCCGCCTCCCTTGTTCCCCACTCGGCGACCCGAAACGGGTACACACTCGTCCTCGGAAGCAACACATCCACGTGCGCCAAATTCCCGACCGTGTTCACCAACCGCAACTTCTTTCTCGACTCTGGGCTCGTCAGGACCACCCCACCGCCCATCGCCGCGGCACCCGGCACGTCGTCGTGGCTGCGTGCGGGTTTCAAGTGCGCCGCGAGTAGCCGCCAATCGCGCTGCGCGACTTGCGCGTGCTGGCCCTCCCGCAGAACGCCAGGGTAGTAGACGAGCGCGTCCTCGTAGGACGACGTGCGCGGTATGTCGTCGCGGTCAATGATCTCTGCGACGTCCATGAGCGGTAACGGCGTGTGGCCGCGCCGCGGGACCGTGCGTGGTGGCGGCGGGTAGGAGAACCGCGCGGCTTGCGCGGGGCAGGGTGGACGGAGGAGCGGGGCCGCGCGCCAGATGGGCAGCGCAGTCCAGGTATGGTGGGAGTGGCCGAGCGCGTAGAGCAGGCAGTCGCCGGCGTTCGCGCAGATCACGGTGTCGTGGCCGATGTGGAGCGTCGCGGAGAGCGCGGCGCCGGCGTCCCATGCGGCCACTAGGAACGTCGCGTCGAGGAACCGGTTGAGCAAGTCCTTGAAGTGCGCGACCGCGTGCGTGAGCAGCGGGAGGTACCAGGGCGGGAGCGTCGGGTCGTCGGTAGTGGAGGTGCTCGAGAGCGACGGTGCCGGGGTCGGCGCGAGTCCGCGTCGAGCCCGGCAGCGGCGCGACGACGTGAGCGGCGATGCACGGGAAGTCCGCGAGCAGCGCCGGATCCAGGTGCACCAACTGCGCCACAATCCTTGGCAAATGCCGCGCGATGTGCGCGACAACGCGCGCGCCAGGGCCGACCGACGTGCCGTCCTCGGGGCGCGACCCGTGGCCGTCGAGAATGACGGCGCAGCGGACGGGGATCGGGGGCGGGTCGGTATCATCATGATCGTCGTCGTGTGGCGGTGGCGGATCGGCGTGGCCAGGCAACGGCGGCGGAACGACCGGGAATCGGTGTCGTGGCGGCGTGTCCCTGGCGTGCGACGATGCCCTCGCGGTGGTGGCGGCGGCTGGTGATGATGATGGCGGCCAGCAGGCCGTCAGCAAGCGTTCGCCGGGCCAGGAGATGACAGAACGCGCGGCCGCGGCTGGGACACAGAGTCGCAATGAGGGCAGAGTGGTGGATCAGGGCCAGAGCAAAAGCGGGCACATACAAGCGACGGAAAACGTGCTGACAGCGTCGTCGAACACGGTCGAGGAGACGGTGCCAGTACGGTCGCGCGTTGGTGGGTCGGTCTCGGCGTCGGGCGTGGTCTCGGGCGGGGTTGGCACTGCGTGCTCGGCCCAGCGCGGCGAAGCCAGGTTGCGCGTGACGGTCGCGAGCCGGAGACGACAGGTAAAGCCGAGCGCAGCGTCCTCGCTGGCGTCGCCGGTGTGGTTGCGGCGGCGCCCGGGCGCCGTGAACGCGAACATGGTCGGGTTGCCGGGTGGCGGGGCTCGGCGCGTGCAGTGCGGGCAGTTTTAGGGGCTCGTTGCTTGTCGCCGTCGTCGACGACACGGTCGCAGGATCGTCAGCAGCACGGTCGCGGTGGTGGTTCGGGCGTCGGTCCTTGGTTGCGTCGGTCGATGTGGTGCTTGACGTGGTGCGCTGCCAGCCAAAGCGCGTGCGGTGGATGCGCCGCGTGATGGAGGCGCCACAGCCATCGCTGAGGCGCTGACTCACTGCCTGCCCGTGCAGCCGCGACGCTCGTGCTGCTCCTCTCGCCGTCTTCACGACCTCTCGCCGACTTCACGACAACACAACAGCGGCGACGCTGGCGACGACCGCGCCCGACAACGACGACGACGAGCGACGCCCAACGCACTTCTTCAACTTGCACACCTGTCCACCATGACGCCGCCCACCAACTCCTCGCGCAACGGCGTTGCCGCTGCAGCCCGTGCCAACGAACCATGCGCCGCTTCCACTACCAGCCCGTCCTCGGCCTCTGCATCCGCTCCCACCCCGGCACCCGCGGCCACGCCGGAACCACGGCACGAAGAAGAACAGTACCTCGACCTCATCCGCACCATCCTCGCCACCGGCGAAGAGCGGCCCGACCGCACCGGCACCGGCACCGTCTCGCTCTTTGCGCCCCCACAACTGCGCTTCTCGCTGCGTAACAACACTTTCCCGCTCCTGACCACCAAGCGCGTCTTTTGGCGCGGCGTCGCCGAAGAACTCCTGTGGTTCCTGCGCGGCGACACCTCGGCCACCCGACTCGCCGCCAAGAACGTGCATATTTGGGACGCCAACGGTTCCCGCGCGTTTCTCGACTCGGTCGGCCTGCACCACCGGCCCGAGGGCGACCTCGGCCCGGTGTACGGGTTCCAGTGGCGCCATTTCGGCGCTGATTACAAGGGGTGCGATGCGGACTACACGGGGCAGGGGGTCGACCAGCTTGCCGATGTGGTCCAGCAGTTGAAGTCGAACAAGCCCTCGCGCCGGATTCTCATGTCGGCGTGGAACCCGGCGGCGCTCAAGGATATGGCCTTGCCGCCGTGCCATTTGCTCGCGCAATTCTACGTCTCGACGCCCGCGCGGAAACGGGTAAACGGCGCTGTTCCTGCCGGTTTGAGTGATGAGCCGAAAGAGGAACTGTGCTGCCTGCTCTACCAACGGTCGGCCGACGTCGGCCTCGGCGTGCCGTTCAATATTGCTTCCTACGCACTGCTCACGCGGCTCCTTGCGCACGCGACGGGGCTCGAAGCGGGCGAGTTTATTCACGTCATGGGTGACGCGCACGTGTATCGCGACCACGAGCAGGCGTTGGCGGTGCAGTGTAAGCGCGAGCCGCGGCCGTTCCCGACGCTGCTGATCAAGCGCGAGCCCGGGACGGTCGCGATTGATGAGTTTACCATGGACGATTTGGAGTTGGTCGGGTACAAGCCGCATCCAAAGATCGATATGGTGATGAGCGTGTAGAGCGGGGGATCGCGGATTGCTCAATGAAGACAAGTCGCTGTATTTACACCTACGAGAGACTACGGGCCGCGCAGAGCGGCCCAGCGAGGGGAGCGTCCCCGCGCGCGGGTGCACTACGCGGTCGGGTCCGGCTGAACGTGCACGACCGTGACGGGCCGCTCGCAGTACTGCGTCACGTAGCTCGACACCGACCCGAGCATGAACCTATCCACCGAGCCTCCGTCAGTTTGACCCGCCCAACCCTCCTCGACCCTCCTCGACCCTCCTCGACCCTCCAAAAAATTCCAAACGAAAACGTACCGCTTGAACATCCCCTGTCCGCGCGACCCCATCACGACCGTCGCCGCCATGCTTTGCTTGGCCACTTCGCAAATCACGTCCCTGGCGTCACCAATTTTGACCTCGACAAACACCTTGACGTTCTTGGCGGCCAGCAGCGGTTCCATATTCTGCGGAACAAACTGCTGAATGGTCTTGAGCGCGTCGGCCATCATCGCGTCGCGCACGTGCGTCGAGTCGGTCGTCGCGTCCTCGTAGAACAGGTCGGCGACCGCCGATTCGGGGACGACGTGCAGCAGGGTCAGCACGTCGCCGTCTACGGACCGGGTCACGTCAGATCCGTGAGTGATGGACACAGGGAAGGTGTGTAGGTGGGTGCGTACCGCGCACAAACTCGGCCAGCGCCCACTGCAACGCCTGCGCCGACGCGCCGCCGTCGCGCGCGTCAACCGCCAACAGGACACGGCGCGCGCCGTCGTCCCCCGTCAGACGCTGAAACTCCTCGTTCGAGTCGATCAGGCGCGCGTGAACCGCGCCGTCGTTCGAGCTGCCGCGGGAAGTGGACATGGTGGATTCGTCGGCGTGGAAGACAAGCTGGGCGTGTGCGTCCGGGAGCGGGTGCTTTTCGTCGTGGAGAATCGACATCGTGCTGGTGCGAAGGTGGGGCGAGATCGAGGTCGACGCGTTGCTGCTGGGTTGCTTGTGCGAAAGGAGAAGGTTGGCGCGGTCACGTTTTGGGCGAAACGCGTGCGTGTCTTGTTGGCTGGTGCTGGTGCTGGCGGGTTGTGCCGACTTGATTCAAGTTGTCGTCGTCGCCGGCAAGCTTGGTGCGGTTGCGAGCGTGGAGAGAGCAAACAGGCGATGGTGGCAGCAGCCGGCCGCTGCCGGTTTTTTTTATACGAACGGGTTCGGCGAGTTATGCAACAGCGCGTCATGGCGGCTCAACGTTGATGCACGACATGGGGCGCGACTCGTTCCGACAAACCGGGCCCCACTTGCCGTGCTCGTGAAAGTCGGACAAAGGCAGAAAGGAAATGAACAATCGAAGAAATTAAAACATAGTGTATATAAATACCACGCCAACACAAAAGACAAGCAGCTCCGGCTCCGGTCGCTCCAAATATGTTACAGAATCCCCCACATGTCCTCGGCCGCGCAGCACAGCTTGCCGCACGCGACCGACGCTGACAACGGGTACTCGGAAATGCCAATCTTCTCGTCGATAAACTCGTCGGCGAAATCGTCGACACCGTGCGCCATGGCACCGATAAACACGACAAGCGACTTGTCTTCTGGAATCGTCGCCATATAGTCACTGAGCTTGACCGTCTTGGCGTCGTACGAGAAGCCTGCGTGGAGTTTCGCGGCGGGAGGTTAGGAGAGGAGAGCGCTGGGGGCGGAGAAGAGCAAGGGATACGCACAGATCTTGTGCGCGTCGGCGGGCAAGTGGTCGGAGATCGGGTTCTTGATGACCTTGAGCAATCGCTCGTCGCCATTGACCGACTTGACCGAGAGCTTGTGCAGCAATTGCACTAATCGCAAGAAAAACGCGTCGTCAAACTACCGCACACGCACATCTCAACGAGCAGCAAGTCGAGGCATACCCATCAACCCGGCAAACCGCTTAAACGTGCGCGGAATGCGAACCGACGGGTGCACTTCAATCAAGACACCCTTGGCCGTCGAGATATAGACTTGCAGCCGGCCGGCCTTGTTGAGCGGCGAGTCAAGCAGCGTCAAGAGACACTGGTGCGTGATATCCGGGCGGTAGGTGGAGAAGTCGCGGCCGTGCTTTTTCAGCAGGTGCACGTGGTCGTCCGAGTTGAGCAGCTGGTACCGCGCGTCCTTGTTTTTCCCGATCTTGACCGTTTCCAAAATCGCGCCGGACAGGACGACGATCACGCGCCGCGTGTTGTTGCGCTCGTGCTTGGATTTCGGGATTGTCGGGGCGGCCCCAGCGGTGCTCATTTTGGTCGAATTGGGGGTGCTGAGGTTGATGGACGGGATGGCTGAGATTTGGGTTGGGGTTGCCGGTCGTGGTGCTGGCGGCGTGCTGGCGGCGTCTCGTTCTGTGTTGCTGCAGTGCAACGGATTCAGGTTTGGTTTGGTGCTCACGATTCGATCGCTTGGAGGCGCGCGTCGTGCCATCGCTGCGTCTCGGTCAGCCGTCCGCACATGATACGTTGTGGCTGGCGACAAACTGCGCGGATGGGCCGCTGCGCCGACAACCCATCACATGACGCATGTCAACAACCTCTTTTCCGATCAGCGCGACCTCGGCATGCCATGCACGCTGTCTGCTGCCACCTTCGGCGTCAGCGCTGTTGCTGTTTTTGTGCCGCCTGGCGACCATGGCAAGGATGTCCATTGTGAACTTTGTAGGAATCTCTCCGAATCAACATGAGAGGAAAACCATTTATTTATTCACCCTGAAGCCATCGCGCGCCCTCTTTTGCTAGTTTTCTGCGCGGGCTGGCAGCCGCCTGCTGCGGTAGGGTATCGCTCTCTGTTGGCTGGTGTCGTCAGAGACAGTTGGACGTGTGTGGCGGTGCTCGTTGGCCATCGAGGAGACACGTAGAGGAGACACGATAATCGGGCGGTCCCTCCCAAGCTGCCAATCCGAGCCCCATCTTGATCGACCTCTCGGAGAGGAGCCCGCAGACCAAGAGCAACGCGGAATGAGAACCATCAACAGTGCTCACTGCTCGCAAAGCAAACTTTCCCGCTTCTCAGCGCACCCCGCCACAAACCATAAATCTCTGCCCATCAAGCCGAGCAATGGCTGCAACGGGCTGTTCGGTTGGAGAGCGCGCTGAAAGCCGGTGCAGCGCGCGAAAGCAGCGCGTTGACGGCGCGGGGCGACTCGACGTGCGGATCGCCAACGACACGAGCGTCAGAATGACGAGCAAAATGTATTGGTGCACGCGTTACATTCGTGACCGTGGAAGGCGTGTCTCCCAGCAGCGTCTCCCAGCCAGCGTCGTCGCTTAGCTCCACTTGATCACGGCGGCCGCTTATGCTGGCGCTTTCGCTGCTCTCTCGTCGTTGGTCGTGGCCCTCGTCCTTGTGTGGTCCTCGTCCTTGTGTGCTCCTTCGTCGGCCTCGCCTTCTCCAGCGTCGCCCACATCTTCGCCATCGAACACCACCGCCTGCACAGACACCGGCGCGCCACCGCACGCCATCATGGCGGACCGCGCGCCGTCGCCGTCGCTGCACCACGACGCGTCCTCTGCCGGGCCGCTGCAGCCCGCCAGCGCCACGGCCCCGCCCTCGCCCACCCTCACCACCTTCTGCTTCCCCAACGCGCTGTCCGCATCCGCCAGCAACGCGACGGCGTCCGCGGCCCCTCCCCAAGCCAGCTTGTCGACCGCATCCGACACCGGTTCGAGCTCGAGCGTGCGCCGTCGACACTCGCACGAGCACCATCTCGCCGCTTCCTCGTCGTCGAGCGCGCGCCCAGCGACGGCAGCGAGCACCAGCAATTCGGCAAGATCAAGCTCGCACTACACGCCTGCACCGCTCCATCACGCCACTGCGTCGTCGTCGCGGTACCCGCTGGCGCACGGCGTGCACGCGTCGTCGACGCCGTTGCAAGTCCAGGACCACACGTTGCACTACATGGCGTCGCCCGACACCAGCAGCAGTACCGCCGACCCGGTCCTGATCTCGCCGCGGCCCTGCCACGCCGCGCCGCTCTACCTGCTGCACCACGCTGCCGACGCTGCACCCATGCCAGGACCCGACACGGACGACGCGTCTGCCGCGGTATCCTCGACCGCGACCGACCCGGCCGCGTCCTCAGCGCTCAATTTCTACGGTAATTCGCCCGCAATGCCGTTCCCGTCCGGGCATTCCTCTGCCACGACGAGCACGTACGACGCCATGATGACGCCGACCCCACATGCCGCACCGCCGCCATTACCGTTCCCGCACTCGGCGCGTGCGTCGCGTGCCCATTCGCGGCACGCGTCGGCGCAAGCGCAGGTCGTTGCGTCGTCTCCCGCCGCGTCCTCGTCGACGATGACCCCACTCTTGCCGGCGCTCGCGCAGGGGATTGCGTACGCGCACCAGCACGCGGCTAGTCCGGCCATGTACGGGATCGCCGACGCGATCGCACACATGCCGCTACCGCCCGATAGTGTCGATGTAGCTGAATCGCGCGAGAATGTGCCGCAAAGCACGTCGGCGTCGGCCGCGTCGTTGCCGACGACGGCCTACGCGCCGGGCACTAATTCGGCCACTGATGTGACGGCGGGGGCGAGTGGGGAAGCGAGTTCTTCGTCGACGAGATCAGCGAGTATTGCGCACGGTGGAGAGGGCAACGCGCAACTCGAGCAGCAGCAGCAGCTTCACGGCACGCCCGTGTACCCGTGGGCCCTGATCCCGCACCACCCACCCGCAATCTCTTCTTCGCGCGCCGCCGACGACAACCCCTACCACCACCATGCCCACCCGGCCGCGTCCTCGTCCGTGCACGGCCACCAGCGGGGTGCGACCGTCGCGCTCGCGACCCCGGCACCCGCACCCGTCCCGCTCAACACCTACACACCCCGGTCGAATGCTGCCGCGACCCCGCCGCGCCCCGGGCCGCATCTCGCGAGCCCGTATCACCACGCGGACCCGGTCCTCGACGGCATGCGCACGCACCTGTCGAGCCACCCGTTCTCGCCGCGCAGCATCAAGCGCAAATCCAAGGCCCGTAGCCATGCGCCCGGATCGCCGTTCCCGACGGCCTACCCGCTCGGGTACTCGCCAGGTTACCCGCCGTCGACGCAGTTGCGCCCCTTCTCGGCGATTCGCGGCACGGTCGTGCCCGAAGTCACCGACGACGACGAGCTTGATTCGGACGTGTCCGGCGCGGGTCCGCTGGCTGGGGACGAGACGGCGTTCCGTGTCGTGGGTGTGCTACCGTCGGCGTCCGGGACCTCGAACCGCGTCGCGATTTTCTTGTCGCCGGTCGGCGCCACGGCCATGCCCGCGACAACACCTGCCACGGCAACGGCACCGGGGCCCGCGTCGATCCCGTCGAGCCCGGGACCTTACGCGTACAATTCCCCACCCGTCTCCGCGGCCGCAACAGCGGCGAGCATGTCGCCGTACCACCACGGCGCGCTGCTGCACGCGGCGCACTTCCCCACCACCGTCGCCGCCGGGTCGCAGAGCGTGCACCATATACCGCGAAGCACGTACCGCGGATCGTCGTCGGTCATGGCGTCGCCCGCAAGCGTGACTGCCGCGTCACCCGCGACGGGCACGATCTCGTCGTTGGCGTCCCCGGCCCTGTCATCGGTCGCACCGCCGCCAGCGGCAGGGCGAGAGACGCTCAAGGAGATTGACTTGACCGAGTTCAATACCGACCGGATTTTGGTGCGGTTCTCCACGAGCGAGCCGAACCCGAATGAGAAGTTGGTTCGTGGCGAGTGGTGCGTCTTCTCTACCTGTAATTTTTTCGCGCCGACCAGTGGACTAATGACCGCGGAATGCACCCATTCAACAGGAAGGGCCGCGCGCGCAACAACGAGCTCTACTCGTCCCCGCGCATGGGCCCGCGGATCGAAGTGACCCGGCCCGGCGGGATCACCGGCGACAAGTCGGGTTTTGTCGTCTTCAACACGCTCTGCAAGGCCGCCAAGATGCAATCGCTCTACCTCGCGTCCGAGTTGCGCGACGTCGGGCTCTTCCAGGGCGCGCAATTGCACACGCTGTATTTCAAGGTCAGCGACGTGCCGGACCGCGCGCTCGAAAACGTGCGCATCGCGTGCGCCTGGACGTACGACGAGTCGCTGACCGAGTTCGTCGACCCGGCCGACATGCTGGTCGTGCACGGCCCCAAGACGCTCCTGCAGTCGGATCTCGTCCACGGCGACTGGCTCGGGTTCCCGCTCGACGCGCCCGTCGAGTGGAACGGGCGCACGAACCTTGTGGTCGAGTTGTCCAAGGACGAGACGCACGCGTCTTTTTCGTGGCCGGCCACGGGCGGGCTGTATTTTAAGTCGACGACGCACATTCGCACCGTCGCGCACAAGGACAACAACGACTCGTCGGGACAGTACCCGTTCACCAACTGGACCAAGCCCGCGCGGTTCCGTCGCGTGCCGATGCTCGCGGTCGGCGCCGCGTGCCCGCCGGCGTACAAGCTGGTCGCGGAAGTACCGCTGGCCACGTTCCATGGCGCACTCGTGCTAGCTGAGGTCGCGCTCGACGGGGCCCGGTTCTCGAAATACGGCGCGTGTTTCGTGCACCATGACCCGGAACCGATCGCCATGTCGCGCGTGCTCACGGACCTGGCGCGGCTCTTGCCGGCGCCGAACCGTGGAGTGGAGGGGGACGACGAGTCGATGGTGAACGCTTTCCATGACGTGACGTTCCTCGTCGGTGCGGAGATGGTCGCGTTCCACGCACACCAGGCAATTCTCGCGTCGAGGTCGCCCGTGTTCAAGGGCATGTTCACGGTGCCGCCGCCGGCACCGCTGGGCGCGATGGACACGCCGATGCACGCCGGCGAGTTGCTCGACCAGTCCGCCACTGGCGCAGCTCTGCCGCCGACGCACCGGCACATCCCCGTCCCCGACCTGTCTCCGGCCATCTTCGCCTCCATTCTAACCTTCATCTACACGGCCTCGGTCGAAATCGCGCTCGACGACGCGTGCGAAGTCCTGAAAGCCGCCGACCGGTACGCATTGCTCGACCTGAAGCGGTCATGCGAGGAATTTCTCAAGCAGAACACGTCGATCGAGAACGTGACGGCGTTGCTGCTCGCCGCGGAAAAGTTCAAAGTACCGTCGGTGCGGTCGTTTGCGTGCGACTTTGTGCTGTGGCACTTTGACCAGGTGTCGCGCGAACCGTCGTTTGCAAGGGATGTCCTCCCGCGGCCGGATTTGGTCAGGGAGTTGCTGCTCGCACGGCGGCGGGGGGTCGCGCAGCACGTCGGACACTTGCGGCCGGCATTGCCAGCTGGCACGGTGGGTGGTGCGGTTGGGGGGCCGGCAATGGCGGGGATGATGGTCGGCGGTGCGCCCACGACGCGCGCTGCCGCTGCTGCCGCGGGCACGGCCGGCGCAAACGACCCCGCTGCTGCCGCACCTGGCGCTGGGAACCCGCACCACGGCGTGGTTCCCGCAGCCGCACCGCACATGGCCATGACCGTCGCGTTCCCTGCGGGCCTGTTTGCGGACCTCAAGACGCTCCTGCACGCCGGACCGCTCGGGTTCCCAGACGTGCAGTTGCTCGTCGGCACGCCGAACCCGGCGGGGGACACGCCGCCCGTGGGCACGCTGGACCTGCGCATGAGCCAGCTTTCGCTCGTGTCCTCCTCGACCACCGGGTCGTCACCGTCGTTCCAAGTCTTCTACGCACACAAGGTCATCCTCTGTACGCGGTGCGAAGTGCTCGAGGCCATGTTCCGGTCGCAAATGCGCGAGTCGGCGGCGCCGCACCATGTGGCCATTCCGAATATTCGCCCTGCGGTCTTCGCGTCGCTGTTGGCCTTTCTGTACGTGGGCCGGTGCGACTTGACCTACGGCAACGTCTTTGAGCTGTACCGCGCCGCCGACCAGTACGTCCTGCATGACTTGAAGAACGCGTGCGAGGATTTCCTGATGCAGGAGATCTCGATTGATAATGTCGGTGCGGTGATGCTGGATTCGGACGACCATCAGGTCGGGCCGGTCAGGAGCTTTGCGATTGATTTGGCGGTCAAGGGTACGTTGCGGTTCGGGTGTGCGGAGTGGGTGGAGAACGATCGTACGGAAACTAACGCGCGATTTCGCGGGGGTGTAGAATTCGACGACGTCTCGGTCACGCAAAAGTTCTTGTCGGACGTGGTGCCGCGGCAGGACGTTCTGCTCGAGATCTTGCAGGCGCGCGGATCGCTTCTCTGAACTTGAGCTCGCTGATTGGGTGCAATGGCGATTTGCCGAGCGGATGTGAAGGGCGCGTACGGGTCGCGGTCTCGAGCGACGCGTTGGTTGGGGGGAGGGAGGAGGATGGTGGAGTACAAGACGAAATGGGTTGTGGACGAGCCGGCGGCGCGACCCAGTGTTTGGCTGGCTCGTTCGTTTTGTCGCGGGTTGATTGCCGTCTAGCACAAAATGATTCTCTGACGCATTGCGTCGGTCTGCTATTCATGGGTGGATCAGTTGTGGGAAGTATGCGCAGCCTGATTGCGGCGGGGGCTGCGCTCAAACAGGCTGTTTTGGAGTCCAGTCGTGTGCGACAAAACAGTGCCAGCGGCACAGCGATATCCGAACAACAGACGGCCGCGCCGACTGCTTCCACTTCCAGCAAGGAAACCAAAAACCATTAGATTCGAAATCAATAGAAGGTATTGGCCTAGCCGTTACGGTCCTTTTAGCCCGAAAACCCCCAGTTGGAAAAGCCCCCATCGCAGCCATTGGTCGTGGTCTTGGTCGCGGTCATGGGCATGTCCCACCAAGAAGAGGCGTAGAATCGATGCGCGCTATTCAGACCTTTCAAATGCGCTTTTTTTTTTGGAGATTTTCAGAGGTGAGTTGAGTGAGGGGATGATATTGGCGCTAGCGGTCATCTATGTGGTAATAATTCTTCAACCACAACGACGTCTCGCGCCAGAGTTACACCACGGAGATTGTGTGCAACCGACCGGCACTGCGACATTTATCATTTGACCTCATGTCGCTCCAGCACCCGCCCCACCCAATCCATGCGCGCTGTGCCAAAAATGCTAGCAACCAACAGCGCGACTGCTGCGTTGTCGAGGCGGATGTGGCCCATAAAAGCAAGCTGCCCTCTCCAATCTCATCCTCCCATCAATTTAATTGCCTTACATTTTTTCAAAGGGGGAGAATATGCGTGTAACTCACGCTCTTGACCTCTTTCCGATCATGCTGGGACTCTCTCGCAGCCATGACTCTTTTGTCCTTGAAGGAGGGAGTGGACGTGTATCATTCCGGTCACGCAGGCGCTGCAACCCACGGGGCTGGATTTATGCATCATTGACGAGAATTATGAGTTCTTCTTGCGCCCTGAGTCTTTTTTGCGGCTGGGCGAATCATGATTCCTCTTCATCGCCTTTGGTCTTCGCATCGTTTCAACGCCCCTTCTTGGCAGGCGATGCCCAGGCCGCAAAGGTAGATGCGTTTCGGGGGTGACCAGATCTCGGCAACCACTTTGACGCGCTCTGGAGTTACGCCAATCCTTCCTAGTGCCTCTATGTCACGACTTTCCACTCTGGCTTTCTTGGGATCAAGACCAGCATCAAAAAGACACAATATGCACAGCCCAACAAAAACATGTCAGCAAGATGATGCCAGTAACAGCAGTACGATGCTTGCCCCTAATCAAGGGCACGGGCAAGGTCGCAAAATCACCATCACTCAAGTTTGGCCATCTCATACTCTCTCTGCTCAAACTTAGGCCGTTCAACGAGGCCATGATCGGATCACTTTCGCTCTTGCGTCGTCATACATCCTCAGCCGCTCTCAGCCCGTCCCCACCTGTCCCCACCTGTCCACCCTCTTCATGCACCGCGACTGATAGTGAACATCAATCAACGGCTCAGCAAACTGCGACTCGCACGCGCACCATGGCCACGTCCACGATCTTGGCCGCTATTGCGCCGTGCATGCGCATCGATATGGAAGTGACCGTTGAAATCATCGAGGAATCAAGTGCGGGCGTACGCCGCGCGGCGTTGATTATGACAAATATGGTGCTCCGCGCATCGCATCTGGACGACACGGACACTGGGCCGCGGTTGTGGTCCCATTGCACTCGCTCTTCGGTGCGGCCTGTCTTGAATGCAACATTGTTTCGTATCTGCCAGGGTTTTCATAATGTTTTCTTGGCCAGTCAAAATATCAAATAAGAACAGACCGATGATTACAGCGGAATGGATACGACACACAATTCACGCGGCAGATCCACCTCACCATCAAACACTGACTTGCTGCGCCAAACCACACGCACCGGCACTCGCCCCGCGCTACCACCTTCCTCGCCCAATTCCACGAGCAAATCAATCAGCTCCACATCGTACGCCATCTCCACTACGACGGATCCCCCATCCTCCACCTCCACGCTCTTCACGACCGCGCCCGGCAACACCTTGTCCAGCGCACCCAGCACCGCGATACTCCTTCCACCCCCAATACCGAGCTTTGGCACGACCGAGATCACATCCCACCCGCCAGCAGGGACAACGACCGCCAACTCGCCCTCCACTTCGGGCACCCACGTCCCGAGCCACCCATCGCAATTGCTCCACACGGCAACCCTTCCGGCGGGGGCCATATTCAACCGCACGGCCTGCGCCGTACTGCTGAGGTTTACGGCCAAGTACGCGTCCCCGTTCCCGACGCGCCACACGACCACCGAGTCGGTCTCGTGCGTCCACAGCGCACTCGACGCACCGTCCACCATCACCGCTGGTTCCGGGAACCGAATCACGCTCGCGTCCCTCGAAACGGCGCGGGCAATCAAGTCGGCATTCCGTGCTGCGTCTGCCGCAGACCGGTCCGACAGGTACACTGGATGGTGCAGGACGAGTTTCATGGCGATCAGCGTCTCGGCCAGGCCGCGGTTCGCGATCCAGAACATGTCCGAGTCGCAAGTCGTGCCGAGGGGGTGGAAAACACGGTCGTTGAGCGCGGCAGCGTAGATGTGGTGCCGGTGCGAGTCGGGAACGTTTGGGAAGAAGTCGTCGGCGATGCGGAGAGCGGCGCCAGTGGGTGCGTGACCGCGGAGCCAGTGGAAGACGGCGCGGGTGTGCGGCATGGAGTAGATCGTGGACGGGGTGGAGAAGTGGCGTTGCGACGTGGCGAGTTGCGCGGCGAGGAGTGTGGTGGACTCGGTCCGGAGGAAGGTGTTGAGCGACGCGATGTTGTCTGGCACGAGGGGCACCGCTGGTAAGTCGAGCATGAACGACCGGAAGTTCAAATCGCAACCACGCACCCATCTTCACAAAATCGACCCCAGCGCGCGCCAGTTCCGCATAGTACCCGTCAAACCACTTCTCTACCTCCTCGCTCTTCACCCACGCGACCTCGCCCTCCCCGCTCGCCACGCGGCGCAGCTCGCCCCAATCATCGCTTGCCGCAAGCCCGTTCCAGTACCCGAGCACCGCATGCCACACACCCACGCGCCGCACGCCGCACCGTAACTTCAACTCGTCCACCACGCCGCGGAGGCCCGCTGGAAATTTGGTCCGGTCAGCGCGAAACGACTTGAGCGCGCGCGCCGCCGTGCCGACGTCCTGCCACCCGTCGTCAATCACGACCCACCCGAACCGCCCGCCGAGCGCATTCTGCATCGCTTGAACGTGATCGAGGAGCTTCTTGTGCGTGACCTCCGTGTAAAACGCGTCCCACGAGCAGAACCCGACCGAGTCGAGCAGCGGGCACGCAGCCAGCGACGCCGGCGACGATTTCGCGGCAGAAGAGACTCGGGTTCCGCCAACAACACGCACTCGGCCGCCGCCGAGGCCCTCCACCGTGCACGGCACGTCCAGACCGTCAAATACGGCCCACGTGCCGGCGCGCGTCCAGAACCGTGCAAAGTACGTGTCGACGGCCGCATACGCGTCGGATCCGCGGTGGAGTACGGGCTGGATCCACGACGCCGACTTACGCACGTGCAGGACTGCCGACACAATGCCAGACAGGATGTCGCCATGAGCCTCGGTCGGTTTCGGCGCAGGCTTCCATAAGAGCCCGTTCTCCCCCGGTGTGCCCATCCACGTCCAGTCGGCACCGCCGTGCGTCGCGCGATACCTCACCGTGTACTCGACGGCGTGCGTGAATGGCGGCACGCGCACGGCCCAGACGTCGCGGTACTGCGAGGTGCGGGTCATCGGGATCGCGCGCCATGGGGCGCCGTCAATGGATGCCCATAGATCGACGGCCGCGAGAAGAGGGACTGTTGCGCGTGGAATGATCTGGCAAGCCCATGGTTTGGTTCTCGGCGTGGTCTTGCGCGCTGATGTTGGAGCGCAGTTCGTGACCTGGGTCGCCACGACCACGACGCGGTTGAGATTGCAGCCGTCGGGCGTCGGGTGGTCGCGCGCATGGGCGCGTAGACGAGGGGAGACTGCAACGAGTACGGCCATGAACGAGGCAGAAATGGGCTGTCGAGTGCGCAATGCCTTTGATGATGGCCACTCCCTCGACCTCAACCACAACCACAGGCACAATCATCGTCCGAGGCGCGTCAGATCACCGCGTCGGCTCACTCTGTAGAACCAAGAACCAAACCAAACGCCGATCGACCAAGAATATGAGGTGGGCAGGGCAATAATCCAGAAACGAAAAAGACGATTGGAAATTGAATGGGTGTGGGGAAGGCGGAGACAACAAACGAAAACGACCAGCACGGGTATTCAGCACGGCCCAGCATCTCCGGCGCCGACCGTGCGACACACACACCTCTGTCCCCGCTATCCCCCTCTACTTGCCCTCGCCGGCCCGCACTTGGACCCCGTACGGCACAACAAGCGACCAGCGCTCGCTCACGCGCCATATCTGTCAATACTCTCCACCCCAAAACGAGCGCGCCACCGCGACCGACCGGCCCAACGAGCCTTGCCCCGCTCACTGCATCAGCAACCACCGGTGGTGCAGTACCTGGTGAATCGACGGCCGGTCCTGCGGCAGCTTGGCGAGACACTGCCGCATCAAGTCGACGGCCTCGGGCGAGCACCGGATATTGCCGGGCACGTGCAGCTTGCACTGCACCGTCTGCACCGGGTCGGCAAACGGTGCCTCGGCAAAGATCATCATGTAGAGCAGCACGCCGAGCGACCAAATCTCCTGTTCGGGGCCGCGGTACTTTTCGCCCATCAGAATCTCGGGAGGGCAGTACTGAACGGTGCCGGCGAAACGGTCGAACAGCCGGCCGTTGCGCGGCAGGAATGCGGCGGAGCCAAAGTCGATGAGCTTCACGTGGAAATTGGCGCCGCAAACCACATTCTCGTCCTTGATGTCGCTAGAATCGGATGCACGGACGAAGGGTGAGCATGTGCCGGGGTACCGGCCGATGGTGAGAGAAAACGCGTCGCCGTACCGGTGCACAATGTTGTGCCGCAGCAAGCACTCGACCGCGTCGGCGACCTGCCGGAAAATGCGCTTCGCGACATGTTCCGACATGCGCTGGTGCTAGATGCGTCGCGACCACCATCAGTCTCGACATCGCTCGGTGCCGTTCGTCTCCCGACATCCGACCCACGTACCGACTCGATACACTCAAACAAGTCCATCGACTGTCGGCGCCCGAGCTGCGGCGCGAGTTGCCGGCGCGTCGGCGGCAACGACGTCATACTGCGCTTGGCGAGCGGCGGCATCGTATTCCCGCGCGGCGCCACGTTGAGCGCGTCGGCCATGTGCACGTCGGCGTTGCCGGCGTTCCCGCCCTTGAACCCGCCAAACGTGCCCTTGCGGTTGGGCGACGTCGGGGTCGGCGGCGGACGCACCATGTCGCACAGCGGCTGCGCCGAGGTCCACGAGACGCCGTGCAGTTCCATGACGAGGTAGAAGAACTTGGAGTCCTGCAGCGGGATGGGAGCTCGTTGTTAGCGGGTGGAAAGTGAAGATCGACGCCCGTGCGATCCGCGTCGGCGAAGCGTGACGCGTACCTCGAAAAAGTCGACAAAGTCAATAATGTTCTTGTGGTGAACGTTCTTGATCACGTAGACCTCGATCGGCACGGCGCCGAGCTCCGGGTCCTTGACCCACGACGTGACGGGCACTTTTTCCTTGAGAATGAACTTGACGGCCACCTCGAGATCTACGTGCCAAAATGAGCTGGCATGAGTACGAAGTCCGATCGGCGGGAACGCGCACGGCGCCCGGAACTGCGAAGTCGGTGAGAGAGAACGAGAAACGCGTACTGTCCGAGTTGCGCGTCGCCTGATCAGCGGCAGCAGTCGCAACGGCAGCAATTCAACGACAGAGAGTCGCAGCGATCCAGCGCGAGCGAGTGGTCCAAGTTAGCGCGGCCGCCCGACTGACCGACGCGATCGCGCGAGGCAACGTACCGTCACGACAAACCCGAACCCGCCGCTGCCCAGCTCGTCGCGCAACGTGTACGCCGCGCAAAAATCGGGGCAAAGTAGGTAATTGTGCAAGTGTGTCTGCGCGACCGTCGTCGGCGGCTGGTTGTGAAACTCGGCCGGCTGCTGCGACGCGTGAGCTTGCTGCCCCGGCGCCGCGGCCCTCACGGACCCGGCATGCTCGTCGCCCGCGGCCGGTGCGATCTGCGCGTGCGCATGCTGGTGGTGGTGGCCCGGCAGGTGCGGCGGCGCGGGCGACGCGCGCGCGTCGTGTGGTGCTGCGGCCATGGGCGTGATCGACGGCGCCGTCGGCGGCTGCACGGGCGGTGGGAAACTCATGCCGTGCGCGTGGTGCGCTTGCGTCGGGATGGGCGCCGCTGGCGGCGCACCGGGAGAGAGGTCGGGCGAGGTGCGGCGCGACGACGGGGGCGATTGCATGCCGCCGCCGCCCCACGCTGCGGGTGCGGGGGGTTTGGTGGGGATGGTGGTGGTGGTGGTGGAGATGGGTGCCGGGCGCGACGGCGGGCGTGTCTGCGAGGACGGGGTGCGCGGTAGCGACGGCGGGGCCTGCATGGCGAGGAGGGGCGTCGGCAGCGGTGGGTGGGAGCGAGAGCGGTCGCGGCCCGCGAGAGCGTGCGCGTGCGTCGCGTCGGGAAAGGCGGTGGTGGGAAGCAGGCAGGGACGTGGCGCGAAGAGCGGGGTGAGAGGGCGTGAGCGAACGAGCGCACGCGTGGGTCGAGGAGGACTGTCGCAGAGGTCGGCCGGTGCGCGCAAGGCGCGGTGCGGTCGAGCCGAGGGACGTGCGCGGGTGCGCGATCGCGCCGTGACTGCGCCGCCCCGGCGCGCCGCGGCCTGATGTCGCAGCTGATCGCCGGACATGCCCATGCGCCGGTGACCTGAGCCGCGCCCTTGCGCCCGCCCGATCGCACGCTGGACCCGCGGCCCGGCGCTCGAGTCATGACGGAACGGCAGTTTGGGGACCGGCTACCACGGCCAACGTTGCCCAGCACCCTCCTCGCGCAGGCGGTAGGCGTGCGCGGCCGTCGTCGCCGCCGCCGCCCTGCCTGCATGTGCCTCGCGCCGCCTAAAACCCCTGACAAAACGAGACAGAACCCAGTCAGAAATCAACCACACCCACCAAAACAGGTTTATCAAAATGGATATGAAATCATGGTGACCACTCGGCCGCCGGTGCGCGCGCACCTCGGCCTCGGTGGCGGCGCGCTCGTCGCGAGCACCTACTGGTGCGCTGGGTACTGCACGATCGACTGGCCCATCTTGGCGCGCACGCCGTCGACGGCCAGCGCGAGCTGCGCGTGCAAGTCGCCAACACTGCCCGTCCACACATTGAACCGCGCGTACCCGCCGACGGCCAGGACATCATCGACCGCACGTGCGTCGGCACCGCCATCACCCCGACCCGTCAGCAAATCCAGCACTCCTGTCGAGACGGCATGCACGGCCTCTTCCTCAGACAACCCGGCGAGCGCCTGGACCCACGCGGCCTCAAACCGCAAATTGCGCACGCGCCCAAGCTCGTTCGGAATCATCCCGAGCGCAAACGGCACCTCGTGCTGCTTGAGGAGCGCGGCCAAGTGCACAGCGCCACGGAACGGCGCGGCTGGCGGCATCAGGCACCGGCGCGCGTCCCAGGTGGTTGTCGCGCACCGCGCCGGCATGATCAGGACACCGACCGACCCGTGCGCGCGCCGGTTCGCGTCGGCAAGCAGGTCGATCGCGAGATGCGCCTCGGCGGCGCCGGCAATCACCCATTTCTGGCGCCCGCGCGGATCAAGCTCGTCCTTGGCGCGCAGGACCGCGGCGATATGGTTAGCCGAGTTGGTGTGGATGACGAGCGGCACGCGGCCGTGCGCGACGTCCTGCCACAGCTGCGCGTCCTCGTCGGTCGCGTTCCTCGACTCGGCGGCCGCCGTCAGCGCGCGCCGCAAGGCCGCAATTTGCCCCGAGACCGAACCCGCGGCAGTACCCTTTTCGGTCGCGTCGCCGCCGATCGCCGTGTGCACGGCGGCAATCGGCCGTACGACGTGGGGCAGCGAGTAGTTGGTCGCGGCGACGGCGGATACGCGGAACGCAAGCGCGCCCGACGCGGGTTTTGCGTTGGGCGGGCTGATGATCAGCCCGACCCCTTGGTTCGCCGCGGACCGCTCGAGGTTCCCGCCGGCCTGGAGCGCGTCGCGGCCGTAGACGAGGTCGTCCGACTTGGCCTCGCCGTCGCCCGTCTTCTCCTCCTCGCCCGTGATGTCGACGAGCCCAAGCTGCGTGCCGCCCGCTACGAGCGTCGGCGTGATGACCGCGCCGCGCAAGTCGATCCGGACGACGTTCGCCGTGTCGGTCACGTTGCAGTGTGTCGCGAGACACACGATCCGGCCATTCTCAATCACGAGTTCCTGGAAATGCAGCGTCTTAGCGCCCGTCACGACGCGACGAATCCCGCGCAGCCACACTGTCGCCGCGGACGGTACTTGCACGCGCGGCGGCGCCTTGGTCGGCACGGGTAAATCAATCGGCGGCGGGTTCGGGATCAGCGCCGCGACCTTGTTTTCGTGCACAAGCGCGCCGTCGACAAACACGGCGTCCGGGATCGCGCCGGCCGCGAGCGGGTTCGACGGCCACAGAACAACGTCGGCGTCCATCCCAACTGCGACGGACCCGATGCGGTGGTCGACGCCCATGAGCCGCGCAGGGGCCGACGTGAGCGCGCGGATGACCGACTGGTCGTTGAGCCCGTACTGCGCGGCCTTGCCGGACTCGTACGCGAGCCACTGCGCGTGCAGGACCGGGTGGTCCGACTTGAACGCGAACGGGATCCCGTGCTGCTCGAGAATCTGCGGCGCATAGACCGACGCCTGGTAAGCCTCCTTCTTGTAACCCCACTCGTCTGCAAAGATGGCGGCGCCAATCGGCGTGCGGCCCTCGGCCTCCCACGTCTTGAGCGCCGGGATAATCTCGTGAATGTCGGACGCGTGGTGGAACGCCGCAATCGACACGTTGAATTCGCGCGCGATGCGCATCTGCGTCGTCAAGTCGTGCACCTCGTAGCAGTGCCAGTTGAGCTTGACTTGGCCGCGCAGAAGGGCGACGACGGGTTCGAGCGCGAGCGACGTCGGGAACCGGCCGTGCGGGTGCACGATGGGGCCCGTCAGCGGGCGCTTCTTCTTCTTGTGCTTCTTCTTCTTTTTCTTGGCGGCGTCGACGGTATCAGCGTCCTTCTTCTTGTGCCCGTCCAAGTGCTCGGCAATCGCACACCACTCATCCTGCTCGTCGCGCAACTTGGCAGCCTGCGCATACTGCTCGCGCACGAGGTAGGCGTTGCCCATGCGCGTGAACGGCATCTTGCCCTTGCCGTTGCCGTACACTGCCTTCGGGTTTTCGCCGCCTGGTCATTGCGAGAGCGAGTGAGCACACGCACGAGCGCAGGTCGCCGACCCGACCGCGACAATACGGGAACACAACGTACACGCGTGCTTGGCCCACCGCCACTTGTACCCGCCGACCTGGTCGGCGTTTGCGGCGGTGATCCCGGCATGAAGCAGCATGTCGTCGACCGAGTTGGACGCGGGCGTAGGCGTCTTGAACGCAAATGCCTACTCAACAAAACGCACGCAATCAGTCCCCATCCCAAAGGAGCCATCACCGCCCAAAGTACGCACCTCGCCGCCCATCAAGTTGGTCGACCCCGGGAGCACCAAAATCGTCGTGACACCCCCCGCCAAAATCTGCTTCAGCGCTGGATCCCTTGGATCAAACGCGTCCACAGTCCGCATCCCCGGCGTGGCGGGCGCCGCCACCTCGTTCGTATCCTGGCCAGCGCCGAGGCCCGGGTACACGTCGACGCCCGCATGCGAATGCATGTCCACAATCCCCGGCGTCAGGATGCGGCCGTGCGCCTGGATGACGTGCACGGGCACCCCATCGGGATCGTGCAGCCCGGTCCCGACGGCGGCAATCACACCGTCGCGCAGCAGCACGTCGGTGTGCGGGAACACGCCACCGAGGCCGTCCCAGACGGTCGCGTTCCGGATCAGCGTGGCCAAACCGTGCGACGCGTCGCGCGGGTTGATGCGCGCGACAGGAGACGTCGACGGGCCGCGCGGGCCGGGCGCGCGGCCGGTGCGGCAGAACGACAGTGCCGAGTCGAACTCGGAGCGCGACAGGAGAGACGCGCGCGGACCGAAGTGCGCGAGGTCGAGCTCCGGCTGCTTGTCGTCGTCGTGGTGCTTGGTCGGCGAGTACCAGTACGCGCCGGCGACGAGCAGCGCCGACACGACGAGCGCGAGGGTCGCCCAGTGCCGCGGCTGCCGGCGCTTCTTGCGCGTCGCGCGCGTGGTCAGGGTGGAGGACGAGGAGAAGGACGCGTCCGAGTCGTGGCCGGCGCCAAAGGGGCCGAGGAGCGGGTGGTCCATGGCCGACGCGGTCGCTCCGACGGCGCGCTTGCGGCCGGAGGTGACGGGAGCGGGCATCGCCATGGTGCGGCCGTGTCGCGGCGTTGTCGTCAGGTTCGTGGTTGCAGGTGTTGGCGGGAGCGGGGAGGGAGGAGAAGCGAGTGCGGGCGGTGTCGTCGCTGTCGGGCCGACATGGCGACGGAACCGGCCGTCGTTATTTCCGGCGACCAGGGGAACGGGAGCGAAAAGAACACACCATGCACACACCATGCACGGCCAATGGAAGCGTCACGTGCAGCGTTCTTGGGGAACGACCGGCGCGACGCGCCGTCAGAACACTCCCGCCGCGGTCACGACACACCACGTGCCGTGATCAGCGGTCCCTGCCGATTCCTCATCGTGCCCCTCGTCCTGCTCGACCGCGTCCGCGTCCGATCCGCCATCCACCAGCAGCCCCAGAATCGTCTATCGCAATGCAAAACAGCGCTCGACCGCGACCCAGCGTGCCGTCCTCTGGCCGTCCGCCCGCCGTCCACCTCCGGCACCGCCGTCCCGCGATGCATTTCGCGCTCGCCATCGCGCTCGCAATCCTCCTCGTCGCGATGCTCCCAGTCCTCGTTCTGGGCAACACGTTCCAGTACCGCATCGCAAGAAATGGGCTCGCGCGCACGATGCGTCGAATGCCGCCGGGCCACATGATGTCGATCCATGCCGGCGAGCGGCTCGCTCAGTTATCGGTCCCCGTCGTCCCCGCTGCCGAGCTCGCCACGCATCCTGACCGGGGCCCTTCTGCTCGCGCGACGTGGCTCTACGTTGGCGAGCTCGAGGGCCAGATCCCGGACGAGGCCGAACTGCGCGTGTCGGTCCCAGCGTCGGTACCTGTGCACGTCGACGTGCAAGTATTTACCATGGCGCACCATCATGACAGTGGTGTGGCCAAGGACCGCATTGCGTGCGCGTTCCCGTGCGTCAAGTACCTCCGCATGCGCGCCGTCTGGGCGACCGTGACGCGCGCCGTCGGGGACGAGCCGGCGCCGCAAATTCCGGACAAAGTTGATGTTGCGCTCGGTGCGGCTCGCTTCTACTTGCTCGATGCGATGCTCTTTCGCGCCATCTCACTTCTCCACCGATTAGTTTACGAACCCGTCGTCCTCGGCGTGCCCGAAACCGCGCAGTCGCTGGTCCCACTCGTACTTGGCGCCGTCGTGCTCGCCACGTTCATTCTCTACCCGGCGTTGCGGTGCCTGCTCGATGCGGTTGCCAGGATGGACGAGAAGCCGTCGGCGCTTGCGGGGGACCCATTGGCGCGGTCGGAGCGCGCCATGGCGCCGCGGAACGGGTCGCCCGAGCGGCAGGGAAGCCCCGTACGTCAGGGCAGCCCCGTGAGCGGGCCGAGCAAGAAGCGGGACTGAAGAAGAAGCGGTGGATTGAGATGACTTTTTGAATTGCAAGTGGTATGCGGAACCGATGGGAGGAATGAGTCAGACACGGCAAACCCTGGTTTTCTTCGGATGAAAACCTAGGTTTCCGACTTTGCTCAAGTCACGCTTGGGTGATCACCAATAATTTGCTTCTGGCCACACAAGTGACGGTGCCAACTGCGCCAACGGCGACCACTTCGTCAACGACGACGTCCAAGACCAGCACACCACGCGCACCGTGGCCCGACTCGCTGCACCCACGCTCGCGCTCTCGACTTTGGACCAGCACCGACCAGCACGCTGCAAGCTTGCACCATGTCCGGCGCCGACTCTGTATGGAATTTGGCCCGTCGCCCATCCATCCCCCTTAAACCAACCATGATTCCGGATCCTAGGCCCGCTGGCAGCACGACCTCTACGATAAGCCCGCGCACGTCCTGCCCGACCGCGCCGGCGCGCGCATGGAGCGGTCGAGCCGGCAGGCGGCCATTGCCACGACACCCGTCGATGCGCGCATGGTGATTGAACAGCTGCACTTTACCGTGACGGAAAAGGACCTCTTGGTGCGTGCCTGAAATGAATGATTTGCCGATTCTTCGTGCGCGTGGGACACTGCGGCGCGCGGCGTCCGTCTGGGGCATGGATACGGTACGGAGTTCTTCTTGTTCGGTGCGGTGCGGCCAAAGAAATGGAGCTGACGAACCTCGACCGCATCTAGGTGGCCACGGGACTCGTGGAGTGGAGACTGCCGTCGCAGCAGCAGCAGCAGGGTGCAACCGGATCGCGGTAGGCAAGTCACCGGGGCAGCATTGTTCACCACCTCCCCTATTCTGCCTCCCGTGGTTGGCCCGCTAGGTACGCATCCGCCCGCTCTGCGCGCCGTTGTCCCTCCCGCACCCCACTCACCCTCCGCTTTCTCTCTTCCAGGAACTGTTCGCCGCGTACGACATCACCGCCGCCTTTTTGCGATACGACGCGACCGACCGGTCGACGGGCATTGCCGACCTGTTTTTCGCGACCGCCGACGGCGCCGACCGCGCGCGCAACAAATACGACGGCATGCTGCTCGACGACAAGGCCATGGCCATTCGCCAATGGGACACGTTCACCGACGGAGCCTGGACCGACCCGCGCGCGTCGCGCCGCACGATTAACAACGACTGGCCGCCGCGCGGGTCCGACCGCCGTCGCGACACCGACCGGTACAACGGCCGCGATGGCGGCGGCCGCGGGTTCTCGACGGCAGACTTGCGTCGCGGCGTGCGCGGCGGGATTGACGCGTACGTGCTTCTTTTCCTCGCACGGGCCCAAATCCATTCATCTAACTCCATGCTCGCACCACAGCGACCGGTGGGACCGCGACCGCCCGTCGTACCGCGACCCATCCGACCTGCGCTCGTCCCTGCCGGCGCGCGGCCGGTCGTTCCGGACTGACCCGGACGCCCCGGGTCCACGCCACACCGAACTGTCCTTCCGCGGCGCCGGCGCGACCGACGCCGCGCCCAAACCTGGGGAACTCTCGTTCCGCGGCGCGGCCGCGCGCATGCGCGATCGTGAAGAGGGCGAGTACGACCCGGTCGAGGCGCTGCCGACGCGGCCCGCGGCCCATGCGCGGCGGGTACCAGAGTGACTCTGACGAAGATGATCGCCGTCGCCGGTGCGGATGAGCGTCGGTGGGATGACGACCGCCGCCGCAATGGTGGTGGGCGGGATTTGGAGTCGCGCTTGCGTCGCGATACGGGGCGTGGCGCGGACCGCGACCGCGGGGACCGGTTTTTTTCGGGCTCAGGGGCGGGGCGCGGTGGCGAGCACCGCGGGGAGGGGGCGCGGTACCGCGATGGTGCCGGCGCGCGTCGTGGCCGCGGTGGGGATCACCGCGATGGCCGTCGTGACGAGCGCCGCAGTAACCGCTCCGCCGTAGATCTGGACCGCGAGATGGAGGAGTACATGCGCAAGCGACGTGGTGCCACGGCGGGGGAGGCGGCGGGGCAACGTGAGGAGCAGGATGGCGACCGGATGGAGGTGGAATGAGCCGGCGTGGTGGATGTTGTCGAATGCCTGTCGTTGCTGTGTCGTCTCGCGCTCCGCGTTGCATGACAGGTGGGACAGAGGCAACGGCGACAGGTCGTAATGAACCGAACGGAACAGAACGTGTTTTCATGGAATCAAAACGGACACAACGATTTTGGAGGGTGCCCTCATCTATGCAGGCCAACACGGCCCGACTCCATGCAGCTTACGAGTCGACCACCCACTTCCGCCAGAAGGTCGTGAGCAGGGTGGACCTCACGCAGAGCATGACAACGAAAACGATCGTACACTCAGGCCACCGGCGGCATTGCTCGACGACGCGTTCGCTTGCATCGCTGCTTCCCGTGTCGACAGCTGGCGTTCACGGTCGAGCTTGGCGGCCAGCGCGCCACCGCCACCCTGCGTCCCGCGACTCTTGTCCTAATAAAACAGGGTGGAGAAAGTCGGAAAAGGTTCATTTTACCCATTTCACCCTGTTTGCGCGGCCCACGGTCTCCCGGTCCAAGTACATTTTGAGCACGCTTCACTGCGGCCTCCGCCGCGCGCTGCCGTCGCTCCTCAGCATCTGCCGGCGGCGGCGTGCCGCCCACATTGATCGGTGTTCCTGCGCGTGGTGCATTGGGACCGGGTGTTGTTGAATTGGCAGTGGTGCGCTGCGCTGAAAGGGGCACATTGACCATGCTGAAGCCGTCGTGGTTCTCGCCGGCCGACGGGCGGCTCCCGAGCCGCTGCCCGCGGCCGCTCGGCATCTTGGAGGACTTGCCGAGACAATTGCCCATGGTGTGCGCGACGATGGAGGGCGTGATGGCGGACGAGCTGGTGCGCGCGCGGAGCTGGCGACGCGCAGGCAGAGAGAGCACAGACGCGTGAAGGGCGTGAATTCCTCGTGATAGCCGTGAGGTCTCCCGCGTCCTCGTCTCGCACCTCCATCGCCGAGCTCGTCGCGCTCGTCGCCCAGGCGGCAATGCGCACGGCTGCTGTGGTTCTCGACCGTGCGATCGTGCACTCTAACCTGGTGCAAAGGAGCGCTTGCGTCGTGCTTTCCCGTGACTCCCAAGCTCGGCGGCGCGCGGTGCGCGCCTCCGATGAAATCTGCACGCAGGCACGAGCCAAGCGCTCTTTGGAAGCCCTCGCGCTGCTCTGCAACAACAACCAACGCAAAGCGCGTGCTCCCTGCTTTGGAGCCCGCTCGTCGTTCAGTTCAATGACCAGCAGCACGATGCGCCCGTCGTCGCGCCCGCTTGCCCCACCTCGGCCCGCGGATCAACCGTCTCTGTCGACGACCTCGCCCTCGACCGCGTCCTCGTCGGCGCGACTCGTGTCCGCCAACCCCTCATCCACCACCACCGCCGCACCTGCGCTCCAGTTACCGCCGCTCCCGCACCCGAACGCCACCGTCGTCGCGTCGCAGGGCGCGCTGAATACCGCTCGAACCACCTCATCCGACATGAACTCGCCGCCGCCATCTTCGTTACTCGGCGGTAGCTCCGCACGCCGCGCCATGCCGACCGGTGCCCCGACGTCGGCCGCCGCAAATAACGCTTTACGATTCCAGCCGCTCGCGACGGGCTACTCGGCGAGCCATGGCGCGCTGGGCGCGGCTCCACCCGCGAGCCCGGCGCCCGCACAACGCCGCGTCCCGGCGGTCCCGTCGATGCTCTCGCCCGCGCCATCGATGCTGAATTACGGCCGCCAGCCGAGTGCAGGTGCGGTGCCTGCAGGATCGAGTGCGGCGCTGAATTCCGGAAGTACGTCCTTTGTCTTGTGAATCTGGCCGCACGAGGACCACGACTGATTCTTTCCCGCTCGGTAGTCCTTAATTACCGCGCCCCCACGTCCGGCACCGCCTCGAGCTCCCCACACTCGAGCTCGCCGCACTCCAGCCCGACCGCCGGCCGCCGCGGTTCGCCAGTGGGGATGCTCGAAAACGCGCCGCGGTCGAGCCCGACGAGTACGGCAGCGCCGTCGGTCTTGTTTAGTGGGCCGAGTACGCCGACGGCGCCGCGCCGCGGGAGTGGGGCCGGGACGACGCCGATTCAGCCGTCGGGGTTGCGCCGGGATTCGATCAAGTCCGCCCAGCCGCCGCCGCTGCAGACGCCAGTGGTGAGTGTGCCAGAGGTGGTGGCGGCGACGGTGCGGCTGGAGAGTGGGGCGACAGAAGCAACGAATGGTACGTGGGTGGAGTGGCGAGACCGGGTGAAGGGTGATAAGCAAACTGACGGTGGCTTTGTTGGAGGTGGAGGGCCCAAAGGGATCACGCGCGACTTGATTATTGCCAAGAACGTGTCCAAGGTGGACCAGCAGCTCGGCGACATGTACGTCGGCCTTGGCGTGCTCAACGCGGCGACACGACGGAACCGAGACTGACCACGCGTGCTCTCGCCATGAATGTAGTGACAAGCAGCTGCAAGTGCTCACGCATGTGCGGCTCGACCGGAGTGGCATCGAGTCGCTGCACGGGCTCGTACAGTTCACGCAGATCACCAACCTGTACCTGCAGCACGTACGTCACGCTTATGCCCACGATCACGTCGTTCTTGATCTGACCCTCCCACGCCACACAGAACAATCTGACCACGACCGAAGGCCTCGCCGCACTCCCGCACCTGCGTTTCCTGACCCTCTCGCACAACCGGCTGTCCCTGATCCGCGACCTCGACCGTCTCCCGCGCCTCGTCCTGCTGGACCTCTCACACAACCAGATCGCCGCGCCGTTCCCCGTTGCCGAACTCCCCTCCTCCCTCGTCTTTCTCGACACCTCCCACAACCCGGCCTCCCGGTCCGGACTCGGCGCTGCTGTCTTCGCACAATGCCCGCACCTGGAAGAACTCGACGGCCATGTCGTGACGCAGGCCAACGCCGGGTTCCACGATAAGGCCGACGACGACGCCGATTTGTTCTCGTACTTGGTGTACTCGCGGTCGCGCGCGAGGGCCGGGACTCCGTCGGTGGCCGCGTTGGACACGGAGGGTGGCGCTGCTGCCGCGATAATCGATAAGGGCCTGGACGTCCCCGATGACGACGCCGTGGATGCAGCCGACCCGGACGTGCTTGTGATCCGGTCGTTTTCGCTGGCCGATGTGAAGAGGGAGGTGGGCGCGGCGGCGCGACGCGCGGCGGGCGCGCAGGATGAGTATCGCCGCCGCGTGCAGCAGGTCAAGGAGAAGTTTGGGTTTGCGGCGATGGCGGAGATGGCCGGTCGGCCGGTGGGGGATACGCCGGCGGTCGCGGCGACGCCGCCGGCACTGCCAGGACTGGGACGGTGAGGTAGGTGGATGACTGGAGCGGCCGTTTGGGCGAGACTTGACCGGTGGAGAAGGTAGTGAGGAATGAAATGCTTGAATTTTGCTAGGTTATCGGGCTATGGTTGACAGAGTCGCTTGCCATGATGTTGCAGGACCACTTACGTTGCTCCCACCCCCTTTCGCGATCGGTATACCAAAAAGAGATACACTCATTCACTCAGCTCCGATCCAAAACTGCTGTCGCAGCGCATCCATCAATGACACCTGCAGACGAGCACGCTAGGTCACGGCAGCACCTGCCACACGCGCACCGACTTATCGTAACTCCCCGACACCAACCACTTCCCCACGCACGCCAAATCGCGCACGACATGCTCGTGCCCCAGGAGCCGCGCGACGATTTGTACGTTCGTCGTATGCACGCTCTTAGCGCGCGTCACATACACGTACACTTGATGATCGCCCGAAGTGACCGCAAAGTACGCGTCGGACCCAACCCACGCGACGCGCGGCTTCGACCACTCGTCGACTTTCGCGCCATAGAAATTGCGCACGTGCCGCACCGTATACGCGCCGTCGTTTTCCTGGGAAAGACGTAGGAGAACCACGCGGCCCGACGCGGCGGACGTCGCGGCAAGAGCGTAGAGCCCCGACGGGGACACGGCGAGGTGCATTGGGGTCCACGAGACGTGCGTATCATTCGGGTCCGCATTCAACGCGCGCGCGTACAGAGTCCCAGCTTGCGTGCCGTCGCCGTCAGGGACCACGCCGAACCACAAGTCGGCCGCATTGCGCGCGGCGATCAGGACCGTGCGGCCGTCGGGCAAGACCGTGAGCGACTCGACAGCGCCGGGGACCGACCACTCGGTCTCCTTTGCTTCGGACTGCGCCCACGTTCCGCTGGCCGAGTCGATCTCAGTCACGACGACGCGGCGGTCGGCCGCGCCCGAGACCACAAACCGGCCGTCGCGCGAAACGGCGACCACCGAACACAATTTCGCGTGCAGTTTCCGGCGCGGCGCGCGGGTCACGGCGTCCGCGTCGCTGGCGAGGACCGCGCGCAGGTCGACGAGCGCTATCGAGCCGTCCATGCCCGCGACTGCGACAACGTGCGACAGGGTCGGTAACTGGACCAGGTCGAGAATCGACCCGAGCGTGCCGACGAGGGACGAGCCGGTCTCGACGGCTTGGGAAATGTCGGTGGGGTGGAGCCGCGTCACGCGGAGTGTGCGGTCGGCTGCGGCGGTCACGAGTACATGCTGGTGCGCGTCGATGGACGGGATGGAGAGGAGACGCGCGACGAGGATGTTTTGGAGGTGGTGCACGTGGAAGACGGCGGCGTCGCGCGGCGGGGCGAGCAGCTTCAGGCTTGGATCGGTCGGGGTGCGGTTGATGCTGGCAAAGACCGACGCGTCAGTTTCTTCTTGACCATTTCGACGGCGAAATGTTAGCCGTACCTCGCCATATCCGCATCGTCGTCGGCAACCGCCGCGCGCGCGACCGCGTCGGCGACCAGAGCGTCTCGCCACGCCTCGACGACGGCCACGAGCGGCGGCACATCGGTGATCGCCGTCGCCACGGCAACGCGGTCCTCGACGTCGTCCAGCTCCGGACGCGTGATCCGCGGTCGATCCATCGACGGAGCCACATAGGTTGGTGCGTCCGCGGCGTCGATTTCGAGCAGGAGCGCCTCGTGTGCGGCCGAGTACCCGTGGTCGGCGAGGAACTGCAGCACGAGCGAGTGTGTCAGCGCGAGCGCGCCCGTGCGCGACGCCATGGTGCGGTCGAGGGGGGAGGTTGGGGTTTGCAGCGGGTTGTGCGACCTGAGTGGATTTGCAGAGAGGCAATTTTACGGCCTTCTCCAAATTTTCCACGAGACGCGTAGTCGTCGTACTGGCGATCCACGCTCAGCTAACTTGCACGACTTCACGCTGCAATCCAACCGACGCTCCGTTCACGAGCAATCCGACCTGCGGTCTTCTGTGGCCCTCTGCCATCCTCCACAATCCGCACCCTCACCACCGCGGCTGCACCACCCATTTCATAAATCCAGCAAATATTCAAGAGAAGAGAGAGGCAGGGGGCCACGGCAATAGTCCGAATTGAGTGGGCAGAGCGCAAGAACACTGCTGCGGCATATTGCACTGAATAGAATGATCCCTCGGCGGCGCTTTCAACGTCTCGCGATCTCGGAAACGGACCGGTCCTCAACGGTTGGTTTCTTGTGCCGCCAAAAAGAAACCCGCACCGCACTCCGTCCCGAATACGCCCTCATTGCACCGCGCCCCCAGACGCGTCCACGCGCAACGCACGACGTGCCACCACCACCCTGCACGCAACGACCCAGTTATTATCCCCCTGCTCCGGAGCCAGGAACAGTTGGAGGCCTCCGCGAGAGGTGCGCCACGCTTTGGCGGCGTGAAGGTGGCAGCAGCACAGATCGAGGTCGTGGGCGCATAGTGTGGACGGCCAGAGGCGACGGGCGAGGGAAACGTACCGGGACGGGTTCCGAAGGAACAGGCGGCAGCGGGACGCGGCGGGCAGACGGGACTCTCGGACCTTCCCAATGGACGTGGTGGATGAGCAACAAGGTGCTCCGTATGTGTGCCAGTTATGCCGCTAGCCATGGCCCCCTGTGCTGTGTGGAGAACAGGAGAAGAAAGGGGAGCGAGGGGCGACCGCGGTTTTATGGTCGGTTGCGTGTGCGATGGCCGTGGCAGGAGCGCCAGGTGATTGGTGACGGGTCGCGTGGGTTTGACTCAGACACGGCCCTGCCACGCCCGCCTTCCTTCGGTTTGCTTCCACCAGCATGTCGCCAGTGTCAGCACTTGCCGCACGACCGCCAACATGAACGACCTCGACAGCAACGGCCAGAACCGAATTCGCGCCGCCGCCAAGACGTGCAACTCGCCGCGCCGTCCCGCAGCCTCGACCCGCCGCACACAGCCACCATGACGTCCATGTCGACCGACCCCACCTCGGCCACGGCCGCGCTCGAGGCCGCCGCCGCGACCACGGCGCAGACCGGCGACGTGGAATTTGACATGATCGAGGCCATTGCCAAGATGCGTTCCCAGGTCGGTCCGGACGGAAAGCCCATCAAGCCGTCGTGGGCGCTGTCCGAGGACAACTGGGAAGAGGAGATGAAGACGATCCCGCTGTTCATGCGGTCGTTTGACCCGAACGCTGACGTCGAGTCGGTCCCGGAACTCGCGGCTCTGCAGTCGCTCATCTACGACGGCACGCCCGAGGAAGTCGCCGAAAACTTCAAGAACCAGGGCAACGACATGTTTCGCGACGGCAAGCACCACTACCCGCACGCAATCCAGTACTACACGCAAGGCATTGACCAGAAATGTAAAGACGCCAAGCTCAACTCGGTCCTCTACGCGAACCGCGCCGCCGTGAACCTCGAGCTCGGCAACTTGCGCAAGTGTGTCAACGACTGCCTGCGCGCGATCGAGCACAACCCGACCAACATCAAGGCCTACTACCGCGCCGGCCGCGCCTACCACCTGCTCGAAAAGTACGACGAAGCCGTGTCGGCGTTCACACACGGGCTGGCCGCGGACCCGAACAATGGCTCGATCAAGGTCGCGCTCGAGGCCGCGCAAAAGGCCAAGCTCGCGCGCGACGCCAAGGACGCGGAAAAGCGCGCGCAGCAAGAGTACGAGGCGCAGCAGGAGGCGCTCGTGGCCGCGGTCATGAAGAAGCGCGGGATCCGGTCGGGCACGGTACTTGCGCAACTGCCGAATGCCGAGTACGCGTCGCACCGGCCGAGCTACGACCCGACCACCGACACGCTCACGGTGCCGTGCCTGATCCTCTACCCGGAGTTCAACCAGTCCGATTTTATTACACATTTTCCCGTCGAGTCGACGTTTGCCGAGCAGCTGGCCCCGGTCTTGGACGAGGCGCCCGCGCCGTGGGACCCGCAGCACACGTACCGGTCGGCAACGACTGACGTCTACTTTTTGACGTTCAACGAGGACCCGAACCTCCGCCGGCTCGTGAAGGTCGGCAAGAAGAATACGCTGCAGAGCGTGCTCAAGCTGTCGTGGAGCTGCGTCGTCAATGGCGTCGTCGAGTTTTTGGTGCTGCACCGCAACAACCAGTTTTGCAAAGAGTATGTCGAAAAGTACCGCCAGCGCGCGAGCCCAGCGTCAGCGTCGTCGGGCAAGTGAAGTCGCGGAGACGGAAATGTTTTGGTGTGATTTTGTACATTTTATGGAGCCCTTTTCTTCGCGGTATCGCTGGCTGAGAACTGGTTCAACAAACCGGATTTTGCTGCCCACGGATCTTGCCGACTAGAGGAGGTGTATAAGAAACGAGCCGCTCGTATATTGCATGACGCCCACCAAAACGACAAGCGAAGCGACCCGCGCCCTACGCAGCTACGCTAAATAGGTACAACGACACGACGAACACCAAAATCCAAGAAAAAACCACCGCTTAGATGACCTTGGCCTCGTTCTTGAGCTTGCTGATCAGCTCGTCCACGTTGGCGACACGGCCACCACCCTGGCGCTTGGGCGGCTCCTCGACCTTGAGAATCTCGAGGCGCGGCGACACGTCGACGCCGAGGTCGGTGGGCGTGAACTTCTTGATGGGCTTCTTCTTGGCCTTCATGATGTTGGGCAGCGTCGCGAACCGCGGCGTGTTGAGGCGCAGGTCGGCCGTGACGACGGCGGGCAGCGCCGTCTTGATAGTCTCGAGGCCGCCGTCAATCTCGCGTGTCACAACGAGCGACTTGTCGCCAGCGTTCAAGTCGATCTTGGACGCAAATGTGCCCTGTGGCCAGTTGAGCAGGCCGGCGAGCATCTGGCCCGTCTGGTTGGCGTCGTCGTCGATCGCCTGCTTGCCGAGAATGACCAGGTCGACCTTCTCGTCCTGCGCAATCTTCTTGAAGAGCTTGGCGACGGCGAGCGGCTCGAGCGTCTTCTCCGTGCCGTCCGGGATCTCGACGTGGATGGCCCTGTCCGCCCCCATGGCGAGCGCCGTGCGCAGCGATTCTTGCGCCTTGGGCGGGCCGCACGAGACGGCAATCACTTCGCCGACGAGCTTGGCCTCCTTAGCCTGGACGGCGGCCTCGATGGCGATCTCGTCAAACGGGTTCACCGAGTGCTTGACGTTGGCCGTCTCCACCCACGACTTGTCGCCGCGCACGGCAATCTTCACGTTGTAGTCGATGACGCGCTTGACGCCGACGAGCACGCGGAGCGACATTTTCGAGTGGCGAACGGGGATATGCAAGGAACAGAGGGGCTGGCGGGGGCGGATGCGGCAAGTAGCGCGGGCGCAACGTCGTCGTCGTTGAAGGGATCGCGGTGCTGCAGGTCGACAGCAGCAATGGCAGCGATGCGATGACTTCACGATGGCATCGCCAACACACGCGCTGTGAAATGTCGATTGTGAGCGTGAGCCCACGTGCTGGTCAATCGTGGCGTGCGAGGCACCGCGAGACGTGTTAGCGGTGCTGCCTGTGCTGCAAGGCCCGCTGGCCCCGGCCCCTGCAAACCGACAACCGTTCATGGTCAAATCGAGCCCAACCTGCTGCAATCCCCGCACCAACATTAACAATGAGCCTTGCAACCGCTGCTGCGCCAACGCCCATTGTGACCAAGGACCTGTGGGCCGTGCTCAAGGATGAATACAAGGCGCAGCAAAAGGCGTCCGAGGTATCATCAGGCATGGACCGGACCACGACCACCACAGTGTTTATCAAGCAGCGATCTCTGATTTGTTGGCCCCGTTCATGCCCACCAGATGCCCAATCTGGCCACGAAACCATACTCGCGGGGGGCAAGTCGTGCGGTAAAACCGCCCTGATCAACCGGTTCCTCGACAAGGGTTGCGCTCTGTTTGTCGAGCTTCTCCTCTCCCGCCTCTTCCTCCCGCTCACGCACGTTCTGCTTGTGACCAGGAAGCGACCCCTCACCGCCACCAACCTTCGGCCTCGAGTACACGTATGGACGACGCACACGCGCCGCCGCCAACATCAAGGACGTGGTTCCTTTGTGGGATGTTGGCGGCGGCCCCGCCGGGACCAAGGTTGTGACGGTGCCGCTCTCGGCCGCCACAGTCCACAGTCTACCTGACCCGGGTCCGCTTCGCATCGCTGCCACTTTTATCACCACGAACCCGCAGCACACTCATGCCATGCTCTCCACCTTAGCCCGCCGACCTCGCATCAGCCATCGAGTCGTACCTCTTCGTCCTCTCATCCCGCATCGAAGAGCTCCTTGCGGGCCTCGAAAAGCGTGGGTCCAAGCGACCCAAGGGCATGCGTGCGTTTGCCATGAAAAAGTACACTGCCGCCGCGGCCGCGGCCGCCTCCCCGGCATCGGCCAGCTCGCTTGACCTTTCCAGCAAGACCTCGCACCCGGACAAGTCCCGGCTCGCGCTGCTGCCGATCCAGTGGGCGCTCGTGGGAACGCCCTACGATGAGTCCCGCGACTTGCCGAGCGAAGTGCGCAAACACGTTGCGCGGCTGATGCGGTACTAAGCGCATATTCACGACGGCGCGCTCGTCATGGCAAGTGACCGCGACGAACCGGCGCTGGCCAAAGTGCGCTCTTCGCCCAATTTGTGTGTGGTACCGTGCGGGAAGACTGATCATCGCGCGTGGGGGTGCGTAGACCAAGCAACTGCTCAGCCATTACGCGTTCAAGACGGCCGCGCCCAAGGGCGAGTGCACCGACTATAACCGCCCGCTCTACGTGCCCGCCGGGTCGGACGCGCTGAGCGCCTTTTTCGCCGGGATGGATGCGGCGTCGCTCGAGGAGCTCAAAGCGACGCTCGACGCGCATGCGGTGGCGATTCCCGCAAGACCTGGAGCAGCTGCGGCAAAGACGGCGGGTGCGGCCAAGGCGCGCGCGTGGGACGCGCAGTTTGCTGAGCCGTTGATTGATATCGAGTGTCAGGCGCGGCAGGCGTGAGAAAGAGATGGACTGGCGGGGGGTGGACTACGATGAGGTGAGGTGAATGCTCAAATTGATACCATCTTGGCAGGTCGAGCAAGGTGTGGAAGGACATTTGCAATGAAGAAGAGCAGAGAGGCCAAGCAGCGGCCGAAAGTGGACGAATCCACTCACTGCTCATTCTTGCGAATGGACGCCAAAAATGTTCTGCGTTGAAATATGAGCAAATTCGTGGTCTGTAGGCAAGAACATGCAAGAGGACAAGTGAGAACGCATCAGAAGGGTCGAGCTGTGCCACACCAAAGTGGACCCAAAGTCCTCCAACGACCGCAAAGGGCGCCACCGGTATGCAGCCACCATTGCAACCGTGCTTCACGGCAAAAGCTCCTTCTTCTCCTCCTCTTCCTCGACGCGTCCTCGACCAATTGCGACTATCCAAGATGCTGACCACCGTGCAACGGGACATGGCGATCCACGCCACAGCCCAGCAACAGCATGTGGCATCGCTGCAACACGGCGCTTCTTTTCCGCGACCGGCATTTCCGGCGCTTGGACATGGCGACGCCGCTCGAGCGCTCATTGCAGCGCGCGTTCAATACGTTCTCGAGGACTTGCTGACGACAGGAGCCGTGTCATCGACGCGGCTCGGTGTGAACGACGCCAATTTCGCGGGGCCATCGTTGCGGGACGTGTTGGACGATCTCGCGTTGGCGCCGGCCATGGTAGCCAAGCTGCGGCGCAGCAGCAGAGCACGGCTCGACGCTTCTTTGCTTCTCAATTTTGTCGAATCGGTCGCGATTGAAGAGGATGACCTGCTGCGGTTCGACCTGCCCCAGATGCACCTGAATGCGCTCGACCTTATGGAAACGATTGCCATGTACCACGACAAGAAACTGGTCGCGCTTGGCCCGAAGTTCTCTGACTATCTCGATGCGGATCCGTCGCTGGTCGCTGGCTATATCACCACCGACTGGCACTTTGGCGATCATCAATTACGGCAGGGGAGGGCGCCAGTGGAAGGGTTCAATTCTCATTGCGAGATGCAGCAGAGACAGTGAGCAAGTGGACCAAGCACTGTGGCGCGCTGTGCGTTGGCATGTGGGTCGTTTCGCAAGTTTTGGGCGTTGCTTGATCGCTCCACGGATGCAGCTGGAATGGCCGGCGTTCGTTGCGTTCACCAGTCTATAGTGTGGGGTGGCCATGGTTTGGTTTGGCGCAGGTTGCATGGTGTTTGTTTTCTATTTTGTTTGAACCCAGTTTGTATGCTTGTGCGCGAAAGCATCATGAAGTTCAAACCATCTTATTTGCATTATCGAGTGTAGTTTGGGCGTCGCCTATACGTAGGACCCAAAAGTCATCACCCTTCCACAAATTGATACTTGCAGACATGGTCCACCATTCTCCTACTGGTAAATCCTTGCCGAAAGCATCGTATAGTGTATTTTCATTTTATTTCCTTCAGATCATGGGGGAACGGTATTGCCGGGGCGATCGGCTGATACTTGGCTGGTGAATGCAGGCAACAGTAGAGCATGACTTACATTCGTCGTCATGTCAGCCATTCACATCAGCATATATACCTAACCGTTCACTCCGCATGGGAGTGTGGGTCTGCCGTGTGTGCGGTACTGAAGCGAGAGAACACCATCCAATCTTCAACACAAGTCACGACGTAGCAATTTGTGGGGGGGCTGTCCTCTTGATGGCATGTCGCGTCCAGTGTCTGTGCAACGTTGTGAGACTCTGCGGCCCGCCCGCCAACACGACATGGGGCGACATGATGTGGCAGGCACTCCAGACTCAAACGTCCAGACTCGCACGTCGACCCCTCTGCCATCAAGAATCGACAATCAATCCCCGAGCCGGAGACTCCATCGCCTCACGCCCATGACCACCCACAGCGTGTCGGTCATGTACTTTCTCTCGCCAGCTTGCGCTGACTTGTTGAGACAGCATATCCAATTCTTGCTCCAATTCTTTTCCATTTCGCTTCTAAGGTGCGTCGGGAGTGGAAAATTGCGAGAACGTACAAAGAGCAAGTCCTGGATGCTGGGAACAATGATTGTCGAGATAAAGTTTCAACCAGGTGGCGCTCACAAGAAGGAACGAAAGCAACAAGAGATTCTTCTACATTCAACACGTCGAAAAGACGCCCGCTCTCGTCCGCCCAAGGCCGTGCCCCGGAACAAGCGGCCTGGGAACGAAAGTCCTGGACGAGGGGGGCCATTCTGCAACCAAACCGTTCGCCCTCGATTGAGGGAGTGCGCGAGAGATAAGGGAAACCACAAGATTTTGCAATTTGGTCAACAAAAAGAAGAGAAAAGAAAGCGAAGGGAAAATAACGCTCGCCGTGCAAAATGACATCCAATCTGAACAAACATGCATGCGTGCGCGGGTCGCAACCGCCAACTCAGCCAAAACCATGTTCCACGTCTTAGTCGGGAGCGGTCCATAGCGTCCGCCCCTCGTTCACCATTCGCCGGCCGGCCGAGTCGGCTTAGAAGAGCACCTGCTGCAGGAGCGAGTCGAGGCGTTGGCAGTGCGAGCACTTGCACCCATTGCGCGTGCCAATGCACCGCGACGACGACGACGAGCTCTTGTGGCGGCGCGACGACGAGGACGACGAGACTTTCTTGGACGACGACGAGGTCGAAACGACCGCATTCGACATTTCAGCGGCCGCACGGCGCGAAGGGGACGAGGTCGACGACTCCTTCTTAGCCGACGACGATGACGAGCTCTTCTTACCGGACGAGCCCGACTTGGACGCCGACACGGTCACGGTCGTGTTGCCGACGTGCTTGGACGACGACGTGGTCGACGGGTGGTGGTGGTGCTTGGACGACGACGAGTGGTGCGACGCCGACGACGAGTGGTGGCGGTGCGATGAACCGTGATGCTGCTGCTGCTGCTGCTGCTGCTGCTGGTGCACCGACGTTGACGATGAGTAGCGCTGCTGCTGCTGGTGGTGGTGCGAAACCTGCTGCTGCTGCTGGCGCGCCGCGTCGGCCGCGGCCATCTGCTGCATGATGCGCGAGATCTCCTGCATTTCCGAGGGCGTCGGGAGACGGTTGCCGAACCCGGCCGCGGCCGCGGCAAGGTAGAGGCAGCCTTTGAGCTGCAGCTGGCGGCACTCTGTGTGCGTGCACTGGTGCGCGTGGTGCGTCGTGACGACCTGCTGCTGCTCGTGGCGCTGGTTCTGCCTGCGGAGCAGGTGCATCATCTAACGGGAGAATTCAATGGTCGGAATCAGTCCGTCACGGCGAATCAGAGTCGGAAACAAAGAGAAGGAAAACAAACCTGCTCGTGCGTGTAAATGCGGCCGTCCATCTTGATCGACCCCTGCGACGTGTGCGACGGCGCGATCGAAACGGTCGAGCTGCGGTCCTTGTCGTCATGGCGGTGCTTGTGCACGTTGATGTTGATCGTGGCCGAGTCGGTCGTGACCGACGTCGTCTTGTGGTCCTTGTGGTGGCGGTGGTGCGAGCGCGACGGCGCCGACGACGCCGACGTGACCGACGACGGCGCATAACTCACCTCCGAGCGGCGGTCGACGACTACCGTCGAGTGGCGCGTCGACGACGGCGCACGCACGTCGGTACCCGAATCCGAGTCGGAATCGACCTCGTGGCGGCGGTGCGAGTGCTTGCGATGGTGCTTGTGCTTGCGGTGCTTGCGCACTTCCTCATCGTGCACGTGCTGCTCGACGTGCACCTCCTGGTTCACGAGCACGTGCACCGTCGGCGAGTACGGGCTTGCGCGTCGTGGGCGCCGGCGGCGCCTGGGCCGTTGGGCCCACCAGGAAAGTGTCACGACCAGCTGCCGTCTGGTTCGATCTTGGTTCTGGTGCCGGTGGCCGTGGTGCGCGTGGTAGCAGCAGTGCTGGTGCACGATCGGCTGCACGGGCGCCGGCGGCGGGACCGGCACGACCTGCTGGTGCTGGTGCTGGTGCTGCGTGATCGACGAGGACGACGACGACGTGACCGTCGACTGGTACCGCTGCGGCGGCTGCTGCGGTGGCATCATCGGCGGCTGCGGGGGCAATGGCATCGGCATCGGCGGCTGCTGCGGCGGCATCGGGCGCTGCACGGGCGTGGGCGGCGCCGGCATCGGCACGAACGGCGGCTGCTGTGGGAACTGCATGGGCGGCTGCGGCTGCGGTGGCATCATGGGAACCGGCGGCGGCAGCATGGGCATCGGCGGCTGCGGCTGCGGCTGCATGGTCAGCTGCTGGCGCGTCTCGTCCGCCTGGTACGTGAACTGCTGGCTCAGGTTGTTGAGCGTCTGCTGGAACCGCTGGTCCTCCTGCTCGTGCACGGGGATGTAGGGCTGCTGCGGGAACTGCTGCTGCTGCTGGTAGTTGTACGTCTCGGTCGTGGCAATTGCCGTGGTCGTCGACGCGGCGGTCGCGGCGCCGATCGGGCCGACAACGGGCGACGGCGCGCCCGACGACGAGTCGCTCTGGTGGCCCCACGAGAACGGGTTCAGGATCTTGCTGATCTTGGACCGCTTCGAGGTGGTCGTGGTCGTCGTCGACGTGTTGCTCGAGAACAGGCCGCGGTCATCAACAGGCTTGGGGGCCGGCTCGGGCGCGCGCGTCGGCGCCGGGGCCGGAGCGACCGAGTACATGTCTTGCGCCTGCTCGGTCTCCTCCTCGTCAATCTTCCAGTACTAATCGAGGGATTCGAAACAGAGTGTCAGTGATTTTGAATCGATCAAGTTGATCCGGGTGGGAAAAACACAATCAAAACGTACCGAGTTCTGCGCACTCTCCTCAACGTGGTGCTCCTCGACAACCGTCGTCGACGCCGTGTTCTGCGACACGACGGGCGCGGGCGCCGGGGCCAGGACAGGCGACGGGCCCGACGAGACCGAATCGGCGGTCGCGACTACCACGTTCTCATCGAACCGCACCTGGTTGTGCTTCTTGTGCGACGTGACCGAGACCGTGTCGTTGCTGGTCGTCTCCGTGACCGTCTGTTGCGACTGCTGCTGGGCCTGCTGAGCCTGCTGCTCCTCCTCGAGAATCGTCGACTTGTACATTTCCTCGTAGGTCATGTTGTTGTTGGTCGACGACGTGACCGTGGTCTCCTCGTGCTCCTCGGACGAGGTCGACGACGAGGACGTGATGACCTGCGTCGAGGTCGTCGTCTCCGGCACGGGCGCGCGCGAGACCACCGTCTGCTGCTGCTGCTGCGACTGCTGCGACGAGGACTGCTGCGAGGACGAGGACGAGGACTGCTGCTGCGAGCTCGAGGACATGGAGGTCGACGACGACGACTCGTTGACGACGTTGGTCGTGTTGTAGACGTCGTGCGTGTTGTAGACGTCGTGCGTGTTGACTACATCGTGCACGTTCACCACGTCCTGCGTGTTGACGACGTTCGTCTCGTTGATCACGTTCGTCTCATTGACGACCGTCGACGAGCTCGACTGGTTCGACTGGCTCGTCTGGTTCGACTGGCTCGTCTGGCACGAGCTGCCGCCGGACATGTTGGTCTCGGTCCCGCCCGTGACGGTCGTGGTCGTGGTCGTGGTCGTCGACATGTTCGAATCCATGCCCGACGCCTCGGTCGACGAGTTCTCGTCCTGCACGATGTACGTGTACTGCTTCATGAGCCGGTCGAGCGCGACCAGGTACTGTTCGTGCGTGACCGTCGACATTTCCTCGACGACAAACACGTACTCGGTCGAGGTCGTCGAGTAGGCCGTGCTCATGGAGGACGAGCCACCCGACTCTTGCTGCGACGAGCTGGTCGTGACTTGCTGCGACGAGCTGCTGGTCGCCTGCTGCGAGGAACTCGAGGTCGCCAGCTGCGACGAGCTCGACGTCGACTGCTGCGACTGCTGCGACTGCTGCTGCGAGGACGCGCCGCCCTGGTACGACTCGGTGCCCGTGACGGTGGTCGTGGTCGTGGTCGTCGACGAGTTGGTCGCGCCGCCGGCGCCGGCATTCCACGACTGCTGCATGGCGAGGTGCGCCTCCTGCTGCTTGCGCCATTCGTCCTGTTGCCGCTGCCACTCATCTTGCCCAGCCTGCCACGTCGCCATCGAGCTCTCGGTGTGCGCCTGCTCAGTCGCGGCGTGCTGCTGCTGCTGGCGCTGCCACTCGTCCTGGCCGGCCTGCCAAGTGGCCATCGAGCTCTCGGTGTGCGCCTGCTCGGTCGCCGCGTGCTGCTGCTGCTGCCGCTGCCACTCGTCCTGGCCGGCCTGCCAAGTGGCCATCGAGCTCTCGGTGTGCGCCTGCTCGGTCGCCGCGTGCTGCTGCTGCTGCCGCTGCCACTCGTCCTGGCCGGCCTGCCAAGTGGCCATCGAGCTCTCGGTGTGCGCCTGCTCGGTCGCCGCGTGCTGCTCCTGCTGCGACTGCCACGTCGCCTGGCCCTGCTCCCACGACACAGCCTGCTGCGTCTCGGTCGATGACGCCTGCGCGGTCTCCTGGCACGACGCCGACGTGGTCTCCTGCGCGGAGACGGCGGCCGACGACGACTCTTGCCAGGTCGCCGACGACGATTCCTGCTGGCTGGCCGAGGCCGATTCCTGGACCGACACGGCCGCGGCCGAGCTCGACTCTTGCGCCGACGCCGACGACGACTCTTGGTACGAGGCCGAAGCGGACGAGGCCTCGATCGCGGCAGCGGCCGACGACGAGGACGAGGATTCTTGCGCGGACGACGACGAGGCTTGGAACGAGCTGCTGCTCGAGGAACTCTGCTGCATCGACGACGACGAGCTCGAGCTCTGCTGCGCTGAGGAGCTTGACGACGACGACATGGCGCCGCCGCTACTGCCGCCGCCGCCGCCGCCCGACGACGACGACGACGACTTGGTCGTGGTGACCTTGGTGGTGGTTGTCACAGTCTTGGCCATCTTGGCGGGAAGACTTTCACTTGGTTGCTCAGGATCGGGTTCCCTGGACGACGTGAGCCACGACGACGACGCGCAGCTGCCCACGGGCACGGGTTCTTCGGTGGCACGAGCGAGGATCGGTGCTTGCGTTGCCGGTTGGATCACCGACGCGGCCAGCGACTCGAGCGAGGTGGACGAGACGGTCGACGCGTCTTCAATGTCCTCGGGCGGGAGCGCGAGAATGCTTTGCTCTTGGTTGGTCGAGGCCAAGAGGAGCGAGAGGTGGTGGCCCGTCGTGGTCGGGACCAGCGCGGGGGGAGAGGGCGCGGCGTCGGAGCTTTGGCCGGTGCTGCTGCTGCGAGGGGTGCGCGCGTCGTCGGACGAGCCGGTGTCGTGGAGCTACGTAGATGGGGGCGAGCGAGAGCGTGCGTTGGCAACGCGTGTGCACGGAGTCGCAGAGGGGAGCAGCCAGGCGGCCCCGACGAGGAATGGGAAAGGGGGCGCGGTGGTGCAGCGTTGGGTTGGTTGGCGTCGGTCGGCGTTGGCGCAGCAGAGAACGAAGACAAAAACGAAGAAGGCGAACAGCAAACAGGCACAACCGTGATCAGTTCATGGGCCTTTCCATTTTCGACGGCCGCGGCTGTGGCTGGGCACAGGCCGCGGCGGCGAGGGCGTGTTTTTCTCTTGCGGAAACCAGGGAAACCATGGCAGACTGGAAGCGGTGACCAGCCGAGCAGCTGGCTTCCACCACCAACGCCATTGACTCTCCTTTGCCCGCCGACTCGCCGCAAACCAGTCGGTCAGACACGACGACGCGCGCCGCGCATGCTTCTCTGTCTATGCTCCCTGTCGTGTTCTCTGGGACGAGGGCTGTCTTGCCTGCCTGCTTTCCACCCGGCCTGCGCCCAGCCCAAACCCCACACCCACCATGACGACGCCGATGAAAGATTTAAAAAAACCATGTGTGTACATACCGCATGCTGGTCGAGACTATGCACCGTATCCGTCGCGAGCGCGGTCAACCCGCCGACTGCGCTCCACCCGGACGCCGAGCTGGAGCTCGAGCTGAGCGGTGCCGAGCCCGATGACGCCGGCGGCGACGTCGGCACGGGCGCCGGCGACTCGGCGCGGCTCGGGACCGCCATGCCCGTGCCGGACCGCGTCACGACGACGGGCGAGGACGTGCCGGTCCCGGCCGACGTGGGTGGGGACGTGCTGAGCACCGAGGCCGGATCTGAGGAAGAGGACGGCGCGTCGTCGTCTTCGACGGGAACGGCGGGCGCGGCGCGCGGCGACGCAGTGGGGGTCGTGTCGGCATCGAGGTCCTCGGGCGAGGACCCGGCCACCGCGTCCGCGTCGGACAACGAGTCGTCGCTGGTCTCGGCGATCGCGGGCAGGACAAATGACGAGAGCGGTGGCGACGCGAGCGGGACGGGCGAGGGTGGTGGGGACGTGGACGCGACACTGCTGGATCCGGATTCGGTTTCGGTCTCATCTTGAGACGCGGGCGGCGGTGCAGCCGTGTTCGAGCTCGACGAGGCCGACGCGCGCAACTTGCCCTTGGCGGCGCGGCGGCGACGGGCCATGGCAGCGACTGGGAAATACGGATTCGATGGGATTGCAGCGAGTGCGGGCGTCAGCGAGCGAGAAGCGTGGGTGATCAAGCGTGTTGAGAAGGTTGTGCTGCGAGTCTCAAGGGAGACGACCACATCCACCGGCGGAAAATGCCAAACCACCGTGGCCGCGACCAGAGTCCACCGCCTTATCCGAGTCTACCAAAAACTGGGCCAAAACAAAACGTACCGACCTCGTCGCGCTCCCAGGACGCGCGCCCAAACCGCGGCCGCGGGGTGTGCAACGACCTTACCCGCCGACGCGCGCCGTGAACGCGGGAGCGGGGGCAAGTCTGTTGTAGCAGACTCGGTCGGCGGGAAGGCCGAGCTGCCTGCCTGCTCGCGAGCGGCAGCCGCCGCCGCCGCCGCTGCTTCGGCGGCCAGCCTCGCGTCTCGCGCACGGCGTTCAAACGCAGCACGGATCGGCGCGACTCGCGCGTTCGTCATGACCTGCAGCGACGGGTGCCGCCGAGCCGCTGGCGGCGGCGGCGGGCGATTGGTTCGTGCGGCCGCATCGAGAAACTGTTTACGCGATCGCGCCACGACCTGCGTGGCCGCTGCGAGTGTCGGACTGCGTGCCGTCGACGCGCCCGAGGACCGCCGCGACGAGGATGCGGGCGGGTGCGCGGCAGCGGCGGCAGCAGATTCGTGGAAGTGCAGCAGCCGCTGAATGCGCGACATGGACGTGCGGCGCGGCGCCGCGGGGGTGGCGGAGGGGCGGCGCGGTTCCGCGGCCCAGTCGCCGGTCGTGATCCATGCGGGCGAGGCCTCGTCGTCGTCGTCGTCGTCGTCGCCAGCATATGATGTGGGACTGGGCGATGCGCCGCCGACTGGCGACGCAGCCGCAGGCGGGAACTCGGCGGCTGTCGGGCTATGCGCGGCCGTGATCACGAGCAACGTCGTCGTCGAGTATGCTGGCGGACCCGCACCCATCTCACTCTCTCCCGGCCCAGAACTCGACGGATCCGGGTCCGCAGCGTCAGCGAGAAGCGGCATCGGGATCGGCAAGTTGGCAAACGGGTCGATTGGCGGGTCCGGGACCGCGGGCGGCGACGGTAATCCTGCCGACGAGGGCGACGGCGGCGGGGCCGCGTGGAGCGGGACCAGGCCGGCGGTTGGCGGCGCGCACAGGTCAGCGGCGCGCAATGGGGTGCCAGACGTCGGCGCGAGCGCGAGCGCGAGCGCACCGAGCGCGCGGGCCGATGCGCGACGCGGGCGCGAGGAGGGCGACGGTGGGTCTGCAGTTGGTGGCGGAGCCGCGCGGGCAGCGTTGCCGCTGGTTGTGGCCGGTCGTCGGTCGACAGTCGAGAGCGTCGGTGCTGCTGGACTGAGAGCAGCACTGAGGACGCCCGTGTGGTTCACCGTGGTCACCGACGCGCCGCCCAACCGTGCACGACGGGCGGCGTCGCGCGCCGGCGTGCCTGGCACCATGCTCAGTGCGACCCTCCTACCATCTTGGTCGTTTTCGTGACGCGCGCGCGCCGCCACTGCGCTCGTCGAGGTTGCGGCCGACGACCACCTTGACGACCCGGGTGGACGAGCTTCGCGCGGATCGCTGCTTCCTCCCGCCGTGGATGACCTGGTCGACCCCACATCGCGATCATCGCCGTCCCCACCACCGACACTCCCGCTCGACGGCGGTGTCGGTGCGATCGTGACCGGTGCGGGCGACTGCGGGCGCGCGTCGTCTCGTCGCGCGGCGGCGGCCACGGTTCCGCCCGCGACAAAGCCCGTGACTGCCGAGAGCACGCGGCGCCAGCGCGGGAAGCGCGACCAGGCCGCGGCGGGCGCCATGGCGGCGGACGCATCGGGCGCGTCGGCCGAGGAGGGCGCCATGGCGGCGGACGCATCGGGCGCGTCGGCCGAGGAGGGCGCCGCAGGGGCCGCGACGGCGGCAGCAGGCGCGTGTTCGCGCTTGGCGGTGGTGAAGGCGTGTGGGATCGCCACGATGGATGGTCGGGTGGGTGAAGCAGGGGTAGACGCGTCGGATCCGACGCATATAGGGCGGCGCAAGGCCTCATGGAGCGGGCGCGGAGACGGGCGGCGCGTCTGTTTCGTCCTGTCTTGGTTCGTGATCGTGTTGGTCGTGGTGTGGGTGATGGTGGGCGCGATGCGTGCAAGTCGGCAGCGGCTCGTTCTTCGGACGTGCGGCAGGACGACGGCCTGGGCGCGTCTTCCACGACGGTCGCCACGGGCCGCGCCGTGGCGGCCGACCGCAGGGTACGATCGCCCGCGCAACGACGTCCGCTGTCACTGGCGCACCGACGCGGCCCACGACTTGGTGCATTCACGACGGCGTGCTCGCCGGCCTGTCGCTGCTGGCGGTGCGTGTGGGTTGCGTGCGGTGGTTGCGCGGGACGCGCTCTGGCAAGGGCGTGCGAAAGAGGTCAAAGCCAATGATCAACACCAGCGCTCTCAAGCAACGCATCTGTCGAAACTGCCCGGCCTTGCTGGCACGCACATTCTGTGAGAATCCCTTCAATCGCTGCAGGCTGCTAAGGAAAGGGGCTGCAGCGCAACAAACATGCGTCCTGAAAAGACTCTCGCTTTCCGGATGAACAACGAATAGAGCAACCAGAACCAACGGCAATTTTTGAGATTATTAAGACCCTGGCATCGATCGATACTTTGGCCGAGCGCTGTATTTACCTAACTTATTATCACTCCGCCCATACTTTTGATCCCCGGACCACACGTTTAACCACTTGCAATCGAAAATCATGGGTATATGCCATCTCCAGCCGAGATTCTGTGGAAATTGGTTTAGTGGAAGACATGCAATCGGTCGTCAAAGTTACCACCAGTCTTCGCAACCAGAGCCTCTCAAAAGATTCCTCTTTGTCGTCGCATCATGGATGGACGTGATTTGCGACTTGAGAAAGAATGGGAGCGGGCAGATCATCAAAGCATTGGTCTTCAGCAAAACGCCAGTTCCCCCTCTCAAACGACGTCGGTGGTCCTGCTCTGGCACACTCGCGCAGGAACGGTGTGGCCACGGAGCAAAACGCAGCGCAGGCAGCAAGCATCCATCTATAAAATCCATCACTGACATGTCATGCGCAAGTAGCAACCAAAAAAACCACCGACGACCCCCCAAAAAAAGTAATGAGACAACCCTGACACAAAACGGCTCACTTACAGCGCCAGCATCACCGCAACTGCGCCCACAACGAGCGCAACCACCGACGCATCGCCATGCGACACCGCGACCATGCCCGACGACGACGACGCGGCCGCCTCCGACGTGCTCGTGCTCGTCTCCGTCGCGCTCGGCAACGCCGTGGTCGTGGCAATCGCCTTGAGTTCCTCGGTCACGTTACGCTTGGGAATGACCAAATCGGCCGTCTCGTTGCGCGCAATCTTGTCCTGCACGGCGCCGAGCACCGACGCCGTATCGTTCTTGATCGCGGCCAGCACCTTCTGGTCGACGTTCTTGAAGTTCATTTCCAAGAACTTATCCGGGATCGCCGACGGCTTTTGCACGTTCGTCTCGGCCTGCAGCGGACTCGAGTCGTACGTGTAGCACCAGTCCTGGATTTTCTCCAGCTGCGACGCCGGAACACCCCAAGGCGCCGGCGCAAAATTCGGTTCCGGGTACTTGCCGCCATTCATCAGGTCCGTGTAATCGGCCCAGGCCTTGTCGACAAACGTGTGGTGCAGGAAGAAAATTGGGTCGGCCGGCGACGACATGACGGCCATTGACCCACCGACGGCCACGTGCGGGCCGGCATGGCATTGCGCCTCGTACCGCGTGCGGAAATCCGTGTACTTGGGCGACTCGCGCATCAGACCGGCAATAAACTGCGTCGCCGCGAGTGTCGCCGAATTGAATTCGCGCTGCACGCACTTGCCGCCCGACTGCTTCGTGTTCCAGTTGGCAAACGGACCGTCAGGAATGCACCCGGGCCGCGCCGAACCCATGTAGGTGCCGGAAAACACCGGGTGCGACTTGTAGTTCTGCGACGTGCGCGACCAGTCCCAGTAGAGCAGGCACACGTTTGGGTCGATCTTCTGGAGCGACTGCTCGAGGCGCGCGAGGTAGTACCGATGCCACGGCAGGAAGGCGTCGACGCCGTGCGAGGTCGACGCGTAGTCGTAGTGTTCCTGGACGAGCAACTCGTAGGGCGTCGTGCCCTGGCCCTGCCCTTGGTTCAGCTTTTTGATGGCCGCAACGTAGCGCGACCACTCGTCGGGAGTCGCGGCCGACACTTCCTTGCGCACACAACGGCGCGCACAGCTGCCGCGGACGGGCTTGGCGAGCGCCGACGCCGGGAGCGGGCCATTGTTGTTTGACGGGGCCGATGTGGGCTTGGGGGCCGGCGCTGCGGACGAGGTGGCTGCGGGAGGCGCCGCCGTGGCCGCGGGGTTGGTCGGCTTCGGGTCAGCAGCCGTCGGCGCGGGCGTCGCGGTCGCACTCAAACTCGCGGTTGTCGTGGGCGCCGCCTCCTTGCCTGGAATCGCGGCCACCTGCGGGGCCGCCTGGGCCGACGAGGCCACGACCAGCATGATGAGCAGGGCCGCAGCGAGGAACGTCGTCAGACGCGGCGGGTGGCGGGCCATGGCGGAAGCAAGTTGAAGGGCGAGGGCAAGTTGTACGTCCGCGGGCCAGCAGCGGACGAGTATCTATGAGGGGCTGGTGCGCGATTCGAGAGAGAACTTCGTGGCAGGCGCGATGGTGTGGGGCCCCGCTCCTCTTTATGTTGTGGGGCGCTGCCGCCGTCGCTGTGACTTTTGGCGCTCGTTGGGCCACGCACGCGCGCGAAGTCACGGGCGTGTTGTTGCACCCGGCGTCGCGGGCCATCCGCAGCGACAGCGTTTGGCGTCGTGAGCTTTGTGTAATGGGAAGCTGGATTGGGCGTCGTCGGCACGGATGCGGGGTTTGACGCCTTGGTGGGGAATGTCCCTGCGCGAAGTGGCACCCTGTCATGCGACAAGGTGAGAGGCGCGTCAAAGACGCGTGTAATATGGACAATAATATTGAATGATGCGTTAATGTGCACGATTCTGTTCGCCTGGCGGTTGCATAGAGGCCGCGATCCGAATTGCCGGGTTCGATTCCCGGCAGAGCCATGCCGGGGGTGGTCTGCAGTCTGTGAGAAAGAAGTGCGGTCGTTCGACACTCACCAATTCTGAGGCCCACGATTCAGGGACGCGTGCCAAGACTGTTGCTAACGGGCGCCGCAAAACCAGAGCCAAGACCTGAGCAAGGTGGGCCGGCGAACAGCGACAACAAGAACGGAACATGTTGATCAGACGTGGGAGGGGTATGGATAGAATGTTCGAGACGAGACGAAAGAAAAGGTAGAGAATGAAGCACTACCCTTCCCACCGTGCAGTGAAGAATTAAAATAAAACCGTGCCGACCATCACAGCGCCGCGTCAGCGCCGGGCCCCGCTGACGGCGCCGCATGCGCGCGCCGACCCGTCCCAGACCCGTGCGTGTGCGCCGGCAGCGACGCGACAAACGGGCTCGGCGCGCCCGGTGCCGTCGCGCGCGTCGCCGCGTCGGCAGCGGCACTGTTCGACGGGCTCGTCGACCCCGCACTACTACAGGCCGCCGTCGCCGCCCCCTCGCCCGGCTTGATCACGTGCACCTTCAAGTGCCGCGACAAGTGATCCGGCCTGAGGAACGCCTGCGTGCACTCGGGGCACCTGAACGGCCGTTCGCGCGTATGCGTGCGCAAATGCTTGGTCAAATTCGACGACTCGGCAAACCGTTTCGCGCACCCGTCAAACTTGCACGCAAACGGCCGCGCCCCCGTATGCGTGCGGCGATGAATCGTGAGCGCGCCGACCATGGCAAACTGCTTGTCGCACCCGTCGATATCGCAGGTGAATGGCTTCTCGCCCGTATGTGTGCGCATGTGCCCAACCAGCACGCCGTACTCGGAAAACCGCTTGTCGCAGGTCGTGCACTGCACGGGCTTGTGGCCCGTGTGCGTTTGCAAGTGCCGCATGCACTTTTGCCGCTGCGTAAACGGGCGGCCGTTGCGCATGCAGCTGCGCCATTCGCACACGTACTGCGTGCGGTTCGTGCCGACGTGCGTGTCGGACACGTGGATCGTCAAGTCGGCAAACGTCGGGAACTGCGCAGCGCACGTCGCCCACTGGCACACGTGCAAGTCGATCGGCGCATCGGTCGCGCCGGCATCGGCGGCAGATGCGGGCACCGCACCGGCAGCGGTGCCGTCCTCGTCCTCGTCGTCGGTCCCCGCGGGGTCTTCAGCGGCCGTGGCGGCCGCGGGCGTCTGCTGCGCGGCACTCCTTGCGCGCGCGCCTGCAGCCGCTGCACGAAACAGTGCCTGCACGTGCGCCTCGAGCACGTGCCGCACGAGATCGTCGGTCGACGCAAACGGCGCGGCGCCCGTCGTCGAGCACTGCGTCCCACCCCACTTGCACGTATTTGCGCGGTTATGGTTGGGCAGCGTGTGCGCGGTCGTCAAGTGCGGTACGAGCAGCGCCGGGTCGTGGAACCGCGCCGTGCACGTGAACCACAGGCACGGCACGGTCTTGTCCGCCGCGCTGGTGGTGGTGCCGCCGGTGAGTTCCTCGGATCGCGCGCGCGTGCTGCGTGCGGGGCGCCGCGACGAGGGGGGCGGTGCGGAGCCGGTGGTGGAGTTGCGCCGGCGCCGCTTGCGTGGGGGTTCCGACGTGGAAGAGGAGGTGGGGGTCTCTTGGCGGTGCCAGTGGTCGGCGCGGCCGCGATGTAGCCAACGGTCGAAACTTGGGGGCAGGCTTCGGCACCCGGGTGCACGGTCACGGTCGTGGTTGTCGTCGTGGTCAGCGTCGTTGCGCCTGCTGCGGCCGTGCGCACCGTGGTCGTCGTGCGCGTCACGTGGCCGGCGCACGGGTTGGATCCGGGAGCGGGTGCGTCGAGCGTGGGCAGACCGGGTGCTGCGGGTGGAGGAAGTGGCGGGACCGTGGGTGCTACAATGGCCAGGTCGAGCGGGAGCGGCGCCGTCGTCGCGGCCAGAGTCGGCCAGGGGACCGGCGCGGCGCCCGGGACCGCACTCAGCAACGTGCTGCCGTCACTGGGCGGTACGAGCGGCGGCAACGTAGGCAGTCCGTATGGCGCAGGGAAACCCGCCGGATCCGCAGCCGTCGGCGTGGGTGCAAACGCGGCCCATTGGAGGTTCAAGTCGTTGAGGCCCGGCAGAATCGCGTGGTGCTGCTGGTTCGAGTCAATGGCGGGCAGCGGCCAATGGCCAATGAATTGCAAGTGGAGCGTGGATGGATCGTCGGCAGGCGGTGGCGCCGCGGCGGCGGCCGGAGCGGGCGGAGGCAGCGGCGCATCAAGCGGCGCGTGCGGCGTCGTGGGCGGCGGCGGCAGTGGTGGGAGTGGCGGCAGCTGGGCGCTCCAGTCGCCAGCCGACGCGGCAGCGGCAGCAAGCAGCATCCAGTCGTCAAGCGTGGCGAGTGGCAGCGTGTTCTGCGCGGCAGGGAGCGCGAGCGAGGCCGGCGTCATGAGCTGGGCGAGGTCGGCGTCCGACAGCGGCGCCGGGAACGGCCAGGTAAAGGCAGCCTGTGGGTCGCTGGCCTGGTTGGGCGCCGTCAGGGGCGCTTGCAACGGCTGGGCCGGCAGAGACGGGTGGTTGGCGTGCATGGCGGATCGCGGAGAGATAGAGCGAAGGCGGGCTGCGGGCAGACGAGAACCGACGGCGAGCTCGCGCGGGCGGTGCGCGCTGAATGCATCAAGTGCGGCGCGGCAACGGTGGGCAGGATGGCGACGCGCGGCGCGGCGACGGGTCGCCCACGACGAAGTCGGCGATGAGAGAAAGGGCCGAGCCGGCGAGCGCGGGAGTCAGCGACTCAACTGCGCAAGCGCGACCGATCTGAGGGACCCAGGTGATGCGCCGCCGCGCATGGCTGGCCGTGGCGAACCGTGGCTTGACCGGCTGCGCCCAGGGCGCTTTACGCGACGCCTGTTGGCCCATCGCCAAGTCGGCGATCACATCCGACAGTTCGAACACGCCGCACCATCAGCAAATCGACAATAATCCGTTACCCGCGCCGTACGCGCCTCCTGCAACCATGATGGGACCCTCTGCCGCTGCGACCGCGCCGAGTGCGCCGCGCGCACGCTTCCTGACCAGCGTCGGTGTCGCGAGCGTCATTGTGTTGCTCAGCATCGCACTGGCCCTCTTCACGACCCCGCAGCTGCGCGAAACGACCACCAACGTCGTATTTCGCGTCGCACGCTCGGACGACGCCGTTGACGCGGTTCCGCCACGTCCGATCGTCCCTGCAGCAGCAGCAGCAGCAGCAGTGGCCGAAACGGATGCAACCGCTGTGACGGTCGACGACCTGCCTCAATGGTCGCCACCGTTGGGCATCCCTGCTGCAAGTCGAATCGAAGACGCACAACCAGAACGACGCGAAGACGACAAGAATTTGATTACGGACGCGCAGCCTCATGATCCACCACGACCGCCACCAAGCACGTCCGTGACACCAGTCTCGCTCGAGGTCGCGCGGCCAGGGGACCCAGCCGTTCTCGCGCACGTCGACCCGGCAATGGCCATGATCCCGCTCTCTTCGGCCGCGCACGATCTGGCGTGGACGCCCAGTCAACCTTATCTCGACGAGACTCAGTACCGCAACCCGACAACGCGTGCGCTCAACCGTACCACCGTGCAGTATGTCTATCCAACAGCGTGTCTTGCTTTGAAGTGCATGATCCTGACCGGCCATTTCCCACCCCCTGGATCGTCACAGAACCCTCGCTCGATCCATGTTCCGCAAGGGCTGGAACGGGTACCTGCGCCATGGATTCCCGCACGACGATCTCGCGGCGTTGTCGTGCATGGGGCGCAAGTCGCAGGGAGAGTACGTGACTTTGCACGCGGATGTGTCTACATTGCCGCTTCTGACTTGAAATTGGCACGAATTTGCCCAGATATTACTTGACGCTGATAGACTCCGCCGACACGCTTGCTGTACGAACCGTCTCGCGCTTCTAGGTGCTCCAACACCGGTCCTGACGGTGATGTTCTGCTCACTCGAGTAGATGATGGGCCTCATGGAGCCGTTTGCAAAGACCATCCAGCTCATCACGACCGTCTTGCCCAACTTCGACCTCAACGTGAACGTGTCGCTCTTCGAGACCAACATTCGCATCCTAGGGTACGCGTCTAGTTTCCCCACCCAATTCTCACCGCGCCGGTTATCCTAACTCTCTCCACCCGCAGCGGTCTCGTCTCGTCGCACCTCATCGCCACCGAAAAGCTTTCCACCTACCGCGGCGAGCTCCTGCCGCTCGCACGCGATCTCGGCAACCGGTTCCTGCCCGCATTCAACACGCGCACGGGCATTCCGTACGGCACCGTGAACCTGCGGCACGGTGTGCCGCCCGCCGAAACGCCCATCGTGTGCACGGCCTGTGCCGGGTCGCTGTTGCTCGAAATGGGCACATTGTCGCACTTGACGGGTGACCCGCGGTACTACGTATGTGGAACAAGGTCGGGCGCGCGCGGAAACGCAGTGGCGGTGTTGAGCGTGATGTACTGACACAGAGACCGATTTTGTAGAATGCGGCCAAGCGCGCGCTCGTGGAAGTGTGGAACCGGCGCAGTTACCTCGACTTGCTCGGGAACCACATCGATTCGCAGACGGGCGTGTGGACGGCCACGGTGCGTGTGGTCGCCGTCGTGTGCGATCGCTGACGCACCCACGCAACAAGCTGACATGCATTCAACTCGCTTATAAGACCTCGGGTATTGCCGGCGCGATCGACTCGCTTTACGAGTACCTGTGGAAGGCCTACACCGTCTTCCACGACGACGACCTCTACGACATATTCGTGCAGGCCTACCAGGCGATCGAGGCGCACGGCACGCGCGACGGGTGGCATGTGCCCGTGGAAATGAACACGGGCGACACGGGCAGCGGCACGTTTGCGAACCTGCAGTGCTTTTGGGCCGGGTACCAGGCGAGTTTCGGCGAGCTCGCCAAGAGCACGATCATGGTGCAGCGCATGGCGCACCTAACCAACCAGTTTGCGTTCTTGCCTGAACTGCTCAATATCCGGTCGTGGACGCTCACAGGGCACGCGGATAACCCGCTGCGCCCGGAACTCGTCGAGTCGGTCTACTTTTTGTACCAGGCCGTCAAGGAGCCCGGGCTGCAGGAGTTTGGGTTTGAACTGCTCAAGCGGTTCTACGAAAAGTGCGTTGTTATGTCTTTCCAACCACATCGCCGGGTGGACCATTCTGACCCCGTTGCTGTGGTACTCTAGAGCGCAAACGCGGTGCGGATTTGCGTCTATCGCGCACGTCGAATCGCTGTACAAGAACGACCACATGGAATCCTTTTTCCTCGCCGAGTCACTCAAGTACCTCTACCTCCTCTTCGACCCGGCCAACGATTTTAATACGGGCTCCTGGATCTACACGACCGAGGCGCACCCGGTCCGTGTGCTGGTCAATCGCCCTCGGCCCAAGTGGGACATTCCGCGCCCACGCCCGATTCCACCGCTGCGCGCATGGCACGGCAACACGGACACGTCGCCGCGCGTTCTGTGGGCGAACCAAGTGTGTGACGCGCGCGAGTGGCGGTACGTGCGCGACCATCTCGCGTGGTCGAAGCCGTTCACGGGCGTGAACTGGGTCCGCGACTGGCCCAATGTGGTGCCGCCTGGCGGAATTGACATGTTTCGGCGCGCTGCGGATGCGGGCCTGGATCGCAGGCCGGTTGGTGCAGGGGGGACGCTGAATGTGACGGGCGCGTGGTGACAAGTTGCGCGCTGGTGCGCGGTGGAGGGACTGCGCCGTGAAGAGCTATTATCCATTCCCTTTGCCATGTCTCTCGCTGTCGCCATCGCGGCGCGTCAGCATGTGTGTGGGCGGGAGAGATGCGAACGCCGCGCACAGGGGGGCCTTCGATTAGCCGGAGAACATCCGATCACGTACATTTCATCACGAAGAGGTGGTGGTGGGCGCCAAAGCAAAGCGCCCGCTGCCTTCAACCGCTGGCCCGACAACGCCCGCCAAAACCCCCTCGTGGCCCCATGCACGCCAGCCAGACTCACGGCAACGCACGGCGCGCGATAGCCGCCGCAACGAGCCGACGATCCGCTCTCTCCAGTGTGCACGACGGCTTGGCGAGTGCCGCCGCTGTCGACAACGACAGCGACAACGACAGTTTGCTGCATCGCTGTGCTGTCGGATGCTCAGCTGCTACCAGTCTGCGACCGCCAAGACCGACTGCAACAACACCCACCACCATCACCTCAACCCACTGTTTTCTCTTCGATACTCCAATATCGCGGTCATTCCGGCACTCTCCACGCACCTGCCGCTGCACCAAGTCGCTCGCTCTGCGCGCGGTCCCTTCCGCCCGCCTTGATCAAACTTTGACAACACCACCAACCGCTCCACGATGCCGGCGGCCGGGAATGTGCCCGAGGCGCTGCGCGTCACGCACGGCGACCGCGTACCGTCCACCGACCTGCCATCGCCCGTATCCGCGACGGCGCCGCGACACCCATCATTTGCAATCCGTGCGAAAGACTTTGGCGCTGCCGTCCTCGCAGCTCTCTGGAAGAACTGGTTCCTGGTCGGTGTCGTGATTGTGATCGTGCTGGCTTACTTTTTCCCGCAAGTCGGCAAGTCGGTACGGCGCGCATCTCGATGCTCCCCTGTGATTGCGGGCCACAGTTGCTGATTAGCGTTGATGCGCGCGAGTAGCACGGCTACATTCGGTCCGAGTACACTGTCAAGTATGGCGCGGTCATGATCATATTTTTCATTTCCGGGCTTGGGCTCAAGAGTCAAGTGCTCGTCAAGGGGCTGCTGAGTTGGCGGCAGCACCTGAGTACGTTGCGTCGTGTGTTATTCCGGTCGTGTCGCCTTCGCTCACCGTTGCGTTTTGAACAGTCATCCAACTCGTCAGTTTCGGCGTGATCCCGGCCGTCTGCTTTGGTCTATCCCGGATCATGGCACTGACGCCCATGGACGACGCGCTCGTCGCCGGGTACGCTCACCCCCAAAATTCGCCTCTTGCCCCATGCGTGCCGGTTCGCTAATCTCGTTCCCGCGCACGCCCAGGTTTGTCGTCTGCTCGACGATGCCCACGACCATTTCGTCGAATGTGATCATGACCGCCGCGGCTGCGGGCAACGAGGCCATTTCGCTCATCAACGCGACGCTCGGCAACATTCTCGGCATTGTCGTGTCGCCGCTGCTGCTGCTTCTCTACCTCGGTGCGCGCACCAAGGTCGACTTTGCGCGCATCTTTATCGACATTCCGATCACGGTGATTGGGCCGCTGATTCTCGGTCAAATCTTGCGGTTCACGGTGCCGGCAATTGGTGCGCTCGCGTCTTCTCCACCCGCTTCCAGTGTTTCTGTCCTCCGTAACTGACGCTCTTTCCGCGCACTTAGTCGCCAAGATCACCAAGACCGTCAACACCTCGTCCATTTCCAGCTGCATGCTGCTGCTGCTTGTCTTCTCGACCTTCTGCGACACGTTCGAGTCGCAAAAGCACAATGGCGGCGCGATTGACCCGGGCTCGCTGCTCACCATGATCGCGCTCATCCTTGTCGTCATCTACCCGGCGTTCCTCTACCTGTGCTTCTCGATTGGCCGACTCTTGAAATTCCCACGGCCCGACGCGATCTCCATTGCCTACTGCGGGTCGACCAAGACGCTCTCGCTTGGGATCCCGCTTATCGGCATTATTTACAAGGGCGACCCGAATATCGGCATGTATTCGCTGCCGCTGCTCATCTACCACGCAACGCAATTGTTTGTGGGCGGGTGGGCCGTTGCACGGTTCCGCCGGTGGGTCGGGGAGGGGTCCGCGTCGGAGGTGGTCACGGACGGGTCGGATGAGGTGCCGATGGTTATGGTGCGGAGAACGTCGACCGAGTCGGCGGGGTCGTCGGCGAGTAGCCGACGCGGTAGTGGGCGCGGGTCAGAGGATGGCAGCATGCATGACCGGAAGCGCCGGTTGTCGGTGAATGGAAGCATGGAGAGGAAGGAGTAGAGAGAAAAGAGGGCGGGGAGATGGCGCCAGAGTGAGTATTGATACAAAAGTCTAGTTTCATTTGAGCTGAGCTGGACTGTATTAAAACACATGTTGGGATAAGCAACCCTAAAAGGATGAAGTCCTGTGAATGTGCACTTGAGCAGGAACTTCACACATGAAAGGGTTTCCTAATGGGGTTTTGTGGGTGAGTGGGTAGGTGGGTGGGTGGGCGGATGTTGGAGAACATGGCAGGAGATCTTTCAGTGAACAGGGAAGAGAGAGTGAGAGGAGTGAAATTTATCAACCAAGTGAACCAACACATAAGTCCATGCAGCCTTGCACCCATGCCCAATGCACTTGTGCCATCAAGTCACAACTCCCTTCATGCAACCCAGAATGTGCACATCCGAACTTGGAAAATGGGGGGGGGGGGGGAAGGGGCGCCTGCACAAATGATTGCTGGTGGGCCATTGGCAGAGCATCCCCCCCCAAGACAGGGCACAGTGGGTGGGAACTGGGAGAGGTGACAAGAGCAGCATGTGCACACCCTGCACAGTGCACAGGAGCAGTAGCACCACGAATATCAATAAAAATTTATGGATGGAATGTGAGCAAGTTGATGGTCAGTTGACATTGGCACACAGGTGACAGGTCACAATTCACAAACAGAACATAGAGCAAAACAGAAAGCACAAGGGACAAGAAACAAGATGACCCCATGGTCATGCATGTGCTGTTTGCAGCATGCTATGAAGAACCAAAATGAAAACACAGAACTCAGTTTCATGCATGCCTCAATATTCATGTCCAATCCAACCACCCATCCACATGGAAGAGAACATGAGAGTATTGAGAAACATAGAAGAGCAAGGCACCACACCATCTTGGACAACCTGATTGGCACACATGCACATGGAGCACAAGATTGGGGTCTTGGATGCGACTGGCACTTGCAGGCATGAGCGAATGTGGTGCTTGGAGTTGTGGTGGTGGTGGTGGCTGTAGCCAAGTTGGCTGCAACTGTGGTGCACTAGTAGGGCTGGGTCTGCACATTGTGGACTTGGCCAAATATGCGCGTGCAGGTGAGCATGTGCAAGATGATGGTTGGTTGGTGGACCTTGGTGTGCAGGTCGTGGTGGAGCATGCAGAATGGGGGTTGATTGGTTGGCTCAAGTGTGCTGTTGGTTGGAGGTTGGTGGTTGAGTGTGTTGTTGGTTGGTGGTTGAACAACAAGTCCACTGGTGGTGGCAGAGCATGCACAGAAGCAGTGCACTGCCAACAGATGGTGAGCATGACCAAGGGCATGGGGGAGTCATTGGTTATGCAGTTTGGAGTTTCCACACGTGTTTTCTCATGGAAGGATGCCAAGCATGTGGGCATCTGCCACACCAAGACCCTTTTTGTCTGGCTGCCAAGGAGTGGTGCCTCTATTGCGTTTGATCATAGGGTGAGTGCTCATGGTTGATGCTCATGGTGGGCACAGGGTTGATGCTCATGGTGGAGTAGTTGGCGCATGGAAACGTCGCCTCACGCATGCTCTTGGCCAAGTCTTTCAGCCAGATTATAGATGGTGGGCGGCCTTTAGACTGGTGTGGGGTGTACGCCAGTCTGCTGTGCAAGAAGAAGGTGTCCACTGCATGACTAGCATTGGGTGCATTGTGCAAGAAGATTAATGTGGCCTTGTGACTGGCAGAAAGATGGTGCCATTTCATGCCTTGAAGCTCCCAACTGGATGCGAATGTGTTTTCATTTCTAGTACAGCCTCGCTCGATCACAACGCCCTCGGACGCGGTCCGTTTCTCAGATGTCCACATCGAAAGTATCAATTTCTCCAATTTCATGGCCACGTTTCACACCCTGTGCCTTGCTGCAGACGCCTTGCTTCCATGGTGCAGATCTGTCTCCTGAAAACTTGAAACAAACCACAGCAGCTATCCGCGAACCGTAGCAACCGTAGCAACCGTAGCAGTCTCGATTATTTGTAGGTTACAGAGGCTTGCTGACCAGCCCAGTCCAGTCATGGCCATCTCGAGTTGGTTGGTGCTTCTCCTGGTCTGGACCTTACCCAGGTTCTTGAACCGAAACTGGCAAGCCCTTGCGACATTTCTCTTTGTTGTATTTTCCAATCTAGAACAAAATCTTCCTTCCATCATTTCTATCTGAGATCTGTGGTCCAAGCATCAGCAGCATGCCTCTTGCATCAAGGTGCAAGACTCATGCGTTATTGCTGTAGGGAAGCACCTCGCCAGGCAGCAAAACCTTCATGCTTTGGTTTCTTTTGCCCATGTTGTTGTCAGCTTGTGTGGACCATCTTCAGTTCATACTTGCTGTTCACTCTTCTTCCTGGTCATTTGTCACACAGGCCAAGGAATCATCTTGTTGTCCATTAGCACGGGATAAGGGCCGCGCTCTCGCCTATACAACAAGGCGCGCGTCTTGCTTGGTTGTTTGTGTCAGCACCTCGATTCTCGCCAGCTCTTCGTTTCTCGCTCCACCAACACCATGGGCCACTACAAGACAGTCAAGAAACGCATTGCCAAAGAACGACGTTTGCGCGACATGGCCGCAGCTGCAGCCGCCAGTGCGTAACCTGCCTCGCTGTCGTTAACGGTTCCAAACCCGTCTGCAGGTGTGCCTGCTGCTGCAACGACTGCACCTGTTGCTTGGCTTGTCGAAGCGTCTGTTTCGTCCTGTCCTGGTTCGTGATCGTGTTGGTCGTGGTGTTGGTGATGTTGGGCGCAATGAGTGCAAGTCGGCAGTGGCTCATTCTTTGGACGTGCGGCGGGACGATGGCCTGGGCGCGTCTTCCACAATGGGCGCCATGGTTTGCGCCATGGTGGCCGACCGCAGCGTACGATAGCCCGCGCAAAACCTGGGAACGCATTGTCCACCAAGGCCTGGAAACCACTGCACAAGGTTCCTTGCCGTGGGGTCCACTCGGCCATGATCTTGGTGATATCACCCACAACCACGCGCGCCTTGCACTGGGACCCATGACAGAACCACCAGTCGCGGAGCGTCCACCCAACAATCAGCGTCAGGCCGTTTCGAATCCCAGTGAAAACTGGCTCGCCAAACCGAAAGGCCAGCTTGGGGCCCACTGTGCACGTGACATGATCGAGCATTTCGAGACGGAGCGTATTGAGGATGTGCACATTGAACTGTAAAAGGTCAGACTCACTGGCGACAACCTCCTTGACAAAGTCGAGCAGCATTGGGAACTGGATGCGCACGCCCGTGCGCCAGCGCATTTCAGCGCCGGTTGCAGGCGACAATCTGAGATTGTCGAGCACCAGACAGAGTGAACGGCCAGAGGAAGTGGCCTCATCGGCACAGCCGTGTGGGTGGCACGGCACCTACTGTCATCAAGTCCTCAACGACCTGGTGGACCCGCGTAATATGCCGCGACGAGCGCGTGAGCGGAGTCGATTCAGTTGCGCCCTGGACATTCCAGTCGCGGAACAAAATGGCCGTGTAGGACTGTGCCTTGCGGTGCCGCTCACCACTGCGCGGTGCCTAGACTTCGGTTCGGCGAGACCGTTGCGCTTGGTGTCCAGAAATGGGCACCATGTCGAGCGACTACATGACCAACGAACTGCACGCCAAGTTGTAGGCCTTCATAAATTGCTCGGCCGTGTCGGGCGCGTGACCGAGAAACAGAGACTCCTTACCATACAGGTCCATGAATCGTTCCAAGTCTGGCCACGATGGGGCTTCAATGCTGTGGTTGTGACTGTAGCAAAGACATGACTCGTACAAGCGCACCACATACATGACCGGATGTGACTGAACTGTCGGGTGGACAATCGTATCCGATGTGAGCTGCAACAGCATGTGATGAATTTGACTGCACAACCACGGGTGAAAGTCAAAGAACCTCGATGCAGTCCACTCGCCTTCCAGCTCCTGGCCGTCCTTCAAATCTGGGATCATCTGGTGGAGGAAGTTGACCACGTCCAGCCAAGCGTTTGCAGGCAAAGAGAAGGCCAGGTTTGGGCCGGCAGTGTCGTAAATGAGAATCTCTGCCTTCAGGCAAAACAGGGCCGAACAGAGCCTTTTCCTCCCACGAGTGGAATCAGTGTCGAGAATCTGGTGCACCTCAAACAGGAACTTCAGCGCAACCGTGGGCGTCATGGTGGTATTGCCCGTCATGCCAAAGTCTCGCAGCCCCTCAGTGAGAACGTCAACAAACAGGTGCTGCTTGACAGTTGGATGTCGCACGTACTAAATGCCTTCCAGAAGCATGACAGCCAGTACGATATCGTTCCGGGCTCGCATTTCTTGGGGCAACTTGGACCCATTGAACACACGTGAGCGCGTGGTGCTAGGAGTTTGGAACGCTGTGCGCGAAGAAGCGGGCCAGCCTGCAAAAGCAAGGACCCGCCGTTTGATGCCATAATGAGACTACGCGCTGTCGCTGTTGGTTATTGCGAGATTGGATCGACTTGCACGCCGTCGTTGAAGTCGCGCACCATTTTGTTTTGAGAATCGATGCAAATTTTGGTGCTTTTCGTCGTCTTGCCTTGCAGACTCGGAGCGCAATGACGGAAAGGCTGTGTTGTCAGCGATGCCATTTACATAAATCGCGCGTGTCTGGTACCGGAAGGATTGCGCTGGAGCGATCAGGGGCTATACATTCAGCAAGCAGAACTTGATGGATGTGCGCCGTTGGTCGCCGGGGGTGGGCGGGGCTGGTAGCACCAACAAACCACACAAGATCGATAAGTCTTGTGGGGAGAGTGACAAGCGCGACCTCCTAGGAGCAAGCAGTCGACCCAACTCATGTGCTCTCGGTTGCGTAACATGTTGCGAACGTTTCTTTCGGAGCGCCAAACCAGACCTCACGCTCGTGGAACAGGCATGGCAGACGGTGTTGCCAGCAAATTGCAGCAGCGTGCCAGTCGATGCTGTCAGGGCGAGGAGTCTGACCCATGGGCAAATACATGCAACGATCCAAATGGAACAATTCACGACCGGAAAATGAAATACGCTACTCAAAACTATGCATGCCTACTCAAGTACGCGCTCCTGCCTGATCAGCGCCTCGCTCTGCGCGACCAGCTCCTCGAGCTCCTCAACAATCTTAGGAAGCTTGCTCGCCTTGATGACGAGCGCCTTACGCGTCGCGCGCATGCTCCCACTCGGCCCCACGGTGCCCGCAGTCGCTTCCGGGTCGCCCGCAACAGAGAGCGTCACGTTGGTCGACCATTCCGCGTGCTACACAAGTGGATGCGTTATTTTTCGGGTCACGAAATGAGTTTCTCGCAAACTCACCTTTTCCATGTACTCCTGCTCGAGGTACGTGTACGACGTGAGCGTCGCCGCGGCCGGCTTCTTGACCTTGCGCTTCTTGGCCGCCGCTGCCGCCGCTGCGCCCTTGCCGCCGCGCAGCATCGCCTGGATCCGGCGCTTCTTGACCGCGGCGGCGTCCTCCTCCTCGTCCTGCTCCTCCTGCTCCTCGTCGTCGCTGGCATCGTCGGCCGAATACACTGGGCAGAGCACGACCACGTGCTCAAACTCGTAATCCTTGCTGTCGGCGTCCTTGATCTCGTCCACCAGCAGCCGGTGCAGCGGCGCGGCCACCTGCCACGGCACATTGATGAGCCGCTCATGCACGAGCCACGCGACGCGCGCCTTCTCGAGCAGCGCGCCAAACCGCTTGTCCTTGATTTTCTTGCTCAAAAACGCCGCGAGCGGTTTGGTCGCGCGGTGCGTGGCCCAGGTCGGGCCCGAGAGGCCCACGAGCGTCGTGACAGCGTACGGGTCGGACGCTTCGCCGTCGCACTTGACGGTCGACCCGACGGGCGCCGCGAGCAGGTGGTCGGTCAGGTCGACAAGGCCCGAAAGATGGTCGCCAGCATCGGCACCGAGCGCTTGCGTCAGGAACCGCTTCACGGCGTGGTAGTCGGTCTCGACAAGCGAGAAGAAGTCGAACTCGACGTCAACGATCTGGAAGATGGGGAAGCGGGCAGGTGCAGGTCAGGCCAAAGAATCAAGGGTCCGCCCGAATCATCATGACCTGGGTTTCCAGCTCGTACGTTGTCATCGTCATCGTCATCGTCATCGTCATCGTCATCGTCATCGTCATCGTCATCGTCATCGTCCTCCTCGTTGCTCGAGTCCTCGGCATCGCTGTCGCTCTCCTCTTCCGATTCGTCGCTGGCACTCATCTCCTCCTCCTCCTTCTTGGCCGGCGCCATTGATGCGGCAGCGGTCTTCTTATGGCCGCCTGCCCGTGCAGCGACGGCAGTCCCGTCTCGCTTGTGCTTGGCGGGGCCCTTGACGAGGGTTGGTGCTGGTGCGGTGCTGACCGTGGCTGTGGCCACGACGGCCGTCGTCGTCGCGGATTTTTGCTGCTTCTTCTTGTTCTTTGCTGGCGGTGTCATGGTTGGAAAGGTGGTCGTTGGCAAGAGCAAAGATCTGCAAGCTGCAAAGCTCGAGCGTTTGGAAATGGAGTGATCAGTCGACAGAAGTGGCTAGGGTTTCGGTCGATAGGTTAGATTAGGTTCAAGCAGGACGGCTTGGGTCGCCGCGTTCATTGTTCTTTCATCTCTTCGGTTGCTCTCCCTCGGTCGTCTTCTGCTCCGCACTTGTTCTCAATACACCGACCAAACAGGTGCTGCCGACACGCAGGACACAAGAACGTTTCTAAAATTGCACTCCACTGGCACCAAATAGATTCACGACGACGGGAAACGACACTGGAACGAAAGGAGGTATTCAACGGCCAAAAAACACTAAAGAGACCAACTACGAAAATCAAACTCTCGAGCACATTTTCCATGCTCACTTGTCCTCGGGCGACCCGAGCACCATCTCGTGCAAGCCCTTGCCCGCCGGAACCATCGGGTAGACGTGTTCGCGCTTGCACACGCGTGCCTCCAGCAGCACGGGCCCGTCGTTGTAGTTCAAAAACTCGGTCATGGCCACCTCGAGTTCCTCGGGCGTCGACGCGCGCAACGCCTTGACCCCCATCGCCTCGGCCAGCTTGACGAAATCCGGGTTGACCATGGGCGTGCCCGAGAACCGTTCCTCGTAGAACAAGTCCTGCCACTGCTTGACCATCCCCTGGAAGTCGTTGTTGAGCAGGAGCACCTTGACGCCGATATTGTACTGCGCGGCCGTCTGCAGTTCCATGGCCGTCATACTGAACGACGCGTCGCCGTCAATGTCGATCACCGTCTTGTCGTGGCCGAGCGCAACCTTGGCGCCAATCGCCGCCGGCAGGCCGTAACCCATGGTCCCGAGCCCGCCGGACGTGATGAGCGTGCGCGGGTGCGTCCACCGGTAGTACTGCGCGGCCCACATTTGGTGCTGCCCGACACCCGTCGTGATCACCGTATCCGCCTTCTTGTCGGCGGACATGCGGTTCAGCACGTCGATCACGTACTGCGGCCGCATCATATGGCCCGGGTCCTGCGGCGCGCCGTAACTGAACGGGTGCTTGGCCTTCCACTCGGCGATCTGCGCGAGCCACGGCGCGCGGTTCGGCGCGTCGGCCGTGATTTCCGGCACGAGCGCAAGCAGGTGGCGCATGTTGGCAACGACGTCGCCCTCGACCGCGTCGGTCACCTGCACCGTCTTGTTGATGTTCTTGGGCACCACCTCGAAATGGAAAATGCCGCCGGTGCCATCGCGCTCGGCCTGCCTTGCCGCGGGCGCAAACTTGGCGAGAGTGCCCGTGACGCGGTCGTCGAACCGCGCGCCGAGCGCGAGGATCACGTCGGCGTCCTGGATCGCCAAATTCGCGTAGGCGGCACCGTGCATGCCGAGCATGTGCAGCGACAGCGGGTGGTGCTCGTCGAACGCGCCAAGCCCTTGCAACGTCGTGGTCACGGGAATCTGCGCCTTGGTGGCCAGCTCGGCCAACAGTCGCGGTCCGTGCGGAGACGAGAGAATGCCTTGGCCCGCATAGATGATGGGCTTTTTGGCCGTCTGAATCGCCTTGGACACCTTGCTCAGCGTCGCAAGCAACCCGGGCGACGCGCCCGTCGCCGAGTCCGTGTAGTGCGGCGACAAGAAGTTGGGCGGACGACCGGGGAACCGCGGGACGTCCGGAACGCGCGGGATCGCCTTGCGCAACACGGTTGCCGTCACGTCCTTGGGCAAGTCGACGAGCACGGGGCCTGGGCGGCCCGAAGTTGCGATCGTGAACGCCTCGGTGATGCGACGCGGCAGTTCGGCCACGTCCTTGACCATCACGTTCCACTTGGTGCACGCACGCGTGATCCCAATCACGTCGGCTTCCTGGAACGCGTCCGACCCAATGGCCGCGGTAGGCACTTGGCCAGTAAACACGACCAGAGGGGTGCCGTCAGAGAGCGCGTCTTGCAACGGGGTCACGACGTTGGTCGCGCCAGGACCGGACGTCACGATCACGACACCCGGGCGACCCGTCGCGCGCGCGTATCCCTCAGCCATGTGGCCCGCGCCCTGTTCGTGCCGAGGCAGGACAAACTCGAAATGCGGCGACTCGTAAATGGCGTCAAAGACGGGCAGGATCGCGCCGCCCGGGTACCCAAAGCACACTTTCACGTCGTGCTTGATGAGCATTTGGTGCACAATCTCGCCGCCCGTCATGCCGATATACGACGCGTCCAAGTCGGCGTCTGCGTCGGTTGTCGCTGCGGGGGTCGCGGCTGGCGCGGTCCATGCGGGCGAGGCGGCAGCGGCAGCAGCGGTAGCAGTGTTGGGCGCAGACTTGGAAGACGTGGGAGTGGAAGTCGGCGGGAGAGGCGGCGGCGCAGAAGGATTCAAGGCCGGCGAGGGGCTGCACAAAGTGCGTGATCACAGAGCTGTCATGTCAGCCTTCTGAAGAGAATTGTCACGACGTCGGAAAACAAGCGGAAGCGCGTGCGTACGTTGCGAGTGAGGCCTTTGAGCGAGCAGCAGCAGCAAACGCGGCCGGATGAGACGAGCGCGCCGTCGCTGACCGTGCGGTGGCGCTGGCAGCGGCAAGAGCGAGAGCAGAGCGAGGAATCATGGTCGATGGTACGGTGGATGCGCGCAGAATGGTCGGCAACATGGTGGTTGTTGGTTGGATGGTTGGCGATTAGGGGTTGGGGGGTGGATGGGTCCTTGGTTGCGGAGCGCGGAGAAAGAGAGGAGGAGGGCGAGGCCGGTCAGGTCCAACTCGAGGACGGGGGCGGGGCCGGTACTTGAAGGGCACACGCGGGGGCGAAGGCGCGCGTCGATTTGAGGCGTTTGTGTTTTGGACGGAGCGAGCCGGCACAGTCAATCGGTCACGAAGGTGCGACTCATGGCCGACGCCCAAATCGCGCTGCGTTGTGGGTGCGGGGATGGTAGTGTTGATCGCGCGTGTCTGCATCACCGTTTGACCGCGGCGGCCGGTTGGCGTCGGAAAGCGTAAATACGTTCACAAAGTGAGTGGAGACGTGCGCGATCAGAAGCGAAGTGAGTGTTGAAATCCGAGTCACGTCGCTTGTTCGCCCGGTGCGCAAGCCCCAAAATACATGCGCACACACGACCACATTCTTTTGGGCAGGCATTTCCAAGGGCGATCAAGGATCGCAACGCCACTGGCACGAGGAACTTTTGGCCTGCAGCCAATGAATGCTTTCCTGGGAGGCTGGGACCCTTCCTGAGGCGTACCTCGCCTTCTTTCCCGCCGCTTTCCGCCGGCAGATTTAAACAGGCCTCGTGAGACGGTGCGACTGGGCGGCACGTGAGGCTGCTGTCACTGCCGCCCAGTTCTGCTCGCCACTCGCCAATCTTTCCGGAATCGCGCTTGGACGCGTCGCGGGTTATGATCACACGTTGAGCTGTCGGTCTTTTCACAGTCCCATTGCTATTGCCTTGCAGAACCACACAGCCTGCACGGCCCCACGCGCGCACGACCACCACGACGACCAAGTTCGGCAACAACCGCGACGGCCAAGTCGCTCTGGCCAGCCTACAAAAGCCGGCCGCGCCCCGCGTCAGCTTTGCTCTCCACCCAATCTTTTGGACCAACTCCAGCTCCTGCTCGCTCGCTCGCTCTCTCCCTCCAACAAGATGTTCGCCCGCACCGCATGCTCAACTCTGCGCGCCGGCGCCCGCCGCTCGTTTGCCACGGCCGCTGCCCGCGCCGCGACGCGCACGACGGCTCGCTCTGCTCTCGCCGCCGCTCCCACCAAGACGATGCCGCAACGTCGCTCGATCCAGACGCTCGACTTTGGCGGCACCAAGGAGGTCGTCTACGAGCGGTCCGACTACCCGCCCGCCAAGCTGCAAGAAGTGCTCGGCAAGGACACGCTCGCCGTGATCGGCTACGGCACGCAAGGCCGCGCGCAGGCGCTCAACGCGCGCGACAACGGCATGAAGGTGATTGTCGGCGTGCGCGAGGGTGGCCACTCGTGGAAGCTCGCGCAAAAGGACGGGTGGGTGCCCAACGAGACGCTCTTCGACATTGAGCCGGCGTGCGACAAGGGCACTGTTGTCATGAACCTGCTCTCGGACGCCGGTCAAAAGGAGGCCTGGCCCGCCATGAAAAAGTACCTGACCAAGGGCAAGACGCTCTACTTCTCGCACGGGTTCGGCGTCGTCTTTGCCGACCAGACGGGCATTGTCCCGCCCAAGGATATTGACGTGATCCTCGCGGCGCCCAAGGGGTCCGGCACGACCGTGCGCAACCTGTTCTTGGAGGGCCGCGGGATCAACTCGTCGGTCGCCGTGCACCAGGACGTGTCGGGCAAGGCCAAGGAGCGCGCTGTTGCCATTGGCGTCGCTGTCGGTTCGGGCTACCTCTACGAGACGACGTTTGCCAAAGAAGTCTACTCGGACTTGACGGGCGAGCGCGGTGTGCTCATGGGCGCGATCCAGGGCATGTTCCAAGCGCAGTATGAGGTGCTGCGCGCCAAGGGCCACACCCCCTCGGAGGCCTTCAACGAGACGGTCGAGGAAGCCACGCAGTCGCTCTACCCGCTGATTGGCGCCAACGGCATGGACTGGATGTACGCCAACTGCTCGACGACGGCGCAGCGTGGCGCGCTTGACTGGGCGCCCAAGTTCTACAAGGCGTCGAAGCCCGTCTTTGAGGAGCTCTACCAGTCGGTCGAGACAGGCGAGGAGACGCGCAGGACGCTCGACGTCAACTCTCGGTCCGACTACCGCGAGTCGCTCGAGAAGGAGCTTGCCGAGATTCGCAACTCGGAAATGTGGCGCGCCGGTGTCACCGTCCGCCAGCTGCGCCCGGAGAACCAGAAGAAGTCGTCCTGAAGCGGTTCAGTCGTCGTTTTGACGCTTGGAGTGCTCGATTTTTGATTTTTGTTTTTTATTTTTCCGGTCCTCGGTTCCTTTTGTTGATTTGATCTTTGTGCGCGCGGCTGCCTTGATCGTTTGGCCCGACCAACTTGGCAGCGGTCTATCAAATGTACCTAGCTTTTGGCCAATCTTCTGTCGCGTTCGTCACCGTCTTGGTGCTTCTTTTGAGCAGTTCTTAGGACCCGCTGTTGGGAGCGCTGTTTCGCTCCTGCCGCCTTATATCTCCCTGTCTGGCTCGATGCGGTTCCCAAACAAAAGCTTTCGTCCGCCCTCGGCTCACGAACAGGACTGCCATCTGCACACAAACACAAACAGCAGAACAGGACGACCACCTCCACAATCAAACCCATGTTGAGAAGCCCTCTCCATTTGTTCAGTCCGACCGGTCAAAAGTCCCCGACGTAAGCCGACCAGCGGCTCGTCCGCACTACCTCCTTCATCTACGCCCCATCGTCACCACCGCGACCCCAACCACCGTCCCCGCTCACGCCGACCCGGCCTCCTGAACCGCCAAATTGCGCATCGTGCTCTCCACCCCCTCTGACGACGAGAGAGGAACGAACACCACTTTGGTGTTAGCTGAGCGGGCCATATTCTGGAGAGTTTCCAGGTACCGAATCTGCATGGCCGCGCGCGAATTCAAGATATCCGAGGCCTTGCGCATCAACTGCGCGGCCTGGACCTCGGCCTCAGCCGCAATCACCTTCGACTCGCCGATCCGCCGCTGCTTGGCCGCGGCCGACAACGAGTCGAGCACTTCGGCCGCAAGCTGCAGGTCCTTGATGAGAATGGCTTCGACGTGCACGCCCCAGTCGCGCGAGGGAGCCGAAATGATGCGCTCGATTTCGTGCGCGATCGAGTCTGTCCGGGGAGGCGGGATAGAGGGTGAGCGGAGGGGGACACGGGACGGGACGAGCAGGACGAAAAGCTGTACCGCGGTGCTCAATCAGTTCCTGCAGGTTGCGCGACCCAAATATTTGCCGCAGCGTCGTTTGCGTGCGCTCCATCAAGGCCGTCGTCACATTTTGCACGAGGAACGTGGCCACGTAGCTACGGTCCCGTCGCGGTTAGACATGTCGACGATGGGTGGAGAAGAGAGCACACGTAACGTACGGGTCGACGACCTTAAAGTAGAGCACCGAGTCGCAGTTGACACCGACATTGTCCTTGGTCATGACGTACTGGCGCGGAATGTCGCAAATCTTGAGCTTGATATCGACTATAATGCGTCGCCGGGGATGGACGGACGGGTCAGGCCGTGCGCAAACGACACGATCGAATGCCAACGAGCCAAACAAAGTACTTGTCATGAGCGAGTCGGTCATCACGTTGATTTGCTGCAGGCCCGGGTCGGTCTGCTTGATGCACTTGCCGAACCGCGAAATCAAGCCGACGCTGCCCTGCTCGACGACGCGGTACGGATTGGGAAAGCACTACGTCGGACCGCGGCGACGTCAGCGTCTCCTCGATTCCACGGCCGACGCGCGTCATCTTGCGCGGGGGCAGGACCGGAGACAATACAAAGCAGCACGGAATCGACCCAAAGAACCCAATCACGCCGCCAATCGCCGTCATCATGGACTCGTAGAACCCGTGCTGCGAGTCGCCACCTACAACGTCATCGACTGGGCGTGAGACACCGTCGTGGCCATCACGATGTCGGCAGTCCAACTCGACGCACTCTCAATGTCCTGCGCAAAAGATGGCTGCCGCTGCGGTGCGCCAGTGTCGGCCTGGTTCGACGGGTACACGGGCTGGCTCGACATGGCGGTGGATGAGATTGGGTCGGTGTGGAGGAGCGGGCTGGCATGATCAGAGTCGAGGTCGGCGGGGTGCGTCCGGGGGATGGACGGCATCAAGATAGGTGGGCGCTCGATCCCAATCGCAATTGTGGACGGGCGTGGATGAGGAGTAAAGCCATTTTGCAAACGTCGGTCAACCTTGCCTGGTCATGACGCGATCACGTGTTCGTTCTGTCGTCGTGCTGACCGCGAGCATGCATCAGCTGTCATTCCCGCTAGCTGTCGCGTCGTCGTGCTCGGTCTAGTTTGACCTCGTCTTCGTAATTAGCTGCAATCAATACGCCATGTCATATCAGTACCCACGGTCACTGGCTCGAGCTTCGAGTGCCAACGACGTGATCCGCCAAGTCGCCATACAAGAAGTTCCAGCTTGGCCACTGGCTGCAGTGAGCTCGCCCTCGAGCCCATTGCGCTCGGTCCGGGAGCGCCAAGGCCTGCGCTCGCACATCTCAACTCGCGATCGGCACGACCAACGCTAGCGGCCCTGGTCGCCTCGCGCACAGCCTGCTCCAGCTTCACAACTAGCAAGCCCAGCAACAGTTCCATGGCCGATTACTGGAAGGATGAAGAGCCTTGCACAGGGAAATGTTGCCCTGGTCGACATGTCTCTCGATTCAGCTGGATTCATTGAACTCAAGGTTCATTGGCACAGCATGTCGACCATTTTCAAGGACAATCATGTCTCTGACTTGCAAATCAGATCCACCACTTGAATGGGACTATGAAGACACAAGGCCTGGCGGCATTTTCGCACAAGAATAACAGGATTGAGAATAGTAATTTTTCGACACCGTTACTTACCATGTACCCGGTTTTGGGCAAGGCGCATCAGATTCAGTGTTCTCAACTCCAACATTGGTGCTTTGGGTCACCAACAGATTCCACAAGAAGTATGAGCGCGACATCTATGACAAGAGGAGCAAGCTCTGAAAGTGCCTTGGCAGTATGTTTGTCCTCATCACAAGCGTGTCCCCCATCTTGACTGCCCCCCATCACCAATGCAACCACACCCCCCATCATCACACCCCCATCACTGATGCAACTGCACCCCCCCCCCCATCACTGATGCGACCACCACCCCCCCCCCCCATCACCAACACAACCGCACCCCTGTCATCAATGCGATCACATCTCCCTCTGTTAAGTTTGTTTTTTGATGCTGACTGTTGTACTTTTCCTGTAACTTGCAGAGGTGCAGTTTCTCAAATTTACAGCGACCCAGAAACTCAAGATTGTGCAGATCGCTGCTGCTGTGGTCTTGCGCGTGATGGAAATGATCCTTGTGGGTGGCCCAGTTGAGCAGGTCTCTGTGTGCATGCAGTTTGGCACCTGGTCAAAGTGGAGGCAGCCTATGGGCAGGTTGGCCACTCATGGCGGCCCTTCTTCCCCACACACTGATTGGAAATTTGACGAAATTGTGACCTATAGTGTAACTTCCATCATTATTCACTTGGTGGATGAGATGAGTGAGGACTTGGAGCTGCCTGCAGTCCCACATGTTGATGAGCTGTTCATGGACTTGGACCTTAAGGTATGCCTGTTTTTTGTTGGATTCTAGCAAGCATTCCCGCTTTGATTTTGACGGGGAACCGATCATTTTTTTAGGCGTGGCTTGATGCTCACGTCCAAGGGTGCACTCTGCCTCAACATGGCCAACCTGTTGCTCAAGTTGACATGGCGCCAGTAAAACACGTGTGGGTGTGAATCGATCTGTGGCATGTTGTTGGGGTGCTTTTGCTATGTTCAACCATATAACCTTATAATTCTGTTGTGTTCGCTCACTGTTGCTGCGGCTTTTGGACAAAATGCAATGCAGTTGAGGGAAGGAGAAGAGCGTGTGTCGCCCAATGGTAGAGGGGATTGCTGAGCAACAGACTGGGGCATGACACATGATGAGCAAGACTTGGTGGACGAGGGCGTGAAGCATGAGTGACGTTTGGACGTTTTGCAACTTGCAAGCTGTGGGATCGTCTTGCTCCTGTGCTTTGTGTTGGTAAGGGTCAAAAAGTGGAGCAATGTCACAAGAGCAAGCTGCATTTGGCACTCAGAAACAATGGCGCCAGGTGAGCAGTGTGATGCAGCACAGCCTGGGGCGGAATGGGATGCAAAGGGTCATGCAGCCAATACTGAGGACATGGAGCGTATGCGTGGGCGCGAGGACTCGACAGGAGCAAGCAAGGGATGAAAGATAGTGAAGAATGAATGGGCCACTCACAATGTGGCAGAATGAAGGGTGTTGCATCATGCCAGCTCAGGACCCAAACAATGCAGTGCACTGCACAAGGGGAGGCTGAAGGAACAGGCGCCCAACTATCGAATCTGAGCACAAGGGTAAAAGTGGTCAATGGCAAACCAACAAGCAAGTGCCACAGTCTGATATTGGACATGAAAATGGATGAGAAAGCGTGTGAGCTCACATGCAGACTGGAAATATCAGCGAAGGGACAAATGGAACGCGAAACTGTAATCAGGATAAAAGGAACCAACGAATCGCATTCTTGGTGATGAGCGGGAGTGTTGGAGCGTGACATGTAGGTAAACAAGCTGAGAACAGAGACAAACCACCCCATGTTCAAGTACAAGGAGCCTGTGAGCGTGCCATTCCAATGGATTCCACCCGAGTCGTCGATTCTGCTCGAGGATTCCAGTCTCCTTGTTGTGCGCGACAGTGAGCCGCAGGACGAGGAAAATTTGCATCGTTCAGGGCGCTATTTGTAGTTGTTGGTCTTGGCCGATTGTTTAATAATTCAAGTCTTTGTTGAGCGCCCCACAAACAATCATGTTTCGAATCGCAGCGTTTCGGTTGCAAGTTGAGCCTGGAAACAAAGCAATTTGCAACACGCTCGCTCAATGAACACACAGAGAGCAACGGCCGAGTCCAACAGGAAAACCGGTTTCTTCATATCGATGCCAGCCATTCGAAACAGAAACAATAAAACGCGATACAGAAAACGAAAAGGCCATCGCAACACCCGTCACTCGACCAGTAAAGGGAATCACGATCCCAAAAACAAAGAGACACAATGTGCCCAAACCAAAGCGAGCATCTCACTCTTCTCACCCGCCAAACACGCCCACGTCTCACATCACAACACGCCCACCACTTACTTGCCGCCCTTCTTCTTGCCCTCCTTGCCGCCCTTGGCGCCGCCCTCTTCCTTGGCCTTCTTCTCGCGACGACCGCCCTTGGCGTTGCTGTCGGCGTCGGGCCCAGACTGGAACGTCTCCGTCGACACGGTCTCAACAAAGAAGTAGTTACCGGCCAACTTCTGCTCGCGGTCGAGCTGCGAATCGAGCTTGTTGATGCGTGGGCGGTAGTTGGTCGGGTCACGGCGGAACGTGATCTCGAGCGACTTGAGGAACGCGTTCATACCCGTGAGTAGCGGCTGCGGCGCGTTGGCGTGCGCGGCGATACCGGGCTGACCGTCGTAGACAATGACGCGGTCGGCCAAGTAGGTCGCCATGATGAAATCGTGCTCGACAATGAACGCCGTCTTCTTCGAGTGCAGAATGAACCGCTTAATGACCTTGGCGGCAATAATACGCTGCTCCGAGTCGAGGTAGGCCGACGGCTCGTCAATCAGGTAAATGTCGGCGGGCTTGCCGAGGCACAGGCACAGCGCGACACGCTGCAACTCACCACCCGACAAGTGCGTCACTTCCTGGTCAATGATGTTGTCGATGCTGAGCGGCTTGCACACGTCCGTCTGGAACTGCGGGTGCATGAACGCGGCCTTAATGCGCTTGATGAAGAGCATGCGCACGGTGCCCGGGAACTTGGGCGAGATCGTCTGCGGCTTGTACGAGACCGACAGTTCCGGGACCTGGTAGTCGCCGTCGGCTGGCAGCAGACCGGCGAGCATCTTGATGAACGTCGTCTTGCCGGTACCGTTTTGACCGAGCATGACCAGGATCTCCGAGTCGGTGAAGGAGCCGCCGTCAATGCGCAGCGAGAAGTTGCCCTGCTTCTTCTTCATCGACGGGTAGTGGAACCGGCGCATGCGGTCAATCGCCTGGTCGTCGGCCGACTCGGCAATGCGGAACGTGAGCGACTCCTCGCGGAACCGCAAGTTCTCGGTCGGGACCTTGCCGTCGAGGAAGACGTTGATGCCTTCGCGCACCGAGAAGGGCAGCGTCACAACACCGTAGACGGACGGCATGCCATAGAGCACGCACACGAAATCCGACAGGTAGTCGAGCACCGACAGATCGTGCTCGACGACAATGACGTAGCGGTCGTCCTTGAGGAGGGAGCGGATCGTGCGCGCAGCGTTGAGACGCTGCTTGACGTCGAGGTAGGATGACGGCTCGTCGAACATGTAGCTACGCGTGAGTAGGGCGAGGTAAGTCGGGGCCGCGCCGAAAGTCGATAGCCGCGGAAAAGCGTGTGGCAGCGTACATCTCGGCGTCTTGCACGCAGGCCATGGCAATGGCAAAGCGCTGCAACTCACCACCCGACAGCTTCGACACCTCGCGCGTGAGCACGTCCTTCAGGTCTGGAAAATAGGGGAAACAAGCAAGTCAGCACCAAGAACAGGTGAAAAAGGCAACAATGCGCAGAGAAAAGATAGTACCGAGCTCCTGGATGAGGAAGTCCTTGTTGTCGAGCTCGCGCTTGGCCTCAAGCAGCTTGTCGACCTCGCCCGACACCATGCGCGGAATGTTGTCGACGTACTGCGGCTTGATGATGGCCTTAAGGTTGTCTTCGAGAATCTTAGTGAAGTAGTTTTGCAGCTCCGAGCCGCGGAAGTACTTCAAGATGTCCTGCCACTCGGGCGGGTTCTAAAGATCAAAGACGCGATGACCGTGGTCAGCTTCGCAAACGCGTCATGGGAAAGGGAGCCATGTCTCGATCCGATAGGGGTGTGAAGAGCGTACGTCGTAGCGACCGAGGTTGGGCTTGAGCTTGCCCGCGAGAATGCGCAGCGCCGTCGACTTGCCGATACCGTTGGTACCGACGAGACCAAGCACCTGGCCCGGTCGCGGCACGGGCAGACGGTGCAGCTTGAAGGCGTTCGCCGAGTAGCGATGCGTCGTGTCCTTTTCGAGGTTGGTCGGCAAGTTGATGATGTGGATCGCCTCGAACGGGCACTTTTTCGGGCAGATACCACAACCAATGCACAGCTCCTCGGAAATGAAGGCAATCTTGGACGTGGCATTGACCTCAATGCAGAGCTTGCCTAGAGCGGAGCAGCAGCGCGGGATGGCGGCGGATCAGTACCACCGCTCGGATGGCTCGGATGGAGGAGAGCAGTTGGTCGGCGCGCGCGTGCACCGCCGATGGTGCATGGTCTGGAACGATGGTTGGACGCGCGAGCGCATTGGCGGTGCCGGCAAGATAGATGGACGCGAGCGCACTCACCCATGCGCACGACGGGGCACGACTTCTTGCACTCGTGCCGGCATTTTTTGGGCTTGCACTTGTCGGAGCTGACAATAGCGATACGGGTGAGCTTGTCCGACATGGTTGCAGCGAGTTGGAAGAGTCGGTTCCGCGGTCGTGTTGCTAGTCGTCGCCGTCGTCGCCGTCGTCGCTCGTCGTGATCGCGGTGGCGATTCGCACGCGAAGCGGAGTCGGTCGCGAGCGGCAGCGTGGCGGAACGAGCGTGTTTGTTCACATGCAGTGCACGTGGCCTCGTTGCCATGCACTTTGGATCGGCACCGGTCATCGCTGCTGTTGAATTTTGCCGCTGTCTGTGATCGCCTCCAAATCTTTGCCCCTTCGCGCACCTGCGCAGTTCGTTCACTCCTCGCATTGCATCCCATTTCAAATTTGTGATCGTTTTGGTTGGGCCGCTCGTAGGAGCAGCTGCGCGCAGTGGGGCACGGGCATGCATTTTCGACCAGACAATGGACACCATGCTGGGCCGAGCACGCGCACATGTGCCGAGAACTGGAATGCAAATGTATACAAGTTTCAATGAAGATCCGAATCTGCGTGAGCGGGGATGGCCGTCAACTTGGTGTGCGGAGCAAGGGCGCCGGGTCGAGAGGCCAACGGATCCGGCAAATGGGCAGTTCGCGTCCAACAAATCCAATGCCAACAGGAATGGGCAACAATGTAATCGGTGGCCAAACGGCACAACATGTGTTCCTGGGAGCGCCCGAACCATGCACTTTCATCGCATTGCGCGTGCCCGCGTTGCCGAAGCATTGTTGCGGGCACCTGAGCATTTTCCTGCCCCTGCCGCCGCCTCGCTCGGGTCGCCGCGGACTGTCGCTCATCCATTCGCCCGTCCCTTCCGCATGTCGGCACGGCTGCCCCGGCGCATGCGAATTGATGCTCTTGTTGCCGTCCATGCGGGTCGTTTGGGCATGCAGCGTGACTCCTGGCTCATCGGGTCAGGATAATTGTTCGAGACTTGGGCCGTCGCCGCGGACTGTCGCTCTTCCATTCGTCCGTCCCTTCCGCACGTCGGCACGGCTGCCCCGGCGCACGCGATTCGATGCTCTCGTTGCCGTCCATGGCGTTGTCGCCCAGCGGGTCGTTCGGGTTTGCAAACGTGACTCCTGGCTCATTGGGTCAAGCTAACTGTTCGAGTGTCGGGCCGCAACCACTCGGGCGCCGTTCTTCAGCGGCTGTGGATCAAAAGCCGACACGCCCTGCGCCCCGTTGCTCTCGAACGTCTTGTGGTAACGAACCGCAATTCGGCCGTGACTCGCTCGCCTGACCGCTGATCCACGCCCGCTCTTGCTCTCAGCACACTCTTGCTCGCTCGACTTGCCCAGGCCCATCCACCCTCGCCAATCGGCTCAAAAATGCTCGAGAACCAACCGCTCAACAACCACGGTCAACCGCCCGGTGCGCCCAGCACCCGCAAGAATTTCGAGCCCGGATCGCTGGCATTCCTCAAGGCGTCGGCCCTCGTCGCCAAGGGGTCCAAGAGCGAGCTGGTGGAGGGTGACTTGTTGCCGATATCGTACGCAGTTCTCGCAATTTTGCCCTCATACTCGCTCAACACCGACGCGAACTGACTGTGCCGTGCTGCGCTCCATCCATCTCCACAGGGAGACGGACCAGGCCGAAAAACTCGCCGACCAGCTCCGCGATGCATGGCATTGGCAAAAGGGCGAGAAGCCGAGCCTGTGGCCTGTCTTGGTACGGCGCAGGCAGGCATTCGACGATCCTGACCGTGCATATTGCTGATCGCCATTTTTTTCCGTCTTAGGCCAAGGTGTTCGGTCTGCGCTACTTCGGCATTGCTCTTCTCGCGGTGGGCGCTTCGACGTGCAAGATTGGATCGGCGCTGGTCTTGGGCCAGTTCATTGATTTCTTGCAAGTCGCCGACGCGCCGATTGAAAAGGTGCGATCTGTGCGCACCAACCGACTGCGACGCTGCGATACTCTGCAGCTAACCGAGCCGACTTTGTTCTCCACCCTCAGGGTCTGCTCTACGGCGGCGGTCTGGCCCTGTCGATGCTCTTGTTCAGCTTCTTCGAGTCGCACTTCATGATGAAGGCGTACCGCATCGGCGTCAACGCGCGCGTTGCGGTGCTGTCATTCCTCTACTCGCACCTGCTCTCGCTCAACCTCGCGTCGCTGCCGGCCGTCGGCCAAGCCCTCAACGTGATTTCCAACGACGCGCAACGGCTCGAGGATGCAGGACCGCTCCTCCTCTTTTTCATTCTCGGTCCGATTGAGACGCTGGTCGTGTTTGGCATCACGTGGTGGTACATTGGCATCGCGTCGCTCGCTGCGTACGGGTCGCTCGCGATCTTGATCCTGCTCCTCTCGACGAATGTCGCGCGGTTCAAGAAGGCGCGTTCGCTGCTCGTCGAGGCGCGCGACCAGCGCATTCGCATCCTGTCCGACGTGATTCGGTTCATGGACATGGTCAAGCTGTACGCGTGGGAGCAGCCGTTTGTGCAGCGCATCTTGAAGTTCCGCAACGACGAGATCAAGCATTTGCAGCGCTGGTATGCGCTCAAGGGCATCAACGCCAGTTTCTACTGGTCGGCGCAGAGCATGATGTCAATTGTCGGGTTCTTCACGCTGTTTTTCGGCATGGGTCGCGTTTTTTCGAGTCAAAACGTGTTCACGTCGCTGCTGCTTTTCGGCACGGTCAAGGAAAACATGGGCTGGCGCGTGCCGCGGTCGCTTGAGCTGCTCGCAGATCTTCGGTTCGTGTCTCTCCATCTTCTATTCGTTTCCCGCATTCCACGCCGATTCCACGGCGTTGGCTCACACATTCACGTCATCCGCAGTGTTTCGATTGCGCGCATCGAGGAGATTCTGCACCTCGAGCCCGTCGCCGAGACGTCGCCCACGGGCGACCACACGTCCAACACGGTCTTGTCGTTTGAGCACGCGTCGTTTGCGTGGGACAACCAGCCGGTCCTGCATGACATCAACCTCCAGGTCGAGGTCGGGAATTTCGTCGCTGTCATTGGCCAAGTCGGGTCCGGCAAAACGTCGCTGCTGCTGTCGGCGCTCGGGCAGCTCAAGACCGTGTCGGGCTCCGTGCATGTTTCCGACGCGTCCTACACGCCGCAGTCGGCGTTTGTCTTTGCCGGATCGATCAAGGAGAACATCCTCATGGGCGCGGCGCTCGACCCGATGCGGCTTAAGCGCGTGCTCGACGTGTGCCAGCTCGAATCGGACGTTGCGCAGTGGGAGCATGGGCTCGAGACGCGGATTGGCGGCAACGGGTCCAAGGTTTCAGGTGGACAGCGTGCGCGTATCTGCCTCGCACGCGCTCTCTACAACGCCGGCTCTGTGTTCTTGCTCGACGACATTTTCTCGGCGCTCGACGCGCAAGTCGCGGCCAACATCTTTGCCGAGCTGCGTGTGTACCTCAAGGACTCGGCCGTCGTGCTCGTCACGCACCATCTCGGGCTTGTCGCGCAGTGCGACTCGGTCACGTACATGAGCGGCGGCCGCATTCTCGCGTCGGGACCACTCGAGTCGGTCATTGCCATGGCCGCGCACTACGACCCGGACTTTGCGCAAGTCGTGGCCGAGTTTTCCGAGCCGGTCGGAGGTTCAGCAAGCAAGAAGCCCGGAGGACCCGCGCCCGACGTGCACGCAGCGCCTGCAGGCTCGTCGTCGGGCGGTGCTGCAGGCGGCGGCCTCGACGACGATGTTTTGGCTCCGGGTGACGACTGGAACGAGCAGGCGCAGACCGGGTTCGACGCGAGCGTATTCTTGCGGTTCCTCAAGATGAGCGGCGGCGGCGCAATCTTCGCGGTCGCCCTTGTTCTCGGCATGGCCACGTGTGCGCTGCAGGCCTTGTCCGACTACTGGCTCACGTCGTGGGCCGCGGCGGCGCCCGACGAGCAGTTTGACCCGTACTATTGGAAGTCCTACCTCGCGCTGACCATGCTAATTCCGGTTGCGGCCATGATTTGCTCGTATGGTTTCTTCACGGTTATTATCCGGTCCTCGACACGGCTCTTTGAGCGCATGCTGCACAACGTCGTCAAGGCCTCGCCGCATTTCTTCAGCGTCAACCCGGCCGGCCGCATTCTCAACCGCATGGGCAAGGATATGGCCATGACCGACGAGCTGCTGCCCGACGCGTTTGCCGAGGTCCTGCGGCTCTGGTTGTACGTGGTCATGATTGTGGTCACAGTCGCGATGGCTGTCCCCTACGTGCTGCTCGCAATTGCCCCGATTGTCGTCATTTTCGTCTACCTGCGCCGCCAGTACGTCGAGGCCAACCGCCAAGTGCGTCGCATGGAGGCGCTCAGCCGGTCACCCGTCTACTCGCACGTCGTCGACTCGGTCGAGGGCATTGCCACGGTCACGGCACTTCGTCGCCAGCCGCAGTACTTTGACACGTTCTGCGCACTGCTCGACCAGAACACGCGCGCGCTCCTGTCGTTCTACACGGTCGAGCGGTGGCTGTGCCTGCGCGTCGACTGTTTGGCGTGCGTGATCATTGCGGCCACGTCGGGCTGCATGATCGGGTTCAAGTCGACGCTCGGCCTCACGCTCGCGTCGCTCGCGCAAATGTATGTGCTCAACCTCGTCGACGTGACGCAGTACAATGTGCGCAAGACGGCCGAGCTCGAGCTGCAGCTCGTGGCCGTGGAACGCATCATGGAGTACGCGAGCGAGATCCCGCTCGAGTCGCAGCGCGAGTCGCCTGCGGGTGCTTTCCCAGGAAACGCAGTGTGGCCGTCGGCGGGCGTCGTCGAGTTCAAGGGCATGTCGCTGCAGTACGAGGGCACGGATCGGCCGGCACTGCACAATATTACGTTGTCGACGCGGCCGGGCGAGAAGATTGGGATTGTTGGTCGCACTGGTCCGCTTTCGCCGTTGCTCGATGCGTCTTCTCCGCCCATTCCCCAACTCATCCCGCCAATCTGTACATAGGTGCCGGCAAGAGCTCGGTCATCAGCACCTTGTTCCGACTGGCCGAGCCGTCGCCCGGCGGCGTGATCATTGACGGCATCAACATCACCGACCTGGGTCTCGCCGATTTGCGCAGCCGTCTTTCGATTGTACGCACCAGTCGGCATTTCCTTTTGACCCCTCGGTTCCGAAGACCAAGCTGACATTTATCCACCCTGTAGATCCCTCAATCGCTGTACCTGTTCCAGGGTTCCGTGCGCTTCAACCTCGATCCGTTTGGCACGCACGCCGACCACGAGCTGTGGACTGTGCTCGATAAGGTCGACCTCAAGGGCGTCGTCGAACGGTTCGAGAACAAGCTCGACGATCGCCCGCAGTTTTCGTCGGGCGAGGGCCAGCTGTTCCAGCTTGCGCGCGTTTTGCTGCGCAAGAGCAAGGTGCTCATTCTGGACGAATGTGCGTTTTCGTGCTTTTGAGCTATCGCATCCCCATGCCGTTCACTCTTCTCACGCTTTTGCACTCGTTTCCTAGGCTCGTCCAACATTGACGTCGCGACCGACCGCATTATGCAGCAAACGATCCGGCGCGAGTTTGGCGACTGCACGATCTTGACGATTGCGCACCGCATCGACACGATCATCGACAATGACCGCGTGCTGTGCCTCGACAAGGGCCAGGTTGCCGAGTTTGATGCGCCGACCACGCTCTTGCGGGACCCGCAGAGCATCTTCTACAGTCTGGCCGAGAAGAGTCTGGGCAAAGACAAGATCCTTCAGCTGATTGAGCAGCTGCCGCCCACGATTGAGTAGTTTCATCGTTATCGTTGTCATTTGTCCCCACTCTAGCTTCGTCTTTCTTTGCTCCCCATCTGCTTAAGCCGGCGTGCCATCTCCACCAATAAATTGCCCATTTTCTGGTTGAAATGACTCGGGTTCTTGACAATTCCATGGAGTTCGAATCGTTTGATGTGGCAACAGTGTTGTTGACGGATGTCGGTTGCGACGCTGACGCGTCTCGCACACAACCATGACGTCCGAGCTGGTTCCTGGCTCTTGTTTCAATCCCCCTCGACAGTCGACGTTGGCGGCCGCGACTCGACTTCAAAATCCACCACCACTCTTCCCGCACTCACTGCTCCAACCCTCCGCAAACTCTCCATCACCACCTGTAACCTCATCCGACCATGGCACGCACCCCACCATCAACGCCCTGCCGACCTACGACCAATGGCCCCGATCTGACCGCCGGTTGCCGACCGAGTAGCGTCTCCGCGTCCGTACCAAGTTTGGCCTGGCCACTATCAACGACCCGACCCTCGATTCACGCACCGCGACTGTCTACGACCTGTCGAGCACGATTGTCGCTGAGGCGCTCGCCAAGTCGCTGCCCACCAATGTTGATCTCGACTCGATCCGACGCAGCTTGTCGATTCGAATGGGCGTGCCGCCAAGACCGCTTGCGCCCGCTGACCCGACGACGTTGTTGGCCGAGGCGGGCGTGCGATCGGGCGAGCAGCTGACTGTCGAGTTCAAGGACCCGACGCCAGCAGCACCGGCTGCGTCGCTTGCGGCCGCACCTGCGTCAAGGGGCGCCGCGAGTTCGTCGGCAAGGAATAACGGGAAACGTATGCTCGTCGAGTTTGATCCGCTCCGTCGATCCTTGCCAAAACTGATCGCGTTTTTCGGTCTCCAATAGCCGCACCGTCCTCTTCCCGCTCCCCACCCGCAAGTTCCACGCCCGATCTCTCCCCCGAAGCCATCAACGCGATCGCGCTCGGCGACCACGTGCACGTGCCCGACCTCGGCGGGTTCCTGGTCGTGCGCGAGTCGCCCAACGACAACAACTGCCTGTTCCACTCGATTGCCTATGTGCTCGCCAAGGGCATGACCGTCTACGAGCTGCGCACGCTCGTGATCGCGCAAATTCGCGCCAACCCGGACCGGTTCGATGCGGTCGTCCTGGGCCGGCCAGTGGACGAGTATTGCACGTGGATTGCCAAGTTGGCGTCGTGGGGTACGCGTGGTTGATCTGGTTTTTGGATTGCATCTCGCAGTTGGACTGATCACGGTTTCCGGGTAGGCGGTGCGATTGAGCTGGCCATCTTTGCCGACTACTTCCGGACCGAAATCTGCTCGGTCGACGTACAAACGTTGCGCATCGACCGGTTCGGCGAGGGCAAGTACCCGACGCGCGCGTTTGTGTTGTACAAGTACGCCGGCAGCGTCTCCACCCTGCACCCCTGCTTGAACCATCGCTCATTTCGTGCTTCTCCTCATTAGCGGGATCCACTACGACGCAGTCGGCCTGACGCCCGCTCTCGACGCGCCGCGCGACTTTGACGCCGTCGCGTTCGAGGTGAGCAACCGGCAACTTCTGCAACATGCCGTGGAGCTCGCGGGCAAGCTCCACAAGCAGCACCGGTTCACGGACACAGCCAACTTTACGCTGCGGTGCGTGACGTGCGACAAGGGGCTCCAAGGCCAGCACGCCGCGCACGAGCATGCGATGCAGACCGGGGTACGTGCCTCGTTGTTATCATTGAGGACTTGTGTCCAACAGAGGATAGCTGACGGATCCTGGTTTCGCATTCCGATGTAGCACACCAACTTCACGGAGTACAAATGATGGAGCTTCTCATTTTAGCATTGAAAAAGATTTGTCCACTGCGGAATCGGGGATCTATACAATTGCGTGATTGTCGATCAGGAGGGAGGGCTCCACGACAGCGAAAGGAAGAAATGCAATCAACAAGCCAAAACGGCCAAGGGGAAAGAGGAAACAACAGCAAGCCAAGTCGCTGGCAGGAAAGACAAGAGAAAGAGCAAAAGCTAAACAAAAAGCGCCATCCGACGAACCAACCAACCAACCAACCTACTCGTCTTCCGGAGCAGGCGCCTCCTCTGCTTCCCCTTCGGCCTCGTCGCCCGCTGCCGTGGATCCCTCGTCATTGGTCACCGACAGTTCCTCCTCGCCCGGGTACCGCTCGTACTCTTGTGTGTGCCGCGCCATGATAGCCGTGACGGGCCCAAGCAGTCGGTTGAATGCCTTCTTGCCCATGCACGCGCACCTGAGTTTGCCACGCGCAATAATCGAAGCGACACGCGGCTTATCCGAGAGCAGGGCGAGTTCGCCAAAGTAGCACCCCTTGTGCAGCGGCTTCATGTGGTGCTCGTCGCCGTGGTCGTCAACTTTCACGACATCGGCCTCGCCCGACTCGATCAGGTAAAACTTGTCGCCCGGATCGCCCTGGCGCACAACGGCATCGCCGTCATTGAACGTGACCGACTCGAGCGCGTCGGCAATCTTGTGCCGCTCGTAGGGTTCAAGCGAACTGAGCAGCGGCACCTCCTCGAGGAACGTCTCGTACATGCGCCGCTTGCGCGCGGTATGGTCGAGCAGGATCCGACGGAACGTGATGCGGTCGAGCGCCCACAGCACACAGTCGGACGTGGCCGTGACTGTGGCGGCGCGCGGGGCATTGTACATGAGCGCCAGTTCGCCAAAACTGCCACCGGGACCATAATCCGCGACCTTGGTTGGCTCCTCGTCGTCGCCCGCGCGCGTGACAAACACGTCGAGCGTGCCCGTCTCGACAATGTAGAAGTAATCGCCTACGCCGCCCTGCTGAATGATCGTTTCGCCCTCGGCAACGGGCACTTCGGCCATGGCATCGATCACGTCCGCGTACTGCTCGTCGTCGAGGTGCCGGAACAGGAAATTGGTCTCCACAGCGGCCTGGATGCGCTCGCGCTGCTCGTCGGATTTCGGGATCACGACTTTCTCAACGTGCACGTCGTGCGCGGTCGGCGCCATGGATTCGGCCGAGACCGACGTGCGGCGCGCACGGACGGACGCGAGGGGCGGGGACACGCGCATCGGGGGCACGTCGTCATTGCCATCGTCCGACTCGGCTTCGAAATCAGACGCCGAGTGGTCGCCGTCACGGGTGTCGTCGTCGGAAAAGTCGTCGTCGGTCGAGTACTGGTAGGACTCGCGGTCGTACTCGGACATGGTCGACGGCGCCGCGCCCGTGCCAAAGTCGTAGCCATGCGGGTCGCCGAGGTCGGACATGTTTGTGGTACGAAGCGATGTGCTGGTTGGCTGGTGCGGGCAAAAATGCGTGCGGCCCCTGCTGCTGGCCGCGAGCGGGTCCTGGCGGCTGGATGCTGCAACTTGAGCAAGAAGTGGTGGAGAAGATCGCTATCCACGAGCAGGAGAGCACGAGATGGAAGTGGTGGTGGTCGTGGCGACACTTGTCGTTCGCTCTTTTGGTGGGGGCGCGCGTGCTTGCATGATGGCCAACGAGGCGTCCAACTCTGGTCAAAAGCCCATGGCAACCGTGGCTCTCCTTGACAACCAAACGTGCCCAGCTCAAGTGACTGCCGCACACTCTCTGCCCACCACCCCACCAATCAGGTCCACGATCACTGCGTCCACCACCACCCTATAAAAGCCGGTCCCGCCCGCGCCGTTGATGCTCTCCATCGACTTTACTCTTCAGGATCTGATAGTTCAGTCAATATCCATCTGTTGTTTCCCAACAACATTTGGCACCAATACATATGGTGGACGACGACGTGCAGGACCGGCTCTGAAAAGGGAAGCGCGCGGTCGCTCTTGTTCATTTTGGACATGGCGGCCGCGATTGATGATCTTGCCCGCCCCGCTTATTCCAGGGGTGCGGCGTGGAGCCTGGCCCATTCTGACACCTTTCTGCTGCTCTGCTAATTCACCTGCGAATCGCTTCGGATTCGGGCCATACGCGTCCCGTCATTGCATCGAAGACTTTGCTGGATTTGTGACCCCTATCTTTGCTGTCGTGCTGACTGCAGATTGTTCTCCACGGTGCAGTTGAACTTCATTTTGTCACTGGATCTTCGGCTCTGCTAACTTGGAGATCCCCGTCCGAAATGCGGTCACTGTCGAATCCGATGCTGAGCGCATGATCGCCCATTTTTGCAAGCTTTGTTTCATGTCCATCATCGTTATGCGCTTGAATGCTTTCGACGTGGCTCTACCCGTGACCGACCTACCTGTACTGGACGCCCGTCCCATTTCTGGCCACGGGCAGAAGCGTCCAGCACGAAGCTGGGCAGGGGTCCTGACACTCCCTTGGCTCGCAATTTCTCGGGCACTGTTCTTGAGCATTTCCAAGGCAAGACAAAACCTGTTTCGAATGCGAATACAGCAATCCACCACCATCCATCCATCAATGCACCATCCCTCCTCCCGCGACTACGACCGTGCCCCCTTGTTGACCTTGTCCCAAATCTCCGGCAGCAGCGACCCGACCTGGAACCGGTCACGCACCTTGTCGTAGAGCCGGTGATCAAACATCTCGCGGAACTGGGCGCGCGTGAGCATCGTGTCGGCGTAGAGCGCCTGGTACCCCTGCACCTTGCGCACAAACTCTTCCACGACCTCCAACGACCGCTCAAAGTGGAATTTTGGCGATTTCGGCACTCCATAAGCCCCGCAGTCGACAAAAAGTTGCTCTGCTGGATGCGGGGGAGTAAGAGATCCGGCGGGCGTGGTAACGGGGTGGAACGCGTGCTGCGGGTGCGTGCGATCAAGAACGGCCACGGCGGGGCGCTCCCCGCGATTAGCCAACAAGTTTTCGGGCGGCGAAAGCATGCGCATCGGGCACAGCCACAGCGGGTAGACGGTGAGCTCGTCGTGGAAGAGATCGAGCGACTCCTTGAGCGTCGAGATGGGCACGAGCAAATCCTGCGCGACGTGCATCGTCTCCCACAGCACCTTGAGCTTGCCTGTCGTCGTCATTTTCAGGATCGAGATCTTGGGCGTGCCGACCCACGCGACAAAGTACCGGTACCACCACGTGTTGCCAAACGGCACGATATCCTGAATCTCCCAGAAAATCGACCGCGTGTGCCGGTGATAGTAGTCGCGCAGCGGCAGGTACTCGACGGCGTTGGGCGTGCCCGCCGGCCGGTTCAAGAACGAGGCCACGTGCGTGAAGAACCACGGCTTGTACCAGCGCGAGAGCACGTTCACGGTCCCGCCGCGTGGGACGGCATCGACCATTTTGCCGACCATGACGACGCCCGTGTCCTTGGTGTACATCAACTCCTCGACAAAGTCGTTGCCATTATCGCGCGACGCCTCCTCGAACACGCGCACGCACTCGGCCTGCGTGCGGCACGGGTGGTACTCCATCCTGACATACGGCTTGGCGCGCACAATCTTGATATCGGCCGCCGTCAGGAACCCAATCGTACCGTGCGACCACGGGATCGTCGCAAACAAGTCGACATTGTTGTCCTTGTCACAAAAGACCACATCGCCACTGGGCAAGACCACTTCAAACGCCGTGCACGTGTGCTGGAAGAGACCGTACTTGTGCGATGACGTCTCAATCCCGAACCCGTTGATCAGGCCGCCGACGGTCAGGTCGTCGAGTTCCGGCAGCACTTCGAGCGTCCACCCCTTCTTGATGAGCTCGCGCGACAGACGGCCCATGTTGCACCCGGGCTCGACGCGCACAATTTGCCGCACCGTGTCGATCTCGACAATGTCGCGCAGCGCGTGCACTTCGACGCCGCCCCAGTGCTTCTTATATGTGCCGGCCTGGAAAGAAGCAGACGAGACGAAAGAGTGGTCAGTGCGATGTGGTGGCAATTTCAGATCTGGGCCAACATCCCAAAACGCACCTTCATCGACATGGCCAAGAACCCAGGCCGCGCCGTGCACAGCCGCGTCGCGCCACCCGCGACGAGCTCGCGAATTTGGCGCTGCACCTGGACGACGCGCGCGGCATGGATCTCGCGGCGCACTGACACGTCCCCGACCGGCGGCATCTGCAAGTCGTACATCCAGTCGCGCAGGGCCTCGACCGCGTCCCAGGCCACCGACGCGGGGGCCACAAACACGGTTGCAAAAATCCCACGGTGGTACGTGACGAAATCTGCGAGCAGGTCGAGCGCAGGATTGATGAGCGGGCCGGCCGTCGGGTGCGCCGTCAACGACTTGATCACGTTGCCGCCCTTGGACACGACGAGCACGGCGAGCCCGAAAATGGGCGTGGCGAGCGCGAAAAAAGTTTGCACGGCGAGGAGCGCCAGGCCGGCGGGCGAGAAGAGCGCGGGACGAACGTGCGTGCCGGCATTGGACGACTTGGTGGTGGCGGTCGTGCGGCGACTACGCGCGTTTGCGTTGGTCGTCGACGACGACGACGCAGCCGTGGGGTCGGGCAGGCCGTTGGGCATGGTGGTCGAGGAGGAGCCGCCGTTGGCGCGGTGCGCGGCGTTGTTGCGGGCCATGGTGCCCCTTGATCAAGGTCGAGCGACTCTTGAGCTTGACGACAACGTGAGTCGCGTCGGATCGGATCCCTGAGCTGCGTCGAGCTGGGAGCTGGTGGTGCTGGTTCGCTTTCGTCGAGGTTGAAGCGGTGGTCGCGGGCGGTCGTGGGAGCGCGCGGTCACCAGAGGATCATGCAGCCACGAGCACGCTTCACGCTGAACGCGGAGAGAGAGCCATCCCCGACGATGCGCGTGGGGCGGCTCGAATTTATGGGCGAGCGGACAGCGTCAACCATTTCAGGCCAGGACACAAGGCGCGTTTGCATGTCGGCCGTCGCGCTCGTCGCGTTGCGTTGCGGGTTGGAATTCGTGCAAATGCGGCGGAGCGCGGTGCGGAGGACCATGCCACGAGGTCGGAACTCTGCGCGCTCGCGTATGGGTTTGAACGCCGGGCCCTGATCAGTTGCCACCAGGATCGCTCAGGCAGGTTTTCGGCTTGGTTTCCGAAGATGCTTCCCAGCCAGCGATCGCGCACGTGCGCTCACCTGCGCGTGCAACACACTCTGCCGGCTCGCTCGTCTGGCAAAACGACCACGGCGACCGCAATCCGACACCCTGCAGCACGACGACGGCCGCTTGCCTGCACGCAACTCGAGGCACTCCACCGAAAATGATCGCCGCCCGCAACGCCGCTATGCTCCGCGCGCCCCTGGCCCGGTCCCTCGCCGCTGCCGCGCGCCCGACCGCCGCCGTCGCTGCCGCACGGTGGTACTCCGACAAGCCCGCCGCGAACCCAGAGCTTACCGCGATTGTCGACAAGATCGCCAAGCTGACTCTCACCGAGACGGCCGACCTGATTGGCATGCTCAAGGTATCCATCAACATCAACCGCACGCGCTCGCACGAATGGGCAAGGAATGAGCGGTGGCCGTGATCACGACGATGTTCAAGCGGTTGATGACGACAGCTGTGCCGCTCAGATGTTGTTCCCGTCATGGTCGCTCCATTGGCCACGCTGGAGCGCCGTGATCACGACCATTGCTGAGTGTTCCCGTTCAGACGCATCGAATTCCCCATGACCCGTGATCATGGCTCACCATCCCCATCTTCTCTCCAACCAGGAGCGCTTGAACATCTCCGAGGTCGCCGTCCCGGTCGCTGCCGCGCCCGCTGCCGCTGCTCCGGCCGCCGCCCCGGTTGAGGTTCGTTTTCAACCTCTGATGAACAATTCTCGCGCACACACGAATCATGACCCTGACCGTACCCGTTGACCGTTCAACAGGAGGAGAAGCCCGCCGAGAAGACGCAGTTCAAGGTCAAGCTCGAAAAGTTTGACACGGCGTCCAAGGCCAAGATCATTAAGGAGATCCGCGCCTTGATGCCGAGCATGAACCTGGTTGAGGTATGTGCTCCTCATCCTCCCATTTTCCGTTCACTGCCCCACGATCTGACCCCTGGCTCTCTTCTCCACCCTTCAGGCCAAGAAGTTTGTTGAGTCGGCGCCCAAGATGATCAAGGAGGACGTGCCCAAGGAGGAGGCCGAGAAGATGAAGGCCGCGCTTGAGGCGGCGGGCGCGACCGTCATCTTGGAGTAAAGCACCATTTAGTTTTTTGCTTTGCCGTGCGTCGGGTCTGCCTTGTTCTTTAGTGTTGCTCGTTCTTTGTTGTGTTTTTCGTCTTTGTCTTCCCCCCGTTGCAGATACAATCTAGTGCATAGCGGCAGCGAGTGGGCAACGACAGCGATTTCAACGACCACTCAGCTTGACCCGACAAAACGTGCTCGGCGAGGCTGGCGCGTGCAAAGAAACCGCAAAGACCAGCAAGGCCGCACATCCTTGTTTCGAGCTCATGTTGCAGGCTTGTGTTGAGTCGCTGAGCACGAGCCACGGTTGACGAAGCACAGCACGACACTCGACGTCACTCGACCGACGCGCACGTTCTCGCTGCCATCCCCGACTTGTCGGCGGTGGACCACCCCTCCGCACACGCTCTCCAACCCGCCCAACTTGCCGCATTGGCACGGGCACACCATACTCGCGCGCGTACTTCATCCCCGCGCTCGTCGTTCGTTTATGTCGGCATCCAACCCGGACCCGACCACCGCTACTTCCGCAACTCCGACCATGAAGGCCACGGCCAATTCGAGCAACGCACGCCCGCGTCGCGGCGGTGGCGGTAATCCAATGCCGGGAAACGCGTCAAGCGCCGCTTCGTCGTCATCAGCTGCGTCCAGCTCGAGCACGCCGCAATACCAGTACCAAGCGCCACCGCAGCGGCCGCGGCAGGGGCACCAGTCGCGCGGACCCGCCAAGAAAGTGTCGCTCAACCATTTGCTCAATTTCTCGCTGCCGCCGCGGTTGCCGTCGCCGGCGAGTTCGAACGTGAGTCGGAGGAGTAAGGGCAAGGCGAGCAGCGCGTCGTCGGCGGCGCCGTTTACCAAGGAGCGCTACATCAACGCCAAGTCCGTATGGAGGTGGAGGTGGTCGTGGTGATGGTGCAGGTTCTGACGGGAGAGTTGGCGTCGGTCTAGTTTCCGGTTTGTGATCAAGCCCGAGACGGACTACCGCCAGCAGTTGCTCGACCCGGACGTGCCGATTCCGTGGGACGCCATCGACCAAGTGGTGCGCCTTCTTCCTCGGCAGTCCTCCTCTTAACCGGCCTGCAGCTCATCCCCTCCCCCCTTCCAGATCATGACGACCGCCGACCCTCCTGGGTGCCCTATCTGCCTGACCTGCCCGCCGACCGCCCCGCGCATGACCCAGTGCGGCCACATCTTTTGCTACCACTGCATGCTGCAATACCACACGCTCGAACCTTACGACGCGAAACGCGCATCGAACGCATCGCCGTCCCCCGTGGCCGCGCAGCAGCGGTGGCGCACTTGCCCGATTTGCTGGGACGCCATCTACGAAAAGGATCTCAAGCACGTGCGGTTCTGGACGGTCCCGGCACCCTTGCGCCCGCTGCCGCCGGGGAACGACGGTCGGCGGTTGCGTCCGCCACCGGTACGCACGGGGGATGCGGTTGCGGATCGCGCGGCCGAGGACGCGTGGCTGATGGAGCACGACCCGGAGTTCCAGCGCGTGGTCGCGGGGAACGCGCTCGGGTGGGTGGATGTCGCACTCATGGCGCGGCGCGCGGGGAGTGTCGTTGTGGTTCCCGCCAGCGAAGTGGGCGCGAGTGGTGGTGGGCCCGAGGAGGTGCCGATTGCGGGCGACGACCGTGCTGGGCTGTGGACTGCGGCGCGGCTCGTGCGGTCGTCGCGGCCGTACCTCGAGAACGTGCTCCGTGCCGACATGCGCGAGATCGACCAGGCGATTGCCGACGCCAAGAGCATGGCAAGAGCGCACCCGGCGGCCGCGCCGTCGGCCAAGCAGGAAGTTGTGTTTTACGAGCAGGCGCTCGATAAGTTGCGCGCGCAGATTGCTGCGCTCGATTCCCCGCCTCCGGCGCCAAGCAAGCCGTCGCGCGGGAACTCGGCCAAGTCAACCCCCGCATCGTCAGCACCCAGCACGGCACCACCGTCCCCCAGGCTGCCCAGCTCGCCGGGCCACTGGTTCTACTTTTACCAGGGCGCCGACGGACAGCACGTCTACCTCGACCCGCTCGACGTAAAGGTGCTCAAGGCCGCGCACGGGTCCTACCGGCACTTCCCGCCGACATTGACTCTCCCCGTCGTGCACGTGCACGACTCGACAATCACCGACGACCTGCGCTGCCGGACCAAGTACCTCGGGCACGTGCCCGCCGGATGCGACGTGACGTTCCTGCAAATTGACTGGGACGCGGCCGCGTGCGTGCCGCCGGAAACGCTCGCGAGTCTCGCGCCGGAACTCGCCGCTCGCGCACGCGACCGAATCGATCGGGCGCGCGCCGAGGCCAAGGCGCACTGGCTCAAGAACGTGCCGGGCCGTAGCGGTAGTGGGCGGACGGCATCGACCGAGTTTCACGGCGGCGTCGTGGACCCAGCCGAGTGGGACCCGCACGGACACGTCTACCGCGACGCGCCGATTGGCGGCGACGAGAACGATCTCGCGTGGGTCGTGGCGAATGCCGTTGGCGGCGGCGGTGCCGGCGATGAGGAGGCTGCGCAGGTCGCGGCGGCACTTGCCGAGTCGTTGGAGACGGCGAATGCCAGTAGGCTGCCGACCGCGAGCAAGGGCAAGGGTAAAGGCAAGGCGACGGCGTCGTTTGCACAGGTCGCGGGCGCGGCGCCTGGGTGGCGAGTCGCGGGTGCGGCACCGTCGCCGTCGGCCGCGTCCAAGAGCGACTGGTGGTCGGAGAACGCGTACCAGATTGATCTCGGGCTCGATTTGTTGGACTTGGACCGCGATCGTGCGCGGCATGCCGACGAGCCGGTCGAGCAGGACCACGCGGACCTCGACCTCCATCAGGAGCACGTGGATCCGCTCGAGGAAGAATATGGGATGCTCGATGATCGGCTAGCCGGGCCGGGGGCCGCGCGCGGGAACGCGGGCGGACGTGGCGGTGGTGGGCGCGCGGGCGGGCGCAAAAAGAACAAGCCCATCAAGATTGCTCTGAACGCAGGGCATCGCAAGTATTGAGGCATCTCTCTCGGGTTGACGAGAGCGGGCCGAGGCTTTTTTGATCGTTTTGTTGATGGCACGGTCTTATCAGATATAATCAGATCCATTCTTGCCGACTCTTGTCCGCTTGCCAACCAGCAAGACACGAATGAGAGCAGGGCGAGGAAAACGAAAGCCACCGATTGCTTGAACAGAATGAACACGCCAACCCACAGCCCACCACACCACGCTCCATCTCTCGAGCCGGATCCCCGGCAAAAATAAAAAAAAAAACCAAATTTCACACCTCAAGCACGAGAAAGAGGATCTTACTCCGCGTCCTCGGCATCCTCCTCATCGGGCACGGGCAGAACTTCCATCGCGATATCCCAGCGCGATCCCGGCGCGAGCCCCGACACGTACTTGACGAAACGCATGACGCCCTGGTCGCGGAGCACAAGCGAGAGCACGTTCCAGTCGGCGGGCACCGTGAGCAGTGCGCCGCCATCCTCGTCATTCTCATTCCCGCCAGCCGCGCGGTACACCGCCGGGTCATCATTCGACTCATCGGGCGCAACGTAGCACTCGTACCCGCCAATCTCGCCCTCCTCCCAGGCTGTGCGCGGCGACGGCGTGAGCGCAACCGTCACATCGAGCGTCGCCGACGTCGACGAGTAGGCCGCCAGCGTGTAGTCGAGCCCCGGACGGAACCGGCGCACGCGGTGCCGCGTGCCGCGTGCCGCGATTCCCGTCACGTGGTAGAGCCACCGCGCAAACGCGGGCGAGACGAGCAGGTCGGCCGCGGCGCGCAGCGGAGCGCACTCGGGCGACTCGGTCGAGGCCGCGGAATCACCAGTTAGGACCATGAACCGCTGCTTGACGGGGGAGCCCTGCACGGCCCACCCGGCGCGGACGCCGGCGCCGTGCGCGAGCGCCTTGGCGTCGCCATTGGCGAGCCGGTCGCGCGCGTCGGCCTGGTTGAGGAGCGGCGCGAGCGTAGACGCGATCTCGGGCTTGAAGAAGTCGCGCAGTTGCAGCGACGACTCGTCGCAAAACTGATCGTTCATCTTGGTCATGGCCGCGGGCGTCAGGTACTGCGGGTGCAGGAATTGCGCGAGGTAGGCGCGGTCGGCATCCGAGAGATCGGCCGTCAGGTCCTCGTCGGTGGACACGGGGCGGTAAGGGTACTCGGAGGTCTCGTCATTATCGGCAGCAGCGTCCTCTTCAAGTTGTGCGAGCGAAGCCGGCGCCGCGTCCGGGCCCAGGACCACGTCCATCGGCTGGTACCCGTCCTCGCCGTCCTGCGGGACGTGGAACCAGCCCGAGATGCTCAGCCGGTCGTTTGGGACGACGACTTCCTGGACCGAGTGGAACGAGTAGCCCGGTTGCACCGTGAAGAAGATGAACTGGTTGTACTTGGGCGGCAAGACGACGGTCGGGTCGGTCGCGGGCGTGCCCTTTTTCACGCACGGATACAGCTCGAGCGCGCCGCCGTACTCGACCTTCCACTCCTCGTCGGGCGGCGGCAGGTAGAGAATGTACGAGACGCGGCGCGTGCCAATCACGTCGTCGTGGTTGAGCAAGTGGCACCCTTGCCGGTAATTGTTGATCGACATGTCCTGCTTGCTGCCCGACAGCGGTCCACACCCGGTCACGGCCGAGACAAAGTTGCGGAACGGCTCAGAGTAGAAGGCGTTGCGCAGCTTGTGCAAATGGCCGAGTGCCGCGCGCTCGGCGAGGGGAAGACCATCGATATTGGCTAAATCGCCCGTCTGGTTGACCTTGTAGATGTCCGTTTCCTTTTCCGTGAAGTGCAGCTGGCCCATAATCTCAGCGCGCACGGCACGCAGCAAATCCTCGCGCACGAGCGGGTGCATCACGCAGTGCAGGTACGGGTGCGAGGCCTTGTAGTTGTTGGCAAGGTGCTGCACGTAATCCTCGTTGAACAGGCCTTCGGTAAAGCACGCGGCCACGGTCGCCGCGTCGAGCTCGGGCGGGCGCTGCGGCAGAGCCGGCATGGCGGGCGCCACGGCCGGGATCGCGCTGGTGGTCGTGGCAGACGCTGCCGTACGCGCGCGCTTGGCCGGGCGCGCCTCGTCGTGCTCGTTGGTCGGCGACGTCGGGTTGGTCATCCTGGTGCTTGCCGTGGCCGTCGACGTGTTGCGCGTGCTGGTGCTGGTCTCGGTCAGGGAATTTGGTGACCGTGCCGAGGAGGGCGACAGAGGAGAAATGGTTGGTTGTCGTTGACACGGTGGGTGGTTGAAGCTGCTTGTCGGATCTGTGATTACTGGCTGTGATCGGATCAGCGCTTGGGCACTTTTGAGTTTTGCACATCCCTGCCAAAGCGCAATAAACGCATCATTTGATCGCATATTTTCATTTGCGGACAAATGGAGCGAAATGGAAGTACCGACCAGTGATGCAACGAGCGTCAATTGTCAATTGAAGGACATCCCCAGACGTCGTCGACAATGGACAGCAACTGAAGATCATTGACCATTGCTCGACAACCACGACGGTCTGACCACTTTGCACTGGCAGCATTGCGATTCTTGGACACCGAGTGGCCCTCGCGCCAATGATTCGGATCCAACTGGCTGGCGGTCGCGGGTCGGCCTTTGCGGTCGCCATTCGCGGCGGCGGCACCAGCGCCGCATGTCGCCCAACAAGTTTACCAATTCCGCGCTCATGTCAATGGCCAACTGGCGAGCCCACGAGGACATTTGGATCATGGTCAAAGTATGATTTCGGCTCATTCGTTTTGGTCGGTGCTTGCCCATGCCAGGAGCTGTGGTCAAATTATAGGGTGGAGAAGATGGATGTGGCGCTCACTTGCGCGGGACTGGTGTGTTTGTCATTGTAGGTCGCTCACGGCAAGCCGTGATCGCTTTGCTCGTGGTCAAGTCGGCAGGGAGCGTCATTCGCTACTTCAACACACCGCCCCTTCGGGCCGGGCCACGTTTACGACGCTCCGCGGCGCCACGACTTGGTCGGCCCTACGTTCTTGGTTCTCGTCGACGTTTGCGCGTCACCGGCAGCCTTCGCCGTGGTCGACTTGGACCCGGTTTTCCGGCGCTACTCTCTTGGCACGCGTTCTGGTCGTGACCACTGCTCGACCATGGCTGGCCGCGTTGCGCACGACTGTCTCTATGACCTTGGTTCTGCGCTGGCCGACGTGTGCGCACTCAGTTCTCCGTGTTACTCTCGGCGCGATCCACGCCGATGCGACGATTGACGCCAAACCCGTCCTGCTCCCGGAAGCAGCGTGCGCCCCTCGCCCGCCACTTTGGCCCGACGTTTGGACTGCGATCAAGCGCGATTGGCTCCTGTTGGTTCTTGTCATGGCCACGGCCATTGCCGGCGCGATTGCGAGCCTTTGGCTACCGCGCATCATGGGCCAGCTCGTCAATGTCATTTCAAAATCTCTCACGGCCGCGGGTTCCGCTCCAGCTATGGTCGCGACTACGGGCGCCACGGCCACGTCGTGGTCGCACATCGTGGCGGCGCTGCAGCCCATGAACCCACCCGCTCTGCGTCTTCTCGGTTTGTTTGTCATCAAGGGCGTTCTCACGACCATGCACATTGCCCTGGTCGGTGTTCTCGGCGAGCGCATGGCCGCGCGACTGCGCGTGCGGCTTTACTCGGCGCTGATTCACCAGGACATGGCGTTTTTCGATATCAGCAAGAGCTCGGAGCTCGTGGCGCGCGTCGCGACCGACGTGCAGGAATTCAAGCACACGTTCAAGCAGTGTGTGACGCAGGGGCTGCGCGCCATGACCGAGGTCACCGGGTCGGTTTTGCACTTGCTGCACCTGTCGCCATCGCTCACGCTCGCGCTCGGCATCTCGATGCCGGCGCTGTACCTGCTCGGCACGTTCTACGGGGCGTACCTGCGCCGTTTATCGCGGCACGCCAAGGAGGTCGAATCGACGTCCATGGGTACCGCGGGCGAAGGGCTCGGAAATGTGCGCACGGTCAAGGCTTACGCGGCCGAGGACCGCGAGGTGGAGCTTTTCCAGGCCGCTGCGGAGCGCGCGGCCAAGACCAACACCAAACTCGCGTTCCACATTGGCTTGTTCCAAGGGATCACATCAACGTCGATCGGATCCATGATTTTGATCGTTCTCTACTATGGCGGGGCGCAGGTCGCCATGGGCCACATGGAACCCGGCGAGCTCATGTCGTATCTCATGGCGACGCAGGCCGCGCAGCGCAGTTTGGGTCCGATGCTTCACGGTTCCTCTTGCATCGCTCTCGTTTACTCACCGCGTGATGTTCCTCCCCCTTGCAGCTTCACTTGGCGTCCTCGTCGGCCAGTACATCAAGGCCAAGGCCGCGGCGCAGCGTGTCTTCGAGTTTACCCATCGCACCCCCCTGATCCCGACACGCGGCGGTCAGACGCTGCCAAGCCTGCGTGGCGATATTGAGTTCTCGAATGTCGCGTTCGCTTACCCGGCCCGTGCCGATCAAGTCGTTCTCAACAACTTCAGCCTCGCGGTTCCGGCGGGTACCGTCGTTGCGCTGTGCGGTTCGAGCGGGTCGGGCAAGACGACGGTCGTGTCGCTCCTAGAGCGGTACGTGCCTATTTTTCCCTCTCTCTCCCCGGCGGGTCCCCACATCAGGGTTCGCTCGCTCACTCGCTCCACCCGGACCAGATTCTACGACCCACGGTTCGGCAAGGTGCTGCTCGATGGCGTCAACATTCGCGACCTCGATCCGACGTGGCTGCGCGAGCAGATTGGGTACATTGCGCAGCAACCCGCGCTATTCTCGTCGTCAATTCGCGAAAACATTCGCTACGGCCGGCCGGACGCGACCAACGAGGAGGTCGAGGAGGCGGCCAAGCTCGCCAACGCGCACGAGTTTATCTCGAATTTCTCAAGTGGCTACGAGACGGTTGTTGGTACGTTTGGTGCTCGACTGGGCTCCCTTATGGTTTTGTTCGCTCACTTCATTTTGGTAGGTGAGCGCGGGACGGCATTGAGCGGCGGCCAGCGGCAACGGATTGCCATGTATGTCGCCAAACTTGGTCATTGCAAATTGCTTGCGCTGAGTTGCTCACATTTTCTTCCATTGCAGTGCCGCGGCAATTTTGAAGAATCCGCGCGTCCTGGCACGTCCTCGTTGCAATCAATCGGGCCTGAACGGCACGATGCTCATGATTCATCGTTTAGTAGATCTTGGATGAGGCTACGTCGGCGCTCGACAGTATGTCATGCTCGATGTCCACGATGTCGCATGTTCTCTCGCTCACTGCACGCCCATGAAATAGATCAGAGCGAGCGGCTCGTACAGGAAGCCCTGGACCGTCTCATGAAGGGACGAACGGTACGCCCATTTGATCGAGTCCTGTTGCTCTGGCACACTCGACTGCTCACATTTCCACTACCCACAACCTCCATCCCGCATCCCGTGTGCAGGTCCTGGTCATCGCGCACCGGTCCGTGTTTGTTTACTCCCTCATCGTATCGCTCGCCAAGGTTTTGCTCACGCTCGTCATCCATTCGCCTAGGCTCACGACAATCCAAAACGCCGACCTAATCGTGCTCATGGGCAAGCCGCAGGGCAAGATCCTCGAAATGGGCACGCACGCACAGCTCATGGCGCGCCGCGGCGCGTACTACAAGCTGCACCACGTCGGCGCCGACATTTAGGGAGCGCATCTGTTGAGCCAGATTGGGGCGACGTGAAACGCTGGAACAGCTGGAAACCAAAGAAAGAGTATTTAGAAAGAGTCGTTTTTTCTGTAGTTTTAAGTTGTTCCGCTGGTTCAGGTCAAATCATGCTTGGTGTATGCAAGATCGACAGGCATTGAAACTGACCCGATATCTCTGGCACCAACAAACTTTGAGCAAGGCGCTCAAGTGCGAAGAGGAAGCCGCCTCAAACGCCGAGGACACAAATTCGCCAGGATCAATTCAGCCAAGAACCCCTTGACCATGCTTGCGCCAAAGTCCTCAGGCGCAGCATACAGCTTTCCGAGGGACCGTCAGCTCATGTTACGTGCCAGGCATGATGAGGATGAGGATATGTGATGACAGGGGTGGGATGCGAAAAGTTTGTATTGCCACGCAAATCGGAAAGGGAAAATGACACATGGGCCCAAGCAACATCATTCAGCTGTTGTCAGTGGAACAAATTTGAGACCTCTGCACCAGCACTGATACTCTCCACTTGAGGAAAAAAGAATGCAAGGGATCAGGCATGTGGTGATGCTGGAGATGTGTGACCCGTCACAGTCAAGCAGATTCAACCAAAATGGAAATGTGATTGTCACACAATGGCAAGCAGCATCTCAAGGCACAGTTGTACTTGGCCATCATGTCTCATGAACGCCACTTCCAGCAGGCGTTGATGGCGCTTGAGTCCTCTTCTCATATCATTGTACGCATCCGCCATATTCTTGGAATCAACAAGTTGTTGATTCCCGCGCACAGTGTCAATGTGGGAGCAACTAGCATTTGAGACTGACACAATTTCCAGGACCCCATGTCATTTGGAACGCTTGGAGTAATAAACGACAAGACATACAAAGGATGTATTCTCACTGCTGATATTTGTCTGGCTCGTGTGCAAAGTATCCTTGAAAACATTCCATGTGGAACCTGAAATGGTGCAAAAGCTGAAAAGAAAGTAACAGCAACGTGGAAACTTGACCAAACGGCTCAGCATATAATCTACTTGGCAGGTCTTGATCATGAAACAGCTCAACGCTTCTTGCCATAATCCAAGCTGGCCTGCACTGGATGTGGGCAGACGATGTGATACCAAGGGTCCTCAATCAAGAACCAAGACACATCAAGGCCTGCAAGATCATTGAAATGCTCCCATTCATTCACAAACTGAAGTGGAGCGCTTGGCGTGACTGGGCGGCGCCCCACCCCCTGCTTCAACTTGCCAATCATCAGACCATTCCACTCAAGTTGAGGATTCACTTGCACATGAGCTGGTGGATCTCCTCGAGGTACCAGGAGAGCATCAAGTTGCGGTATGGCAGGTCATCAATGCAGCTTGCCACATATGTGAGTGCCGACCCGTCCAGATGTGCCGCATAAATGTCAACCATAGCATCACCATCAACAACTCGACCATTTGCATTTGCACACACTGCTTGGCAGTCGTAGATGGGCCAGCAGAAAAGTGATCGTTCTTCTTAGCCTGTTTGTAGAAGCCAAACCAAAACTTGTCATGTTCAGCATCCATCAAGGTTTTGAGCGAGTTGGGAGGTAGCTTGTAGGCCTGTTGGTCGGCAATATCATGAAGAAGTGCAACCTGCCACTGGATATGCTGCAGCTTCATCTTAGCACAGCATAATGGATTGCCTGTCCCACATTGAGCATCCATGAGCGGGTCGTCAATACCAAAGTCGCAAAGGTGGAGCTGGAATGTGGTGTTTCCCAGCAGTGGTCTGATTGTCGCCTTGGCAAAGTTGTGGACGTGGAGGTGGACAGTTGTTGGCTGGTTGGCAAATGCAGCCCAGCCTGTTGGGTTGGGGATGATGCACAACTTGGGCAGGTTGGGCTACAACTTGTTGTGTCGCCACAGGTTCCGTGGCATTGTGGATATCCTCCTCGTTGTTATTCATGACAATGGACTTGCTAATCATCATGAACGTCTTGGCCACCATTTCCTCAACTCAGCTGATAGGGAAGTCACTGGTGCAGCTCACAGGGCTGTAGTTTCTGGCAGACTGCTTAAGAGAATCCCATTTGCATATTGCTTTGCAACGCTTTGTGCATACTGAGATCTTCATGGTAGGATGGTGTTGGAGGTGGTGCTGGAAAAGGATTGAAGAATGGTGCTTGCATGTGCATGTCAAGTGCTAGAGAATTTCGTTTCCTCAAGGTTCCACTTGATTTCATTGAGTCTTGCTTGCATTGTCGCAGGGCCACCATCAGACAGCGCCCTCAGCAGTCCTGTCAGTGCTTGACAGCAGAATTCAGATCTGGTCAGCAGAGGTTCATGCGACCAGGACTGATCACTGACTCCCAGCTGCTGAGTTGAGGTCGCTGGTTCAAACCTGACCTTGCTCACACCAGTGGTTCACTCCCTGGCAGACATGACCCTTGTCCTTTCATTTTCTTACACACCTCCTGCCATGCTTCTGCCTGCATAAATTCCACGACCTCAGGCTGCAGTTTGCAGCCTGTCACGACCGCCTCCAGCCCTCTCTTCATCAGGACTGCTGTCATTGACGTGCAACATCATGCACTTCCACCTTTCCGTCCTTGTCACCATTCTCTGCCACCTCACTGTGCTCGGCCTTGACAACAGGAACCAGCCCCCTTCTTCCACGCGAGTTGATCACGCCTGCTGAAGCGTGGCATTGCTGAAGCTGGCGCACCTTGTCCTGGTCCCATGCCAGGACCAACATGATGGACCACTGTCTGCAGGCGCATGGTGTGGTTGTGCGCAAGCCAAACCAGTGGTCACCGACATGGGTTTCCTACTCCACCCCTCTCCCCTTCACTTTGGGCCAAGCTGATGGTGGCCGCCATCATCCACCATGCCATTCTCGTCATTCCCATTCACTTTTTCTCTGCCCCAGTGGCATGGCAGGTGGCGGCTAATGTGCCCCACAATGCAGTTGTGCATGTGAAGGCTGGTGTGCAGAAATGGTTCATGGCTGCCACTGTTGCCAATTTGCATGCTGCTGAGGGCCAAGTCCTCTCTGCTGTTTGTTGTGTTCCCCTGAGTGATGGCGGGCGCGTCATGGTGTGAGTTCAAAAGAGCCAGTGGCCCATGGGTGGGTGTCCTTAGCACACCCTGTCCTGCCCCACTGAAAGAGAACTGCCTGCTGATGTGCTTTGTCCCTGTCGCTCAGAGTTTTGTCACAGCCATTGTCGATGTGCACATTTTGACTGGGTTTCGAGGGCGTGCAATGAGTGCCACCCGCCCAGGTCTTGCATGCAAAACTGCTGTCCCCTCTGATGACAGGTACGTGCAGGCCCATTTTCTTTTCTGTTGGCGCAACGTTTGAAGTATGACCACAATGCGCACGCCTTTGTGCAAAGTGAGCAAGAAGGACCGCATTGTTCTGCATGATCAGTGCACCCAGGAACGATTTGCAGGAGGGTTTGATGGGTGGAGACGCTTTTGCATGCTATCTGCAGCATTCATTCTCTGTTCGCTCCTGCCTCCAGGCCGTTTGTGCACTGCTATCTTTGCAGCGAAACAGGACACTTACAATCACCTGTGCCTCTTGCTGAGCCTGGGCTTCCCCCGCCCTTCTCCTCTGCTTGTTTTGTGTCAGCACCTTGCCCCTGAAGCCATTTGTGTCCCCACAGCGTCCACGACCATTCCCCATTAAACGCTCCATGCCACTGTGAATTACATCCAACAATGGAGATTCAGAGCGGTATTCTTGTTCAGTTCAGTTTATCAAATCAAATCATCAGGGAGCTGGCTGACCTGGAGGAGCTGGAGATTGTTGGACCAAGGGGCATAAATCCAAGGAAGACGCTCCCAGTCGAAGTATTGTCACCATTTGCATTGCGCGACTTGTGGCACAACCTCCATGGCTCAAGTCATTTCAGCTGGTCCAGCATGGAAACATGGGGCTCAGACGTGTCTTGTGAGCATTGCCATGTACTAGCTTGACCTTGCTCAATTTGCATGTTTTCCTTGATAGCTACAATGGAAGTGACCATGACACGTTTTTGGAGGAGATGCCAATGACCATTGAGTCGCTTCATCTGAAGTTTCAGCACCATCAAGTTGGACATGCTCTGTATGAAACTGGACATGGTGGCAATCCAAACTGGATGTACTGTTTCTCCTGTAGACACATCTGAATTATCTTTTACGCTCAACATGCCAGGCAGTTTGGACGGTCCTAGCAATTTGGATAATGTACTTAAAGGAAGTGGTAGCTATTGTATTGTAGTGTTGACATGGAGAGTTTCTGGGCAGTGCTGCTAAATGGCGAACAGTTCTTTGACATCAATGCTTATGAACAGGCGTGCATGAAACCAGTTGCACAGTGGTGCATGGAGGCCCCTGAAGGGCATGGGCAGCAGCCCAGTTATGGTGTTAATGCAGCTGCTGCCTTGCTGCTAACATTTTCAAAGTTGACCAAGTAGAGATTCCCCTCACTTGGCGCCTTGTTGCTGTGCCCAATGTCCATCAATTCAACTGGTAAACCATGGAAAGTGGCAGTGGAAAGAACGATGAGGATCATTTTGCTTGGTGTGCCAAATTCACATGACCACATGTTTCTTCTGGAACACCACAGCCAAAAAAGGAAAAATATTGTCATTCGTCCTCCCATCCTCTCACACATTTTCCGTGATGCACTCTTGATCCAGTTGGAGCTTCTGGAAGAGAAAGACAAGGAACTGACTGGTGATGTGATCCCCAGACTCAATGGCCTCACATGTGACTGCCTTGACTTGGTCACAGGTGACTTGGAACTTGCACACCTTTGATACAAGGAGAGAAGTGTCATGTTTGCAAAGCTTAAGCTTTTCTGCAGCATGAATAGCAGCCCACCATCAAGCAGGATCCAGTTGGCATAGTGTATTGACTCCAGCTTGAAGTAGAGCAAGAAGTCATGAGTGGCAGGTGTCAAGGTCACTATATTCTTGCTTTTTTTGGCAAGCAGGCTCACCTCCTCACCTGAATGCCAGTGCTAAGTTCACCAGCCACAGCCAAGTCAGATTCCACAGTTCCACCAGACCTGCCAGTCAGAAGCAGTGGCATACCTTGGTGGCTGACAGTGTGGCAGCCAACAGTGTGGCAGCCAACAGTGTCTCAACTGTTGCAGTTGCAGCTGCATCTGTGCAGGTACTGAAGTCAAGCTTTTTTGACGTGTGCCAAAGAATACATCAGTCAGAGTTGAAACTGAGCCGGATGGCAACAAGCCAGATGGTAACAAGCTGGACCAGGAACCATGAACAAGCCTGGCCCTGGGTTCACATCCAGTGACTCAGCACATGACCCACTGGTGGTCTTGGCCCCGGCTTCATCATTGCTCAACAGGACCTGGTGGTGAAGTTAGCAAGGTGCACACCCTGAACCAAGAGCTTGGAAAAGACGTTGGATGTGCATGAGGTCATGTGACTCCATGGTTTGCAATGGCACCAGTGTGCCCAGTGTAAACTACAACGAGGCATCAGTTCAGCACCAATAAAACCATTGTGAGACTGTATGCACCAACTCCTTGAAGTCATGGGAAGCCTGGTTGTCAAAGGAATATTCGTCTTCTTTGGAGATGGAAAAGAGTTGTGGCACATGCAGAACTTTGTTGTACATTGTAGACCATTTGTTGCAGTAATGGCCCCCTTCCAGATACTTGATGGCATTATCATGCAGCTGTTCCAGCAGGGTGGCGCTGTCTTCCAACAAGTCTTCATGGGTAGTGACAAGATCAGTCTCAGGTGGCACTTCAGCAAGAGCTTGCAGGATGTTGAGGACAGTTGAGGTTTACAGGATTGCACTGGCCTGGCTGGCCTTGCTGGCCTCACTGGTCGTGCTTGTAGCACTGGCTGCGCTGGTTGTTGACTGGAACCGTCAGGAAAGAGCTTCAGAGGTATCATAGAGGGCAAGCAATAATGACCCAGGCAGTCTCCCACAACCTTGCCATCTTGTTGGGGAATCTCCCACCATCCTTGACAAAGGCATTGATGGCAAAGGCGATGTTCATCATGTGGGTGTTGAACTGCAGCATCTCGTCAACAAAGTTGTTGACAGCGTGTTGGAGCGACGATGGGGAGCACTGACAATGGGAAGCAGTGCAGAAGCAGGGCCAAAGTGGAAGTTGCTTGTGGTGGCTCAGCCAAGTTGCTGTGGCCAGTGATTGATGTGGCAGGTCTGTGACAAACGGCCGTTGTCGATGGTCTGGCGCAATATTGTGTCGTCAGCTGTTAGGTATGGTGGTCGCCGCGGTGGCCGCTTGCCCGACGCGGTGATCATGGATGGCATTGACGGCAGACAGCAGCAACAGACAGCGTGCAGGCGAAAGGGGGCGGAAGGTGAAAAGTGACGAAAGGGCGGGCGAAAGCAGCAAGCGTCACGCGAACTCTCGCGAAACCATGGTTGTGATCGAAATGCCTCGCGTCTCGCACCTCCGTGCCGCCACACTGGCGCGCCACACGCACGCCTCGGCCAACCACCAGCCGGCTGGCCACCACCGTTGGCGACCTCTTGGCTGACCTCCCTCGCGCCCGTTCCCGTGCTGCACTGTCTTGAGCGCCTGCCGACTGGTGCTCGCTCCCAGACGACGCATCAACCTGCGACACGGCGCATTTTCGCACCCAAGGACCAGTTGCTCGCGCCAGACCAGTCGCGAACCCGCCCGCATTTCGCCGTCTGCACGCCTGTTCACCTTGTTTGCGCGCCAAGTTCGCTCTCGCTTGCGCTCTTTGCTCAAGCTTCGGTGCCTCGGCCGTCACGGGTTGCTGCTGCTGTCCGGCGCCACCACGAACCCGCCGCCAACTGCCGTCCGCCAGCTGACGCCCACCAAGCCGACGCCCCGCCACCCGTGGGCTGACTCAGGCCTTCCAGCAGTCGGTTGTGAGCACGCTATCTGCTCTTGAAGAGGAGCCCACGCGCGCCCGGCTCACGAACGTCCCGACGTTGGTTCTTCTGGCGCGACCGCACGCAAGCCGCGCGCACGCTTACTCTGCCCACTCGCAAGCGCACGCCGGACCCGAACTCGCGACTCGCTCGGGTCGACGCGACTGTCTCGCACATCCTCTGCTTCTTCTCCGCCAAGTACCCCCTGCTCACGCGCGGTCGCATCGTACCCGCTCGCATCGCACCCGCTCGCTTGCTCGCCTCGCTGAACTCGCATTTCTGCACGCTCAACTCAACGCAGCTCTCGTTATGATGCATCAAGTCACCACGCTCTACACGACGCACGAGAACCCGGCACTGCGTGCGGCCAAAGGCCGTCTTTGGCTGCGCGTAGTGGAAGCGCGCCACCTGGCGGTGCGCGACCCGGACCGCGTGCGCCCGTACTGCGTCGTCGAGTTTGAAAAGTCCGAGTTTGTGACAAAGGAAGCCGTCCTGTTGCCGCCGGCACCCGACGTGCCCGCGCACTTGATCCACCCGGTTTGGCGCCACGAGGCCATGTTGTACGTGTCGCGAATGGGGCCCTCACGTTCAGTGATACGGATGTGGTCACTCATGTATCGCTCGTGCGCCTTTGTAGCGATATCGCTCGTCCGGACGGCGAGATCATCATTACGATTTGGGACCGCACGGCCACGTCCGACGGCGAGGCGTTTTTGGGCATGATGCGTATTCGCCCGCCACAGGTGCACGGCAAGCTCAATGACAACTGGTTCCGGTACGTACGCTGGAGCATCATGTTTTGCTTGCTTGGTTGGCCGTGGGGGAGGGTCGCACAAGGAACAGCGGTCTCGACTTGACCGCCACCTCGCAATTTACCCGGTTGGGCGGCGGGGTTGGGTCGGTCGGTTGTTCTCGCCATGTCCGACGGACCGACTGCCCTTGTCGTTGATGTTGCCTTTTACTTTGGTTCGGCGATTGACACGATGTGCGTCCACTCGACGACAGACTGCTGCCGCGGTACCCGCAAGAGTACATTCACGGCGACATTCGCATCCAGTTCATGTACCAGGAGGACCAATGCGCGCCACTCTCCGCCGCCGACTTTGACCTGCTCAAGGTGGTCGGCAAGGGCAGTTTCGGCAAGGTCTTGCAAGTGCGCAAAAAGGACACGGGCCGTATCTACGCCATGAAAATTCTCAACAAGAAGGACATCATTGCTCGGCAAGAGGTTGCGCACACGCTCTCGGAGCGCAACGTGCTCGTGCAGGCCAACTCGCCGTTTTTGGTCGGGCTGAAGTTTTCGTTCCAAACGGCCGACAAGCTGTACCTCGTGCTCGACTACATGAACGGCGGCGAGCTGTTCTACCATTTGCAAAACGAGCAGGTGTTCTCGGAACACCGCGCCAAGTTTTATACGGCCGAGCTGGTCTTGGCGCTCGAGCATTTGCACCGGCATGGGATCGTGTACCGGTACGGTTGGGTGGAGACGGTTGCTGCTGCGTTCGTGGACGTGATTGCTGACTTTGCCTGGATCTCGTTTTTTAGCGATCTGAAGCCCGAAAACGTGCTCCTGTACGCACTTTGATTGGGCTCGTTCGTTTGCCAGCCATCGCGCGGCTCGACTGGAGGCTGATCCCCACTTACGCACGCAATCTAGCGATTCGACTGGCCACGTCGCGCTGACCGATTTCGGCCTGTGCAAGGAGAATCTCTACGACGCCACGACCAACACTTTCTGCGGGACCGCTGAGTATCTGGCGCCCGAGGTCCTGCAGGGCACGGGCTACGGACGTGCCGTCGACTGGTGGTCGCTCGGCATTCTGCTGTACGTTTTCGATCCGCTGCCCGCGCGCGATTTGGACCCAGCTGACCGCGACGACCAACAGCTACGAAATGACGGCGGGGATTCCGCCCTTCTACTCGGACAACACCAACCTCATGTACAACAAGATCTTGTTTGAGGAGATTCAGTTCCCGCCGGGGTTCAGCCCGGAGGCACAGTCGCTGATTCGCGCGGTGCGTTGATCTCACTCATTCGGGAGCTCAACGAACCGGACGACTGATGTTGGGTGATCCGTCCTAAGCTGCTGGAACGTGACCCGCGCGGACGGCTCGGCAGCGGCTCCGACGACGCCGACGCTATCAAGGCGCACCCGTTCTTTGCCGACATTGACTGGCACCAACTGCGCAAGAAGCAGATTCGGCCGCCATTCAAGCCGCACGTCGTACGTTTTTAGTCCCCGCGGAACCCCCCCGCGGAACTCACTGCGCGCAACTGACTGAACACTCTCCAACGTCCAGGAATCCGAAACCGACACGTCCAACTTCGACCCGGCCTTCACGTCGTCTCTACCGATTGACTCGCTGCCGTCCAACTCGACGCCCTTGTCGGAAACGATGCAGGACCATTTCAAGGGGTTCACGTACAATGGCGAAGCGGGCAGCACGCTGCAGTCGGCGTCGTCGAGCTTCAACCCGGGTTACGGGTCGCTCATGGAGGAGTAGGTCGTTTTGTTTGGTTTCTGGAGGGGAGAGTAGATGGCGCCAATTTTGTGTTTGTTCGGCCGTGTCTGTGTTTCGTGCTGCCGTGAATCAAGTTTCTTTAGAATTCGGGATACATCCCGTGTCGTTTGCTGTTCATTTCACGTGCCTGTGGTGCCCTGCCGGGTGATGGTGGACAGAATGTTCAATCTACTTCTTGCGCGTCTGCCGCGCCGCGACTCGCCGCTTTTTGATCACCACCGGCCCATCACCCGCTCCACCTTCCAGTCCTCCACTCGCACCCACGACATTCGCGACCCGGCCATCGTCGAATGCCGCGACCACCTTTTCCCGAATCCGGAACTGGTGCGGGTCGTCATCCGCCGGCGCTTCATCCTCATCCGCATCTCGCGGCCGCTTCTTACCTTCCTCCTCCAGATCGGGCTTGACGTCCTCGTTGATGCTTGGCTTCACGTCCTCGTTATCGTCGGCTCGTGGCGGCGGGATCACGACTTCCTCGACCACCTCCCACTCGCCCACCTGCCCGACGCTCGGGTCGCGCTGCGGTTCGTCGTCGGCCGACGGGTCGGGTGCCGGTGCTGCGGACGCGCGCGGCTTTTTCCTTCCTGCCGGTGCCTGTGCGGCGCGCGCGGAAGATGCGGCAGCGAGCAGGGTTTCGGCGGTGGCCGCGTCGGTGCCCTGTCGCTCGAGGTCTTGCGCGAATGCGGCGACTGCGTCCTGTCGGGCAAGCTGGTCAGTTCATGGGACATGAATGACCACGGGGCCGGAGAATCCGCACGAACCTGCTCGATTTTCGCCACCATTTCGCGCGCTGCCGCCTCTTCGCGCTTCTTTTCCTTGTCGGCCTCGGCGAGCGCCGCGATGAACCGCTCCATGCTGCGGCGGTGCTCGCCGGTCGACTCATGGTGAGTGCGGCTCTATTGAAGCGGAACAGCGTGCGGGTCAGGACCGGGCGCGGCAGATGGAGGGCGAATGGCGGGACAGGGTGGGACAGGACGGGACGGACGGACGATTTTGTTGTCAGTGACAAAGATCTTGCAGTACTTGCACCAGTACTTGGGCTTGGAGCGCCAGTAGTCGGCCATGGTCGGGATGCAGCAAGTTAGGCGGCGCGGAAAAGATAGGGACAAGGTCAACGTTGAGCGTCGCGAACGACGAAGGGCTCGGGCGAGGTGGTTGCCGCGGCCGTCGAAGCGCGCGCCGATCAACCGCCCGGCCTCCACCCGTGCGGACCCAAGATCCACGGCGCGTCACTTTGTGTCGCTGCCCAACGCGCGTCGGCCCATGTCGAGTGTTGCTCGCGCATCGCCGACTCGCTCGCGTCGCGCACCGCCGACTTGCGCACCCACCCGCCCCCGCGCTTGCCTGCCCGCGCGCGTATAAGTACCGCGCGCTCCCCGCGCCGATTGCCGACTCGCCAGGACACGCACCCGCATCTGTTCTGAATCCCGCACCCGCGCCGTACCCGCTCCCCGCTCGTACCTGCGCGACCAGCACCCCCTTCTCTCTCCACCAAGTCTCTTTCTCTCTCTCTTTCTCTCTCTCTCTCTCTCTCTCTCTCTCTCTCTCTCTTTCTCTCTCTCTCTCTCTCTCTCTCTCTCTCTCTCTCTCTCTCTCTCTCTCTCTCTCTCTCTCTCTCGACGAATGTTCAGCAGCATGTTTGGCTCGACGACGACGACCTCGACGACGCGCGGCAAGGTGTTTGTGACCGAGGGCGACGCGTGGGTCGGGTTCTACGCGGCCTACTCGCTCATCAAGCAGGGCCAGTTCACCAAGGTGCTCGTCGGCGTGCGCAAGGACCGCCGCCGCGACTCGGACCTGATCCAGCAGCTCGAGTCGATGGGCGCCGAGATTGTCGAGTACGACCCGACGTCGGCGACGGGCAACTGGGCGCAGCATCTCGCCGGCGTCACCAGCATGGTGCTCGTGCCGATCCACGACGTCAACAAGATGGCCGAGTACTCGATCAACGTGCTCAAGGCCGCCGACCGCGAGCAGGCGTGCAAGCACCTGGTCCTGTGGTCGTGCCTCGGCGCCGGGCTCGTGCAGGGTGGGCCCGCCGGCGGCCAAAAGGACGAGGCCATTTTCCGCCAGTTCTACGAGATTGAGCAGGCCGTGCGCGGCTGCCAGCAGCTCGACCAGTGGGTGACGCTGCGGCTCGGCTTTCTGATGCAGCAGTTCTTTGCGCTGTCGAACGTCATGCAGAACCGCGGCCTGTTCCCGCTGACGTCCAAGACGGGCAAGCTCGCGCCGGTCAACCTCAAGGACATTGGCCACGCGACGGCGACGCTGCTCGCCGATCCAAACACCATCAAGAAGCACCACGGCCAGACGCTGATCTTGACGGGCACGCACGCCGTCTCGGGCCCGCAGCTCGTCGAGATTGCCAACCAGACGCTCGACGCGCAGATCCAGTTCCAGGAGGTCTCGGTCGACCAGATGCGCGAGATTCTCGGCAAGAACGACAAGGTGGACGAGGCCGACCTGTGCATCTTCATGGGGTACCTGTGCCTGCTCAAGGCCAACAAGCTCGACGTCGTCACCAAGGACCTGACCAACCTGATTGGCCGCGAGCCCGCCGACATCAAGACCTTCTTCAAGGAGAACCGCGACTCGTTCCGCCCGCACCGGTCGCACATGGACGCGCGCGTGCTGCGCGAGGTCGCGCGCTCGCAGTAAGTCGGGTCGGCGCGGGTCGACCGGGCCGCGCGGTCGATTGTCGGTCGGTCTGTTTGGCGCTCCGCTGCGCCAAGAGTCGCTTGCGATTGTGTGATTCCTCCCTTCGCCCTCTTCGTATTCCTCGATAAAACCATGCCGATCGGTTGATGTTTCTCGCTCTCTCTCCCAACCATTCCTGCAAGCCGCTGGGTGCAACGTCGTCTTTCTTCCCTTGTCTGTTGTGGTGATCATGGGGTTTTTGGACCAAGATAAAATGTACAGCGGTGCTCTTCTTCTCCATTTGCATGTTCTTTGCGCTCGCGGGCCGCTTCGCAATGTGGCTGCGTCGTGTGAAGTACCCGCTGCGTTGCGCTCTACTCTCCTTGGCAGTTTGAGTCGTAACCGTGCTTCCTGGACTTGCATCCACCGCGTCGCGACATGATTGCATTGGCGCGGGCATTGCGCACGAATCAGTCATGCATGACGTTGACGGTCGCGCGCAAGCGTGGTCGGCAGATGTTCAAGGTCAGAATGTGTTCTGCCATTTGCACCCGCCCGCGCGTCAGCCGGAGCGTCATCGTGCGGCCCTTGGCATCGTACGCTGACGGGGGCGTCAGAGCGGCTACAAAGCATGCACGTCGAGACCGCTCGCTGCCCATCTGAATCAGGTGGAACCCAAACACTGTATGTACGTTTGCCCAAATTCCATGGCCGAGATGCAGTTCTAGGGGTGAGCTCAAGGTGTTGCAGAAGTCTTGATCAACAAAGTGAACGGAGCGGGCGCTCAATCTTGGCCGGCGGTGTTAGTTTTTGCTCATCCTGCACCATGACGCTAGGCCTGGACTACGTATGACAACGTCGCTGGACGTCACATTCATCCTTGCCTCGATGCAGATGCCGCCGCTTGCATTCATGGCCCCAGTGGCCTCGCTTCTGCTTTGAGCTGCAATATTCGCTTTGCCCCCAATGCATCAGCGACAAGGCAGCATCGCCAGCAACAGTTGTTGGCCTCGAATCGCCACGACAATTACACGCGCATTGCTCGCGGCTCCTGCCCAGTGGAGACGGCGCGGATACTCCTTCAGCCGCATGATCCAGCGACGCGGCTGTCGTCACACTCGGCAAGAAGGCTATTTTCGGCCCTGTACTGCTTGTAGGTTTCGTAGAGGACGCGCGGAAGGCGCTGGCTGCCCGACTGCGGCGATGCGCAAGTGGTGGCTGTGTGTGAAGGCGCACTGGCTTAAGTTCAGCTCAAGGCCATGTCGTCTTGAAAGGAGCCCAGCATTGCAAACATCAGGCAGCGTTGAGAGTTGGGACCAAGTCGGATCAAATCGCTGCGAGAGGAAGAACGCGTCGTGGCAAGGTCACCATGATGCCCATGACAACACACTTCGTGTCACTTTACAGCACTTGCTTGCCATTTGCAGCCGCCGCAACAAATATATCTGAGCCATGGCCCGCTCAAACAGTGAAAAGGTACCCACCTCACGATCATCAACTCTTGCGGGCCGCTCCAGGTCGAACACGTTGCGACACGTTGCGTCCTTCTGAAGCAGGACTTCGCAATGCAAGCAGCACAAGGCAACGACAATGCCAAATCTTTTGTGCTGGAGCTTGCTCGCGATGCGCATGCTTACCATGTCCCCAAATCAAATAAGAAATCAGAGAATGAGAGATGCATTGGTCCACTACGATCTGATTTAATCTAGCTTAATTTTGAGGTGCATCGAACTTTGGCAGTGTTCAAGCAACGTCTTGAACTGTCGGTCCCATTGCGAAGATGAGACGTGCACGATGCAAACCTCAACAGCCCTGTCTCAAATGTTTAGACACTGGTCTTTTCACTTTGTTATGTCAAGCGAGTGTGAGTGGCGCAGCGTTCTCTGTTTTTGTCAGCTATTCGTACATTTCACGTCGATAGTTCTGCGCTCAGATTGCACTTTTGGGATGCCTAGGATCAGCGGTTACTTCTCCACCGTCAGTACTTGCAGCGCAGACTTGAAATGACATCTTTCCCCCCCCCCCCCCCCAGGAACATCACGACCAAGTTTAAGACACTTCAGACAGCCAAGCCATTCGGCCAGACAACATTTGCTCGCACAATTGGTTCCCTTTATGCATTCTACAGACTGGCAATAATCCTCGCCCACTCAGATTTGAGGCCACTGCGAACAATCTCACACGATTTGCGGGAGTGGCCATGCCACCGCTTGCTGGCATGCCACCTGTCTAGAATGATTCAAAATAACCACATCGACGCCAAATGAATCAGAAAACTTGCGTCCGAAATGCAACTTCAGGATCTTGGCATGATCAAGCGTTACTTTGGGCAGCAGGTCGAGAGCGTCCAGGTGCAGCTGCAACAAGTCGAATCAGAGCAGGTCGTGCTCAGTATTCGCGACACCCTCAATGAAATTCAGAAGGACCGACAATGCAATATTGGTGCCGCTGTGCCACAGCATAGAGACCATTGTGGGTGGTAGATTGAGCTGGTCCAACGTGTCACGCAAGGACGCGCCTGAGAGATTAGTGTCATCAGCGTCGAGCCAGGTCGGCAAGACTGTGCCCGCCGTCAACAGGGCTTCAAGAATGTGGTAGATCCAGGCGACGAGGCGTGACGACCGTTCGAGCGGCGTTGATACGCGCCGATAATGCCGGTCGCGGATCATGACAGCTAAGTACAGTCGCGCCTTGAGGTGCCGCTCGCCCCGCGCGACAACTGCATCTCCTTGCGATGCGATCGGACTTGGCGGCCGAGCATTGACGCTGGGAGCGGTGTTGCGACCGAAAACCCGCGCGACAGATTGTAGATCTTCAATAACTGCTCGGCTGTATCGGGCACGCGACTGAGAAACATCGATTCCTTGCCTTGAAATCGCATAAACGCGTCCATGTCGGGTCACACCACATCGTCGATGCCATGGTCATGGCCATAGCACCGAAATGCCTCGTAACAATTTTGCCGCTTACATGAGCAGACGGTGCGGCGATTCCGGGGAGAAAATCGTGTCCGTCGCGAGCTGCAACAACATGTAGTAGAGCTGGCCGCAGAGCCACGGGTGCAAGTCGAAAAACTGCGACGCGAGCCACCTGTCGCGCGACTTGTTCCCATTCTCATCCGGATCCATGAAGTCGAGCGCCTTGAGCATACCAATCAGGCTGCGCATGGGCACCAGAACGTCCTTCTGATCACCGTTCACGCAATAGTTCTTCGCGGCCAGCCCGAGCCGCAAACGCGTCGACTTGAGCTCACTCCGACCGTTCAAAACGTCCCGGCCGAGAATCTCATGCACGTCGAGCAAAGATTGCGTCGCGACCAAGAGCGTTAACGTCATTTTCTCAATCGAAACAAATTTGAGCATCACCTCGGCCAAAACGTCGTTGAAAAGATGCTGCTTGGTGGCCGGGTGCTGCGCGTACAACATAATGGCCTCTGACAGCGCAGTCAGCAGCTCAATCTGGTGGAAGGTACGGGCTTGCTGCGACAATGGCTGGTGGGCGTCCCTGGCGGTGTGGGCGGGTGTGGACGGGTGTGGGCGGGTGTGGGCGGGCATGTGATCAAAGCCATCAAGCCGTTCTCGCTTCAACCGCTTGCAACAGGTTGATGGGACGATGGGAACCCAGATCATGGGAGCGTCCACCAGACCACGCTGCATGGGTTTGAATCTGGACAAAGACTGAGCAATGGAGAGAACTATTGGTCGCTCAATTATACGTGTGTTCATAGCTTGTGCGCTCAATGGAATTTATTTACATTCGCGCATTCCCCTCTCTCGTTTTGTTGAAGTCAATACCAAGCTGCATGACAGTATAAGCGGATAGTATATCCTGATCTCTTGCCAGGTCCTACTGCCCGGCGCATCAATGTAAATGCGACCAATCATTGTATTGAGTCGGCTCAGATCCATCATAATTTCGCGGCTATCTCGATACTGTCACGACCTGGAATCTGATCTGCGCCGACTGCCCGCGCCATGGCATCGACAAGCGCCACGATCGCTGTGTTCGAATTGAACGTGTGCAAGCACAAACGAATCCGTTCGGCACCCCTGGGCACGGTCGGTGCGCGGATTGGGAGCGTGTACCACCCTTGCTCGCGCAGATCGCGCGCGATCCGGACCACGGCCGCGTTGCCGCCCGCGACACGGATTCCTTGGATGTGCGTGGTGGACGGGACGAGATCGAGTGACGGATACCGAGAGCAGGCGGAGCTGAATGTGGCGATTCGTAATTGTAGATCGCGCTGGAGCTACAGAACGCGTTGCCAAGGTGAGCTCACGTTTGTCCGGAGATGGCAACCACCGGCGACGCGATCCGGTGGACAAAGTGCCGCACCTGGTCGGCGTGCTCTTCGAGGAACGTGTAGGCGCACTCGATGGCAATCAGCGCACTGGTCGGCATCATGGTCGAGTAAACGAGTGGGCGCGCATAGTTGATCAGGAAGTCGCGCACGGCTGCTGAGCAAAGGAACACGGCTAGATGGAACGAGAAGCAGGTCAGGCCGCGTTACTTAACTCCGTTGGCGGCAATGAGGTGTGGTATTCACCTCCATGGCACCCGATGCCCTTGCCAAACGTGTGCAGCCGGAACGGGATCTTTTCTTCGAGGCCAAGTTCGCACACGAGCCCAGCGCCGTTGAGCCCCATGGCGCCCGACGAATGTGCCTTGATGACCAAAAGCAAGCATCAAATTGGAAGTGCATGAGTAATCGAGTCATGTTGCCAACGAACCTCGTCCACAATCAAATGCACATTGACGTCTCCGAGCTCCTCAATCATGCCCACCAGCTCGCGTAGCGGCGCGACCGTTCCGTCCATCGAGTAGACTGCCTCGACCGCAATGAAAATCGAGCACGGCCTGGCGACCCCATCCGCCAATTCCCGTTCCCGCTCAGCAACAATCACGTCCCGGACAGCACTCACGTCAGCATGCGGAACGGTGATGTGCCGCGGCGCACGATTCGGTTTCCGGCCCACGCCCAACCGCACACCGTCCCAGACACTCGCGTGCACAAATTCGTCGAGCACAATCAGATCCCCTGGCTGCGGCAGCGTCGCAAGCACGGCCAGATTGGCTGCGTAACCGGAATTGAACAGCAGCGCCGCTTCCGCGCCGTGCAATCGTGCGAGCCGCGCTTCAAGAGCCGATGCGCGGGGCGTGTGCCCCGACAGGAGCCGCGACCCGGTTGCGCCGTGTGGCTGCGGCGCAGTGCCGTCTGCGCTCGATGCTGCGACAGTCGCAGCATGGATTGCCGAGGCAAGGGCTGGCGAGTGTGCGAGTCCGAGGTAATCGTTGGAAGCAAAGTCGCGGTCGATCGTGTACGTCGGGTCCGTCAACGTGCGGGCGAGCGAGCGGGCGCGCCGCGATGCTAGCGCTCGGTCGACGTGCGTGAAGAATGTGGGCGCGGGTATCCCTGTTGTCGCTGTTGGGTCCATGGCGTCAGCTTGCAAAGGTCGTTGGAGAGAAGAGAGGCAAAGCGATGAAAGTCGAAATGATCGTTGTTCCCCAACACGATCACACAGATGAGGCTGGAGATGCGTGCGGCGAGCGCCCTGCTGTTAGTCACGCCGGCCACCTGATCTCGTACAAAAATCTCAGCGCTTTCTTCCAAGTTTTCCATCTCATGCAGGCTGTACAGGCACGGACAGGCGTCGATGTCGCAGCTCGTGATGCCGTCCGCAAGTGGGAAAAGTTACGGTTTGAGGGGCTGTTGCGCCAGGAGGTTGTGAAACGACCTTGACCGATATCCTGTTGGAACCATCAAGAATCAGAAGCACTTGGTCAGATTGCCTGTCATGCAGACTGACGGCAGTTCGATTAGCTTTGGATCAGCGGTTGGCAATTGTACATGAGCCAAGACGCATCAGCGGCCGCCCTGACCGCATCTTTCGCCCTGCTGCTGGTGCAAAGTGATCTATAATACAAACGAGGACGGGAATCCCGTGAGTGGTGTGTCAGCGAAGCAGCCTTTCACGCCTCCACGTCACCAAGCGGAAACGGGCGTACCAGTACGATACTTTATCACTCCACACCTCCGCACATCTCCCCTGACAGCAAAACGTCGGCCAGCCACCTTGCCACGACCGCGACCTGCACACCACCTCAAACATTCCTTGAGCGAGTGAATTTGCACCGAAAATGGCACACGAGTATTCGCACTCAGTTGTATGATTATTTGCGCTAAGTTGCACTTCCCTCTCACGCCCAGCTGCACGACAGCACCCACGCTCAGCTTGCGCGGCGAATCCTCGCTTTCAGAATCCCGCCACTTGATTTCGTTTCGATTGATCCACTGTGAACGACATGGAGCCGTTGTTCTTGGGTGGCCCTGGCAGTATTGGCAAAATGGTCATGAACAAGGCGCTTGCTGTGTGCTCAATGCAGGACAAAAATGGCCGGTTTTATGGGTGCAGTTGCAGTTGCTGCAGCGTTGTCGGTTATTGCAGCAACGTTGCAAGGGCAAGGGCAAGGCTAAACGTCTCGTGCCCGTGACGCGCAACGCCAAACGCAGCGGCAAGCTCAAGGATGCTGAGCAGAACACGCTGCTGGTACCGTCCTTGTCGTCTGATCAGGATGGGGGCAGACACAAGCATTCCGCGCGTCATTGTCAAGGTCGACGATGATATTTGCGCTCAAGATCGCCGACGCGGAAAACATTTCTCACTCGTTCACTGTAGGGCCATGGGCGTTACCCATTCGACCTCTAAGATCGTGCCCATGCTCCTCTCTCCTCCTGGTAACAAAGGGTGCGAAATTATGATAAATGGCTTTTGGTGAGCTGGGAGGCAATCCGCTCGCCCCATGAACGCGAACCTCATGGAGCTCCTTCGGCCTCAAGTGCTTGGACCAAAGAGGACAGATGGTCAGCGGCACATATCTGAGCGTGCATACGGTTATTCAAGAGCGGATTTGACCGTGATGCCGAAGTCCGCAAGTTGACACACTGGCTGATGTGTAATGAAGAACGGGTCGGCAGCATGCATTTTGACTGAATGTACGGCGGCTGCGCTTGCGCGCGACCGACATCGGTCAAGACCAATTCTTGGGCATTGCCCCGCGCCGACAAATTCATACATATCACCGGGGCGGGAGATGCGAATCCAGGAAGCGCGACGCGCATCAAATGACAACAAGAATGCAGCAGCAAAACAGCCCGTGGCTTTACACAATGTAACCGGTTCAGAATGGAAACCAACAGCAGCGCGCAAAGACGAGATGAACCAAGGTGATGTCCACCGTGCTGCGCAAACGAAACGATAATAGAAAAGAAGAGCACCGCTGTACATTTTATCTTGGTCCAAAAACCCCATGATCACCACAACAGACAAGGGAAGAAAGACGACGTTGCACCCAGCGGCTTGCAGGAATGGTTGGGAGAGAGAGCGAGAAACATCAACCGATCGGCATGGTTTTATCGAGGAATACGAAGAGGGCGAAGGGAGGAATCACACAATCGCAAGCGACTCTTGGCGCAGCGGAGCGCCAAACAGACCGACCGACAATCGACCGCGCGGCCCGGTCGACCCGCGCCGACCCGACTTACTGCGAGCGCGCGACCTCGCGCAGCACGCGCGCGTCCATGTGCGACCGGTGCGGGCGGAACGAGTCGCGGTTCTCCTTGAAGAAGGTCTTGATGTCGGCGGGCTCGCGGCCAATCAGGTTGGTCAGGTCCTTGGTGACGACGTCGAGCTTGTTGGCCTTGAGCAGGCACAGGTACCCCATGAAGATGCACAGGTCGGCCTCGTCCACCTTGTCGTTCTTGCCGAGAATCTCGCGCATCTGGTCGACCGAGACCTCCTGGAACTGGATCTGCGCGTCGAGCGTCTGGTTGGCAATCTCGACGAGCTGCGGGCCCGAGACGGCGTGCGTGCCCGTCAAGATCAGCGTCTGGCCGTGGTGCTTCTTGATGGTGTTTGGATCGGCGAGCAGCGTCGCCGTCGCGTGGCCAATGTCCTTGAGGTTGACCGGCGCGAGCTTGCCCGTCTTGGACGTCAGCGGGAACAGGCCGCGGTTCTGCATGACGTTCGACAGCGCAAAGAACTGCTGCATCAGAAAGCCGAGCCGCAGCGTCACCCACTGGTCGAGCTGCTGGCAGCCGCGCACGGCCTGCTCAATCTCGTAGAACTGGCGGAAAATGGCCTCGTCCTTTTGGCCGCCGGCGGGCCCACCCTGCACGAGCCCGGCGCCGAGGCACGACCACAGGACCAGGTGCTTGCACGCCTGCTCGCGGTCGGCGGCCTTGAGCACGTTGATCGAGTACTCGGCCATCTTGTTGACGTCGTGGATCGGCACGAGCACCATGCTGGTGACGCCGGCGAGATGCTGCGCCCAGTTGCCCGTCGCCGACGTCGGGTCGTACTCGACAATCTCGGCGCCCATCGACTCGAGCTGCTGGATCAGGTCCGAGTCGCGGCGGCGGTCCTTGCGCACGCCGACGAGCACCTTGGTGAACTGGCCCTGCTTGATGAGCGAGTAGGCCGCGTAGAACCCGACCCACGCGTCGCCCTCGGTCACAAACACCTTGCCGCGCGTCGTCGAGGTCGTCGTCGTCGAGCCAAACATGCTGCTGAACATTCGTCGAGAGAGAGAGAGAGAGAGAGAGAGAGAGAGAGAGAGAGAGAGAGAGAGAGAGAGAGAGAGAGAGAGAGAAAGAGAGAGAGAGAGAGAGAGAGAGAGAGAGAGAGAAAGAGAGAGAGAAAGAGACTTGGTGGAGAGAGAAGGGGGTGCTGGTCGCGCAGGTACGAGCGGGGAGCGGGTACGGCGCGGGTGCGGGATTCAGAACAGATGCGGGTGCGTGTCCTGGCGAGTCGGCAATCGGCGCGGGGAGCGCGCGGTACTTATACGCGCGCGGGCAGGCAAGCGCGGGGGCGGGTGGGTGCGCAAGTCGGCGGTGCGCGACGCGAGCGAGTCGGCGATGCGCGAGCAACACTCGACATGGGCCGACGCGCGTTGGGCAGCGACACAAAGTGACGCGCCGTGGATCTTGGGTCCGCACGGGTGGAGGCCGGGCGGTTGATCGGCGCGCGCGCGACCGAAGATGGAGCCAACACCGCCAGCCGCACGAGCGCGCTCAGGGCCGCCGACACTCGGCCGGTTTGACGGCGGGTGCTCGCCCCGGCGTCGTCCGCGGCCCCTGGATCCAGGTTGATGGTCATGAGTTCGTGCGCGGCCGCATGTCTCATGACGTGAGTGCGGTCGGCTGGCGCTGGGGCCGCGGAGCGTTCTGGAAAAGTGGAGCGAATGCAGGAGCTGGTCGTGGTGCCGAGGACGCGTGCGCGATGGCTCCATTTGGATCCGGGGCCGTGGTGGCGGGACTAAGGTCTTGGCAGCGGGCAGCGAGAAGGGAAGCGCAATGGCAGGTGCACCGCGTTGCGTCGCTGGCCAAGCTGCTCTGTGCCACGGCAATGTTGTGGCCGGTCGCGCAACCACCACTGACTCGACGACGGCGAGGTCGCTGACACGACGACGACGACGACGACGACGACGGCGACGACGACGACAAGGAGGCCTCGACCACGGAACAACAGGACAGACAGGATGGGTTTCAGCATTTATCCGTTCACATCGCAATAGGCAATTCTACATTTGATACAACGAGCAGCAGCGAGCGGTGGCAGCAGCAACAAAAACGAGCGGAGCGTGAACTACAATGATTTCCCATTTGGCTCGCTCGCGCGGGCGAGGAGCCCGCGCAAATGGCTGTGGGGCCACGCTTGCGGATGTGAGCAGCACCGCCGACGACATGCGACGCGATAGAGCAAGAGGAGAGCATGTACAACGGCGGGCGCGCGACCGAAGCGACCGCTCACGAGTTGAGCGCCGTGCGCAGCGTGCCTGGCTCCGACGGTGCGCTGGCCCCACCGTGCCGCTTACTCGGCTTGCGCACGATGCCGCACCCGTCGTACTTTGCTTTCCAAATCCACGAGTTCCCGGGCAACTCAATCCCTTGGTTCGACGCGAGCCGGAAAAACCGAGCCGCGGCCTGCTTGTCGCGCTTGACGCCGTCGCCGTTCAAGTAACACGTCGCCACATCCACCTGCGCGTCCGGGTCCCCGAGGTTGGCGGCAATCTGCAAATAGAATGCGCCGGTCCGCCGGCACCGTTTCACGCCCCACCCGTTGCGGAACGACTGGCCCAGCTCGTAAATCGCCAGCGTCAGTTCACGCGCAGCGACGCCCGGCCCACCGGTGCCGTTCGACTTGGCCGCCTGCGCCTGCCGCATGGCCAAGTCGGCCGCGCGCGACAGGTAGACGAACGACGCCGGCGCGTCGACGGCGACACCCCACCCGGACCGCAGCGCCATGCCGTACAGGTACATGCCCGTGGGCGACCCTAGGTCGGCGGCGCGCTTGAAGAGCTCGGTCGATGCGGCGAGGTCGAGCTGCTCGTGCAGAACGATCCCGCGCTGGATGCACTCGTCGGCTTCCGCGGCGGCCATTTCCTCTGGGGTCAGGTTGCGGCTCGCCGAGTCGGAAGACGCGGACGTGCCGTACCCGGCGGCATCGCCGGACGCGTCGTCGTCGTTGGGCGCGGGCGAGCCCGTCAATGCGCCGCGCGGGAGCGAAATGTGGCGCACAATCGAGTTAAAGTCGGACGGCGGCTGCCGCGGGTTGACGAACGGGTGTGCGAGCGGCGGCTCGTCCGGGTCTTGGTCGTCGTCGTGGTGCGTGTCCTGCTGGTGCTGCTGGTCGTACGGCTGCTGGTCGGGGTAGCCGAACGGGAGCACGCCGCCGGGTAAGGCGTGTGCGGCGTAGCTGCCAGCGGGGATGCGCGACGGGTCGACTTGCGGGACGGCGGGACTGGCCGAAGCGCCGCGCTGTGGAGCGCCTTGGTAACCCTGCGACGAGCGCATCGAGGAGGTGCGCTTGGGCGCGTTGTGCGAGGTCAGCGGCTGCGACGGGTGGCCGAGCGGGTAGCCGTTGCTGGCAGCGGCCATGCCGTGCGAGCGCGGTGGCGGCGGCTGGTCCTGCGACGGGTAGCTGTACATGGCGTTGCAGGGCGGGATACGGCTCGGCTTGGCGGGTGCGGGTGGTGGTGGTGGTGGTCGTCGTCGTCGTTGCGGGGTCGTGGCCGTGGTTCGCGATGGTTCGCGGTGGTTCGCGATGTCGCTCGAGCTGGCCAAGGCGCGGAGTCGGGTGGCCACCACTGCGGCGCAAAGAAGACTCGCACGCCTCGCAGGCGCGCTAGGCGGCATGTCAGATGACCGCGTCTGGCATGGGCAGGGCCCGCCGAGCACACCAAGCGGACGCCTTGATGCCGCTCTGTCTCAACCGGCCCCGACCACCCACCACGCTCGACTCTGTTCCGTTCGAGGTCAACTCCTGCGGCGCCGCGACCAGCAACCAGCAACCACCGACGAGCCGGGCACCGCGCCAACCGCACGAGCGAGCCGTTGTCAACCACCGTTGCCCGCGCCAGAGCGCCATTTCCCCGCCAGCGCACCAACGCCGGCATCGCGCACCAGCGCCAACACCTGCACCGCCCGCCCCTGCCTGCCGCGCGCGCACCAACCAGCACCATGTGCATCGTCTTCCTCGCCCTCGGCCCGGCCGCACACCAGGCCGGCCACCGCCTGTACGCGTCCCCCATCGCCCCGATCCACCCATCCCGGCCCGCGTCTCACCCCACCCCGACCCCATTCCTCCCCGCACGCAGCATCCTCGCGTCGAACCGCGACGAGTTTTTCGCGCGCGCGACGCACAAGGCGCACGCGTGGCCCGTCCCAAACTCCCCAGGCCACATTGCCGTCTGTGGCATCGACCTCGAGCGCGCCGACCACGGCACCTGGCTCGGCGTCGCCTCGACCGGCCGGTTCGCTGCCGTCACCAATTTCCGCGAACCGCAGGCCGTCGCGCTCCAGCGGTTCGGGAAGAGCTCGCTGCGCGAGTTTCGGTCCCGCGGGCGGCTCGTCAACGATTTCTTGATGGGGGAGATGCGCCCGGAAACGTACCTGAAACAGGTGGCCAAGGAGGCCTACGAGTGGCTCGGGTTCACGCTGATTGTCGGGACGGTGAATGCAGAGGAGGACGCGCGCGTGTTTGTCCTGTCGAACCGCCCGGACGTGCGGTGGGGCAGGTTGCCCGAGGGGGTCTGGGGGATTTCGAACGGGAAGCTGCGCGCGTTTCCGATCCCGGACGAGGAGTGTGACGAGGACAGTCTGGACGAAGTGGGCGTGCCGCAGGGGATCATCGACGACGAGGACGTGCCGCAGTGGATGAAAGTGCAGCGCGGCGAAGAGTACCTGGCCGACTTGTTGCGCGAGCATGCGGTCGTGGACGGCGACGACGCGTCGGATCCGACCCCGGCGGGGGTGCCGGACGAGGACGAGCGTGACGAGGTCACACCCGACAGTACGGCGTCGTGCGCGGCCGAGGAGAGGACGGAGCGGCTTGTGGAGCGGCTCTGGCATTTGCTTCGGTACGCTGTGGCCTCACTCTGTCTCACCATGCTCCTCCATTCTCATTTCCTCACCTTGCCCACCTGGTAGCGACCCAACCCGCGCCCCCGAAGACGCGCTCCCCGCGACCGGCATGCCGCTGCACATCGAGCACGTGCTCTCATCTATCTTCATCGAACCCACACTGCAATTCGGCCCGTCGCTCTACGGCACGCGCTCGTCGACTGTGATCCTCGTCTCCAACTCGGGCCACGTGCGATACCAAGAACGCGAGTATTTGCCGCTGCACATGTCGTCGACGATCATGACCGCCGACCTGGTCGTCAACAGTCCAGCCGCGCCCGCGGCGACGCCGACGGACGCGGCGGTGGATATGGGCGAGCCGTTGAGACTCGTCGACCCGGCGGACTCGGACTACGTGTGGCTCGCGCTGACGAGAGAGGAGGACGAGGAGCAGCAGTTGGTCGAGTGGCAATGGCGGATGGCGCGCGTCAACGAGTAGATGGTGGCGGCGCGCGGGGAGCAGTCGGGCTCGCGCATCGAGACGCTGCTCCTTGACGGGTTAGACGAGGTGGACGCGTCGGACGGCGCGGCCGTGAAGTTGTATTCCAACATGCGTGTTGGGAGGGCGTGTCGCCCTCCCCGTTCCCCGTCGTTGGATCGGAACTGATGCTCGCGTTCTTGTCCACTCTGTCCTCCGCCATCCCATGTGCGACTTGATCATTCAACAATCATCTCTGTTCACAAACCGGTCAAACAAACCAGCAACGCTCCCTCCTCACGCCTTCCCGCCGGCCTTCCCCTCACCACGGGCGACACGCAACACCCCATGCGCCGTCACACACGCGTCCACCCCGACCCCCTTCCACGCCGGCCGCGCGACCGTGCGCACATGAACTTCCCCCACCCGGCGCGCGGCTACCTCGTCGCTCTTGGCTTTCAACACCACTTCGATGTGCGGCAAGACCGACCCGACCGCGACATCCTTGTCGGTATCATCGATCGCGGGCACCGCCGCGCCCGCCGACATGGCCACCGGCACGCTGGTCGCGGTCGGGGACCAGACGCGGGTCCAGGTGACCCCCGTCGTGGCCGCGGTCACGAGTTCGTAGTCTTCGAACGGGACCGGAAGACCCACTTGGATCAGAGTGCGGACGGAGGGGCCGATCTGGGAGCGGAGGGAACTGCACGCCCACCGCGTGAGCGGGGCCAGGTCGCGCCATGGGAGCGGCGTGCGCGCGCGCGCGACGGCGCGGATGTGCGAAGCGATAAAGGACGAGGTCGGCCATGAGAGAGAGCGCGCGGCACGGGCAAGATCGGCGGCGAGCGACGCGGCGCAGGTGGTCGTCAGGACGACGTGGGTCGCAGTCGTTGGGAAGGTGATGTGGTGGATGTGGATGGAGGTGCCGTGCGCGAGGTAGACCCACAAGAGCAGGCGCGTCGTCTACCGCGAAATGTCAGCAGAGAACTTGAACGCGAGAGACAGGAGGGAATGAGTGCGTACCACATTGTCGGCCGCGATCCCCGTATCGATCGCGGCCACCTCACCCGGCTGCGGCCGCTCGTCGCGGAGCCAATGGCCCGTGAGCCCCGCAACGGCCGCAAGCGCTTCGGCACACGGCACGTCGTTGCACCACGTGCGCGTCTTGTCGGTCGCCGGGACGGGGGTCGCGTCCACCACCGCCGCGCCCGTCGCCGACGCGACAAATACCGCCCACGCGGTTGCGCCCTTGGGCAGCGACTCGTACTCGCCAATCACCAGGACGTGGTCGGCGTTGCGTGCGGCGGGCGAGGTCGCGAGCGACGCGTCGACGACCAGCACGCGCGGCTGGTGCGCGGCCACGGCCTCGTCGAGCGCGGTCGACGTCAGTGTGGTCGGGGTCACGACAGGGATCCCCTGTCGCAGGAACGCGAGGAACAGCGTCTCGGACGCGACCGAGACGTGCGGGAGAGCGACGAGCACGGGCGCGCCGTTGGCCATGGGCGTAAGTGCAGACCCGACGGCGGCGATGCGGTTCAGGAACGCGTCTAAACGAGACGACTCAATTTCTACCAATCCGGCACATGCTCGACACTAGTCGCGATGCACATACCAAACGCGAGCCGCTCGCCATCCTCACCGACCATCTCCCCATTCCCACGTAGCCCAGTCTCGACCACCTCCCACAATGACTTGGCGCGCCCGGCAATCGCGGGCACTTGCGCGAGCGGCAGACCGTGCGGCGTGCTCGGGTGCCGGAAGACGGCCGACTCAAACCGGTTGCGCGTCGTGCTGGCCAGCGCCTGGTGCCGCGCACGGTGCGCGCGAAAGGCCAGCGCGTCGGCGTCGCGCGGTGGAGTCGACAGCCAGAGCGCGGCGAGGGCTGAGGTGAGGACGGCCGAGGCCGGGTCGAGCGCGGCGGCGAGCGTGTCGAGCATGGTCGTGAATGCGGTTGGTGATTGGACGTGGAGAATGGGTCCGGGTCGGCGGCGTGGTTGCAGTCCCTCTTGACGCTGTCCTTGCTCGTCGTCGTGATGCTCGCAGTCGCGTCGTCGGCACGTAGCGATTCGTCGCGATGCTGGTGGGCCGCTGGCGTCGCGCTGGGTGCACCTCCGCGAAGACGTGCTGATCCGGCGGGTCGACGGTTGGCGCACGCGCTAGTCACACGCAGCGTCCCGCACCGCCACCATCTTTGACCGCGAGACGTGCCTTCTCCATGATCGCCGCCGTCACGCCGTCTCGCGTCGCCGCAATCCCAGCCCCTTTGGGCGTTGGCGTGAGACGAGACCCTCCTAGCGCCCTGTGGGCGATGCACGCTGCGCTCGAGCTGCCCTTGCTGGTCCATCCTGACATGCGGCCCACAACTTCGTTCGTCGTTCCAGACGTTTGTGCAGGGAAGGCCGCGGCATGAGCAACAGCGTCGGAACCGGCAGGAAGCGAAATAAGCGAAAGACACCCACAACATGTAAGCAATAGTCATGTAAAGACAGGTGCCGAGCACAACCACGGCCAAGCTGACCATCGACACGCGCTAGCCATCTTTGTCCTCCGGGACCGCGCCGTCGCCGCCGGCCGCGACCAAGAACGGCTGCCGAAACGCGTCGTAGATGCGCTTTGCCTACGGTGGACACCGCGTGAGCGAAACGTCGCTTGACGAGGGCCCAAACCGCATTCGCCGCACCTTTTTTGCGCCGATTCCGGGGCACTCGCAGAGCTGGGCCTCGGTCGCTTCGACAATGCGCTCAAACGTCTACATTGGATCGGGAATGAGCATGACTGGACCGAACCGAAATTGCCGCGGCAAGTTCGACGTACCCCAAAGTTGGCCGACAGCGTCAGCACGTCGGTGCGGTTCACGCCCTTGATTTGCGTGAGCGTTTCTGCCAGCTACTCACGAGAAACGACGGTCAGTCCACCGGTTCAACCCGCCATCGAGAGTAAACGGCACCAAACGCGTACCCGCGACATGTAGTCAGTCTCCTGCTTACCCTTGAGCACGTCGGGCGGCCTGTATTCCATGGTCTTGTACATTTCCAGGTATCGCGCGCACTCTTCCTTGCTGTGGGTTCGGGAGCGCGGTCAATCGCGGCGAAACCAAGTGTAATTGACGCGCGGCACTCGTACCTCCACGCAAGCACCATAGTCATGTTATTGACGACGGCAATCCGCGTCAATTCGCGCACCGATGAGTTGAAGTCGTCCTATCCACCCCATTTCATCAGCAACAGCTCCACCCGCATAAACAACCCGGACCAACAAACGCACCACGTCGACGAGCACTAGCATGACCCTGAGATCAAAATGCCCGCTCAGGCCCTTGATCCGCGCATGAATGTACTCTGGATGCAATCGGTGGTACTTGATCGACAGGAACAGCACGCCGGCCGTGCGTGCGACCACATAGTCGGCGTCGGTCTCGGCAAACTCCCATGCGACAGAGCGGATCAGGTCGAGTACCGGGTTCCCGCGCTGCCGCGGCGAGACTTGGATCGCGTGCAGCGAAGCCGGTGGCGGCGCGGGTCCGGTGGGCGTGGCTGCTGCTGGGGGAGCGGGTGTGCGTGTGGCGCCGGGCTCGGGCGGGAGCGCAAACATGTCTTCGCGCTCCATCTCCTTGCGCTTGCGCCATGCGGCCTGGCCGCTCGTGGTCCCGCCGGCGCCAGGTCGTGGCGGCGCGGTGGGGCGCTGCTGCCATGCCGGACGGCCGCCGGATCCACCGGGACCGGTGCGGCCGATCGGGATGGATGGGACCGGGGCAGCAGGCCCCGTCATCGAAGCAGGACCTGCTGCGGCGGAAGCAGCAGCGGCCAGCCGCGCCTGCTCCATGAGCGCGCGCGGGTCCAGCACGCTGGCAGGTCCCGGTGGCGGCGGCGCGCTTGGTTGAGTGCTGGCATTTGCTGCGGACGCGCTGGAGCCGGATGCAGGGGGCGCTGGGAACGCTGGCGCTGGTCCTGTTGCTGATGCCGATGCGGCTGCAGAGGTCACCACCGCGGGCGATCCAAAGACGTCACGCGCCGACGGGATGGCGAACCGCTTGCGCGGCGGCTGCGGCTGCGACGGCTGCGAGTTGTCGCTCATGGTGTGCTGCTGACTGCTGGTTGCGGTCGCGCCGGCCTTCACTCGTCGTTGTCTGCGGCGTCGGCGACGACGAGCGGCGAGCAGAAGTGGGGGCAGTGAGTCTTACCGAAGTTCAGATGATAAACGTACGAGTGCTGTGGACGCCAATCACGCGAGCGTTCCAGGAAGCAGCGGAGTGTTGCTTCGAGCCACCCAACTCTGCCAGCACGCGCTGCAAACGTCGCCAACATTTCGCGGCCACGACAAAGACGATCACGACGCGATCGACAGCTGCACTGCGCGACAAGGAGACCATTTACGCGACTGCAACCTGCTGCATCTTGCTCGCGTGCCCGCCATGGATCAAGACGACCGTTTGGACCAGCACGACGTGGCCTTCGTGTCCGACGCTGCCGCCGACGATGGAGCTGCTGATCACGACCACGCCGACGCGACCACGACGCTGACGAACGCTGCCGATGACGAATCAACGACGAACGACGCGCAGGAAGGCGACGCTCCAAGGACTGACCCGGCAGATCACAATCAGAGCGACAACGCGCACGACCGCAGCCTGAACACGCCCAACCCGCTCCGTGCGCTCGCCTCGCACGTCCGGTCTGCGATCCACGCCGTGCGCACGATCCCGGTCCCCGCGCTCGCCCTCTTGCCGCCGCTGCAGCCCGTCCCGTCGCCGGCGTCGTCGACGCCGACGCTCTACGTGCACCGCCCCCGCTGGCCGCGACAAAAGAACGCGTGGGCCTCGTCTGATCCAGAATGCCTCGTGTGGCAAGCTTACCTGCAATTCTCGGGCATTCCGTACGCGTTGGTTCTCGTCGACGCCGACAACGCTGCCATGTCCCCGACCGGCCGCCTGCCCTTCCTCGTCACTGAGCGCGGCCGCGTCGTCGCCCTCCGCGACCGCCTTCTGCGGTACATTGCGACCAAAGCGCACTCGGACGAGGTGGAGCGCGCCATCGCTGAAGCCGCACAGCGCGGGACTCGCCCGACCGATCTGCGCGTGCTCACGCCGGACGATCTGCCGGGCCCGCCGCGCGCGCTCGCCCACTTGTACCTGGCCCTGATCGAGGCCGACTTGTGGCCCGCGCTCATGTTCAACTGGTGGCTTGAGCCGCGCAACGGGCTCAGCGCGATGCGGCTGCTCTACGCGCCGCAAAAGAGTGCGTGGCCCGCAGTGCTCGACACGCTCCTCGTCGCCGGTATGCGCCAGCACGTGCAGGCCGATCTCGCGACCCGGTTTGCTGGCGAGATCCCGCGCGCCGAACAGTTGTACGCGAAAGCCGCCGACGCACTTGCAGCCCTCGCCGAACGGTTGGGCGACGGCCCGTATTTCTTTGGCGACGCGCCGTCGTTCCTCGACGCGCTGTGCTTTGCCGCACTGCATTCGATCCTCTCGGCCGATTTCCCGTGCGACCGGCTGCGCGGACTCGTGCTCGCGCACGATAACTTGTTCACCTACTCGAAGAATATCTGGAACGCTTGGTTCCGCAAATGCGAAATGTCGGTGCGCCCGATTCGTCGGTGTGGCGTTGATTTGTGGCCCGCGGCCGCGACGACGAGTGCGAGTACGGCGGCGGCGGCGGGATCACCGGCAACGTCGCCGGTGGTCGCAGACGACGCGTCGAGTGTGGCCTAGAGTTTTTGTTCAGTCACATCTTTGTGTTATTGGTTTCGTGCTCGGTCGAGGTGGGTCGTTCGTTTTGTTTTGCGTGCCCGACCAGCAACCATAGGTTCCCTCTCTCTTTCTCTCGTTAGTGCTGTGTTCTTCGATAAACATATCCGGGCAAAGAGAGCTGGTTCAATGTTTTACACTACGACATCAGCAACTCCAAGTAAATCCCCACCACCACTCCACCCTCGAGACGCGCTTTAGACCGCGTCCAGGTTCATCATCGGGTTGAGCACCAAAAACGGGTCCTCATCGTCGGCCTTCGCCTCTTCGCCTTCCTTCTTTAGGCGGCAGTGGTTCCTACTTCGACTCTTCCCCTTGGTGCCGGCCTGCGTCTGCTGATGTGAGCG
>GG745332.1:1596983-1641332 GCA_000151295.1 Allomyces macrogynus ATCC 38327
AAACCTTTTTTTTGGGCACCCATTCCCCCAGGGAACCCAAGGGGGGGAACCCAGGATTTTTTTTAAAACCCAATGAGTTTAAAACCTTCCCCCCCCCCCCCCCCCCCCACTCAAACCACCACCAAACAACAGTGCACAGAACAGCAGTCACAACAGCACACCACTGCCTGATGGCACACAACCAACCTGTTTGCTGAGCAACAGGGCCTCAGTGAGGGCTTCTGCAATTGGCTTGGTCACACCTGGCTGGGCCTCAAGCAGGGCCTCCTGCTGCATGGCTATGTAGTGGCCCATGTCCATGGCCATCAGGGCCACACCAGCCTGCACAACCTGGAACACATTACTGAGCACTGCATGCAGGTCACCATCAGGTCCTTGGGCAGAGAGGGACCTGCCTTGGCCACCAGGTGCCTGAAAACCTCAGGATGTATTGCAATCATGGCAAAAGCCCACATCACCATCCCCAAGCACTTGGAAACCTTGTACAGGAGTTTCTCCTGCACCAACTGCTTGACAACATGTGTGTTTGGCATGGACATCACCAATTTCAGTGGGTTTTTTGTCAGCATCATGGTCATGCAAATGCCCAGCACCTCATTGCACTCCTTACCCTTCTTCTTGCCAGCATCCAACTTGTCAGGGTGATCCCACAGCAAGCAGCCAAGGAGCACCACTGCAATCACATTTGGCATCAGCAATTTGTTGCAATGGCATGGATAGCTGCCACCAGCTGTGTTTACCACTGTTGTTGTTGCCATAGAAGATGATGCAGCCAAGGGATTATTGAAATCATGCATGTGGCTGCCAAAATGTTGGTTGCAGCTGTCATGAAGGTGGTCATCATTGCAGTTGTGTGCATGGCAGGCATCATCACACTTTGTTCTTGGCACACAACTCAGCAATTTTGGCCAGCTCAGTGCACACAGCAGCCATCAGGTCAATGGCCTTGGTGAGCACACCCTCATGGCCCACATCAGGGTGAGGCTCACAAGCAGCCCCATCCCCCTGCACAGGAGGTGCCTCAATGGCACCACCCCCAACCAGGTTCAGGTTGGCTGCCACAGGCATGGCATTGCAAACATTGGCATGAATGCTGACTGGAACATCATGGGGCATGATGTTGTTGTTGCCATTGTTGTTGTCATTGTTGATGTGTTGGTCCATGGTGGGGGTTCACAGCAATGGAGCACAGGCGTGTCCACCCCCTGGAGTAGGGTTTCCAATGGGTCGAGTGGGTTGGGTCAGGTTGGGTCAAAAATGGCATGGGCTGTGGGTTGACCTATCTTTGACCCACTTGCAATAGTGACCATTGGCTCATCCATGTTGCTGTTACAGCAGCAACCACCACCCTCATCCTGCCATGATCCAAATGATGACAATGGCTGCTCAAAACATCTGTGCCTGCAGCAGACTGAAAGCTGTGTCATCTTGCCCTTGCCTGACATGCCAGCTGACCATCACATTGTTTCTTGAACTGGCTGTGTGCACTCCTCCTGCCCAGTTGGCCTTGGCCCATTGCTCAGCAAAACCAACTACATGGCCCTTGCCAACAACCATCTCTAAATCGTCTCAACCACTTTGACCATGTCAGGCAACTCATGACTGTCAACACGCCCAGGGACACACAGCCTGTCCACCACATAGGTGCTGCACCAGGCCAACACTGCAAACCCATCTGTGACCATGACTCTGTCCACTCCTGTCATGACCACATGTACACATTCCTGACCCCACCACTGCCACCATGTGCAACCAGCCAAGATTGGTCCTGAGATGGTGCATGCCATGGTGGTTGGTTGGAGTTTGTATAACATGGCTAGTGACATGGGGCTCAACCCCAACAATGCCATGGCCACACTGTCCAACATGTGGAGCATGTGTGTGCCACATGGCTTGGTGACAGCTGCTGTGGCTGGAGGTGGGATGAGGTGCTGGCAAGGGCAATGGACAATGGTGCAAAGGCAAAGTGGGTGTGATTGCTGGTTGGTGAGAAGATGAGGATCAAAGTTTTGTGCCAAGGGGTTTTGGAAGCAGTCCAACAGAAGAAATTGCATGTCATTTTGTGCAAGCTCTTTTCAGCCATTATGCACTTGACAGCCCATTTGTGCTGTCCATTTATGTTCTTGCTTTCTGGGGAAAATAAGGATTCACTGATGCTAAACTGGCTGCAATCAAGCTGCCCATCACCTGGAGTCAGTTGTATTGTACAGTTTCATGAGCTTGTGGCATGGCAGGTCACACATTTCTGTCATCCAGGGTCATCCAGAAAGATTGAGCTGGAGTAGTGCAGCAGAACCACCACTGCTGCAGATTCTTTATCCATATTCTCAATGGCCAAAGGAAACAGACAGGAACCATGGGCCATATTTTGACAGGGTTTATGTGTGATTGGGGTCACAGGCTGTTATGATGGGATGAACTTGGGGGGGGGGGGGGGGAGGGGAGAGTGCAGTGATGCATAACTGAGGCATTGTCATCCATTGTTTGGTCAGGTTGCCACTGTCCTCTGCTGATGTTTCCCCAATCCTTTTGTACATTGCACTTCACCATCTTGAGTGGAAACACCAGAATGTCATTTCACAGGTGAGCTGACTTGCAGGACTGTCAAGACAAATGCACTGCAAATAGACATGACAGCAGAGCAAGCAGCCAGCACCAAAAACCAATTTGGCAACACTTGGCCAGCAGACAGCGCCATGCAGGACGCCAATGCACCAACAGCAGCTGGCATCATCCTGCCACAGTCCAGTGAAGCCAACTTGCAAGATGCAGCTGTGGGGACGAGTCATGACAAGGAAATGGTGTTGGTGGCTGACAAGTTCACCATGGATGCTGACTTGACATTCACATCAGCCACCAATCTTGACAATGACAAAGCCTCTGCTCCCAAGGAATGGTTGTTGAGCGTCCTGACTGATGTGGACCACACCAGTCTCAAGGCGCTTGAGATGGATGCTACTCATGCCTATGGGGGCTCTGCAGCAAGATCAAGGGTAAGCCAGCATTTGCTGTGATCAATGTGACATCCTTGTCATGGCTGAGGACCAAGCAACCACATGCATCATCAAGGACCTGATCACCAAGGATTTCCACAACCCTGACGATTTTGACATGCTGCTCAGCATTTAAGTTGTGTGCAATCATGAGAACCATACCATTTTGTTGCACTGAGAGTCAGTGATCAAGGACTTGGTTGAGGAATTTGGTACCAGCAACCTGCACAAAGTGAAGAGCATAATGGAGGTCAGCACCAAGCTCAAGAAGAACTCAGGCAAAGGGATTGAGCAATCCAAGTTCCAATAATTGGTTGGGTTGCTGCAGTACTTCACTGTGATGACACAGCCAGACATTGTGTTTGCAGTGCACATGTTGTTGTGGCATGTTGAGAGCCTGGGGCAAGAACACTGGATTGCAGCACAGCACATGCTTGCATACCTAGCACACACTGCAAATCATGGCATTGTGCTTAGGGACCATGGTGACATGGACATGGGTGTCAAGATCTACACAGATGTGAACCACACCAGCAACATGGTCAACTGCAAGTCAGTTCCAGGATCCCTGATCATGCTTGCTGGCTGCCCAATTGCATGGAAGTTGTGTAAGCAGGGTGCTGTTGCACTCTTGATGCTTAAGGCTGAGTTCATTGTGGTGTCAGACAGATACCATAAGGTCAAATACTTGCAGCAAGTGCTTGTTGAGGCCAGCCTGGTCCAAGGAGGCACAATCAAGCTGTGCACAGAGTCTACAGGTGCAATCCAAGCCATGAAGTCAGGTTGCCATACCAACCAGTTGAAGCACATTGACATTCACTATTGACTGCTGTGCAATGAATATGAAGGTAAGTGCATGTTAATTGCTCATGGCCCAGGCAAGCGCATGTTGGCTGACATGTTCATGAAGCCATTGAGTGTGGAGTGGCAGAGATGGTGTGGGATGTGTGAGATGCGGCCCATGAACTTTCCCTCAACACTAGCACCACCACACTGCACTGGCGCCTCAGGAACCATGCTTATGCTCTGCCATGTCGCCACCACCCTCCCATCCTGTCATCTCCATCATCTCTCCACTGTGTCCATTCTGTATTGTTCCCCATTGCATCCTCTTCCTTCTCCACCCAAGTTGGTTGCATGCTTTGCCCACTGTGATATATTAGGGCACAAGATCCACAGAAAGGAATACATTGAGAGGAAGTAGCAGAGGTTGGTTTGCTTCTGTGCACTACACTGACACAGTACTCATTATGAAGATGAAAAAACATTGTGGAACCAAGGATCAAGTATTGTCCACTGTGGAGTAAGTTTGATGGTGTGTACATGAAGGAAGACCTTGGGCAGATTGCATGCACATGGACAATGACAACAATGGTGGGCACATGGCTGGGTCGAGTGGGGATGCAGCGGATGTGGAGGAGTGATGGGGTGTGTGATGATTGATTTGAAATGATTGTGCAGAGAAATTGTGCGGATTTTTGGAGCAGCCATGTCAATTGATCAGTGACACGTTGATGGCGTCACCAGACAAGTTTCATCGTTCCAGAGCAGTAGTTGTGCGCATCGATTCCCGAAGTTCGTCTTTGTCTGGCATCAAGCTCAAACAAGATTCTGCACAGATTGGTGGTTCGCCAGGTGGACACAAAGAGCGCGCTTTGTTTGATGTTAAAGAACAAACGGCCAGGCAGTTGCAAGCTTCGCCACACAGCGCGGGCCCATGTGGGTCGATTTGCTGGGGCATGTTCGCACACTTTGTTCTTTCGATTCGAGTACAGACTGCTCTCCTCCTCTCCCTCCTCTCCCTCCTCTCTCTCCTCTTCCAGCCCTTGCGCTCGCCGCTCGTAATTTCGTCTTCTTCAGCAACCCGGTCTCATCTCCAGCACGGGCGCTCCTCACCCAGCCGCCAAGCTCGCCCGCAAGCATCGACCCACCAACCCGCAACCATCATGACCATCTCGCAACCGGCCCTCTTCCACCAATTCCAGCACCTCGTGCACGCCATCGACCCGCAACTCGCCGACCAAATGCATCTCGCGTCAGGCGGATTGCCGGACCTCGGTACCGCCGTCTCCGACGTGGACGTGGCCGTCGAGCACGACGACGCCAACGCCGTGCGCGCTGTCCTCGACGTCATCGCACCAGCTTCCTCTGAAGACGACGGCGACGAGGACGACGAGACGGGCGTGACCGAGACGCACCGCGACGCGCACAGTGTTGTCTACCTGGTCCACGGGTTCCCGCGACCCGTCAACGTCTACATCTCGTCAAGCGAAGTGGACGCGATGCAGGCCGTAGTGCACCGGCGGATCGAGTTGGCGCTGAATGCGCAGTTCCCGACACTTGCGGGGATGGCGGTCGCGTTGAAGAAGTGGGGTGGGGTCGGGACCGAGGAGGCGTGGTACCGCGTGCTTGAGCTCAGCGAGACGTTCCCGGTCACGGATAAGGATAAGGCGCCGTGGTTTGCGGCCATGTTGGACGAGAAGGCGGTCATGGACGCAGCGCGGCGCCAGGATGCGTGGGCGCGGACGTACTTGGCGCGGAAGCTGCCCAAGGCGCATGCGGCCACGTTCTGAGATTGCAGTGTGTGCTGATGGTGAAGAAAAATGTGGAGAGAGAAGAGACCGTGTACATTTTGTATTTGTCGTGCTGTATTGATATTTCCAACTTGGCGTGAGTTGCAAACGGTTGCAAACAATGACTAACGGATCGATTCCATTCACCCTTGCTTGCGCATCACTTGCGCGCGCACCTTCTCTGGATTCACCTTCATATCCTTCAAGCATCGGTCACTCCCGGCGCCAAAACAATCGCGCGCAGTCCGTCGACGACAGCCTGGTTGGCTTCATTCCCCTCGAGCACGTTGCGCAACGCGTGGACGCCGTACTCGCGCAAGTACGGGTGCCGGTCGTCGTAATTGCACTGCGCCAAGACGAGCGCGACCGCATCGCGTTCGCGCACTCGGTCCTGCATCGCGCGGTTGCCGTAGACGAGTTGCGCGAGCGTCAAAAGCAGCGTCTTCTTGGTGTGGAGTACAGTGGGCCGGCATCGGCAGCAGCTGCGGCAGCCGCAGTGGTCGTGATTTCGCGGGCGGGGCGGTCACGCAGGGTCGTGCGCGGCTGGTGTGCGTGGAGGTACCCGAGAAGGGCGACGACGGTATCGAGCAGCGGCATCAACTGGTGGTGCACCGTCAGGTACTCGAGAACGTGCAGTTGCGCGAGGAGGACGGGAACAGGGACAGGGTTGTCCACGGTGTCGTCCGAGTCGGCCGTTTCGTCAGTCGCCGTGATCGCTGCCACGTGTCGCGCAAACTCGGCAATCAAAAAGTCGAGCACGGCCGGCGGGAACGGGGACGTTGATGGCGTGCATTCTTGCGCGACGAGGAGGACATGATCGAGCAATGCGGCTTGCACGGAAGGCAGCGGAGCGACGCAGTGGTACACGGTAACAAATTGCGGCGGGTCCATGGCAAGCGCGCGCACGATCGCAAACACATAGGAAAGGTACGGCAACGCGGGCGCACGGTCGCCATCGTCGTCAGGGTACGGCGATTGCGCCTCGGGTTGGACATTGTCGTTGATTGCGACACCGTGTTTGGCGGCAGCGATCAAAAACACGCGCTGAAGGACTCGCGCGCCGGCACAGGTCGCGTCGGCCTCAATGAACGGCAGCGCGTGCGTTACGACGAGCACGAGCACGAGCACGAGCACGAGCGCCTTTTTCACGACTGCTTCGTCGGGTGCGCTGAGTTGGGACAGCAGCCACCCGGCACGGTCGTCACCGGCAGCCATTAGCCGATGTACAACCCCGGGGTTATCGGCGATCAAGTTGACGATGGCCTCGACGGCGGTCGGGCCCAATTCCTGCGCACCGATACCCTCATGCTGATCACGCACGACCGTTTCGAGTTTCGCGAGCAAATTCGTGGCCCACCCGTGGACTAGCGCGCGGGCCTGCGCTGCAGGGTTCTCGACACATGCATTGCGCACGGCGCGGAGCACCAGTAGGTGGACAGATATGGGAGCACCAGCGTCGTCGTGAATCAGGTCGAGTGCAGCCCACAGAGCGGATCCCGAGCTCGCTGCGCATGTTCGACACGATGCCCCTTTACCCACGGCCAGCATCGATGAGTTGCGATGGCATGGAACGCGACGAGAAAAAAATTTTGGCAGAATATTGCGCAGATCAATTCCGGCACTCGGGTGACTTGGCCAGGTCGCTGACAAGGTCGATGAGAATGGCCTCGATCTCATCCCAGTCGCGGTAGTGTGGAGCGAGAGACGCGGCAGCGTGCAAGTCGGCCACGTCGTCGATGAATTGGTCGGCCATTGTTGCTATCTGTTGGTCGCGTCGAAATATCTTGATTCTTTCGGCCACCGTCATTGATTTGCAAGCAGGCACTGCGGTCAACGTTGGTGGTGATCGACGACGCGCTCGTCGCCAACGTGTTGATGGCATCAGGTGGCCTGGCCGATTGCTGCTTGCCTCGCCAGCTGCCTCGATCAACCTGTCGTCAGGACACGACAGTGCTACCACCACAACGTCGACGACTACAAACGGCCCACCAACTGCACAGGCAACAGAGCAGCACGACGACTACTCATCACGCATACGCCAGCACTTGACGACCAAGCTGCAGCGCCATGGACGACCCTGCAGACGCAACCACCACCAGCTCGCCAAGCGACGAGAAAGCATGCGTGCCAACGTCGACGACGTCGCTGCCGACAGTCCCGGCCGACTTGCCCGCGGCCATGCTGCTCGACACGTTCTATCGCCGCTTCTTCCCGTTCAAAGACTTTGCACGCTGGCTCAGCTACGCGAACCAGGACACGCTCGCGCGCCGCGAGTTCTCCTTCACGCTCGACAACGACATTTACGTGCGCTTCCAGTCCTTCGACTCGCCCGACGAGCTGCGCAACGAAGTGCTCGCCGAGCGGCCCGTCAAAATCGACATTGGCGCCGTCTACTCGGTCAAGCCAAAGCAAAAGAAGACGCTGCTGCCCGGCGCTTTTATCCCCAAGGAAAAGGAGCTCGTGCTCGACATTGACATGACCGACTACGACGACATTCGCACTTGCTGCCAGGGCGCCGACGTCTGCGCCAAGTGCTGGTCGTTCATGACCATTGCCATCCAGCTGCTCGACCGCGCCCTGCGCGACGATTTCGGGTTCTCGCACCTGCTCTGGGTCTACTCGGGCCGACGCGGCGTGCACTGCTGGGTGTGCGACGAGGAGGCGCGCAAGCTCGGCAACGACGCGCGCCAGGCACTTGTGCGGTACCTCGAGGTCGTGCGCGGCGGCGAGAACCAAGAGAAGAAGGTCTGGCTCGGTCCCGCAAACGCGCCGCTGCACCCGTTTTTACAGGATGCGCTTGACCACGTCTTGCAACCCTCATTCCAGCGCGTCGTGCTCGGCGACCAGCAGGTCTTTGAGCACGCGGTGACCAGGGACCGATTGCTTGCGCTGCTCCCGGACGACGCGGTGCGTAGTCGCGTACGAATCGCGTGGACCACGCTGGACAAGAAGTACGTGGACTCAAAATCGGACCCGATCGAGCTTGCCAATGCCAAGTGGAACATTCTCGTCAAGTCGCTCGGATCGTACGTGGGCTCATCCGCCAGGAGAACCGAGGTTGCGCAGTTGCCGCGCGAAATTGTCGTGCAGTACACGTACCCGCGGCTCGACGCCAACGTCACGACGCACATCAGCCACTTGCTCAAGGCACCGTTTTGTGTGCACCCGAAAACGGGCCGTGTGTGCGTGCCGATTGACCCGGCGCAGTGCGCCAAGTTTGACCCGCTCAATGTGCCGACCGTTGCTGGGCTCGTACGTGAACTCAACGAGGCCATGGATGTCGAGGGAGCCGACGGTGCGCCCGGTGCGTTTTTTGCATCGACCTTGGCCGCATACTCGTTCGCTGACCACACATGTGAGTAGATTGGACCAAGACGAGCCTCAAGCCGCACCTGCAGTACTTCAAGTCCTTTGTCGATGGTTTGGACCTCGAGGTGCGGAGGAAACTGCGACGTACGTTTTCCACTCAATCGCGAGCCTTTATGGGCAGTTGCTCATTCTATCGCGTTGACGTCTCTAGGGGAGCAGGAACAATCGCTCGACTTCTGAATACATGCCACTCGGGCTTTCTCTCCACCCTCGACGATATCATTCATTAGGTCCTTGGTGATCACTTTCCTCGCGTCAGGAAGTGGAGGACGTCCCGCGCTCCACATTCTTTTTCTTCACGACCACCTAAAACTAGCCACTCTTTTCGACGACTCAGCCTGGATTGGCCTCCAAATGGAGACAGGAGAGGGTCTTTGGATTGAACACTTGCGTACCTAGTTTGGCCTCGACTGCACGACAAGGCGCGAACAAAATGATCATTCACATGATTGCAGCAACAATGAGCAACACTGCCCCAGTCCTGCACATCATTTTCACTGCTCCTCCTTCTCGTTGCTCACACCAGACCCCACCAGACCTTGCTCGCACACCTTTGTCGCTGGCAGTTTCCGCATCGGCTTTGGGCGCGCGATTCCGAACCCGGAAGACCGGGCCAAGTTCGCGCCGTCAATCATTTGCGACAACATCCACCGCATTACCAATTTTGCCGAGGTCGTTTTTGAGCCACCGCCCGACAAAATCACATTATCGTTGCACGTTCGTGACCTGGGCTATGTCGGCCCGCTCTCGTACGAGGAAAACTACAACCTGCAACCGCCCAGGTCGTACAGTCGCTCGTGGAGTTTGCGATATTTCCGTTAATGATGTTGGTTAAATACATCGCAATGGATTCGTTTTTTCGGTTGGAAATAGAAATCGTGTGCCAGCGGTTCGCAGTTTGCGTTTCTGGTCCGTTTTCTCAACTGGAGCTGTGTCATGCTGTTGACAGCATGCGGAGCGTGCAGACATTTGGCCCGCCGAATCGCCGAATTTCGGGTGGAGAAGGGAGTGAGGAGTGGTATGACGTTGTTTCCGTTGAAAAAGAACGAAAAGGTTTGATATGCGACCTGTCGGATGACAGAGTTTGACCATGTTTTTGCTCGACTGCACGTCAGGATTCGCTGGGTCCACCTCCGTCCGGGACCCACTTCTCTCTACCGAGGTGCTCAATGCCGTGCCGTGCTGGCTGCCAAAAACGGACCTGTCAACACGTATCCAGACCGCAGTGGTTGCCCGCAACTCCTCCCCGTAAGTTTGAACCATCATGAACACAAACGCTCGCCCGTTCATATTCAAGCCGAAGATATCGCTGTTCTCTGCTTACACGGCTGCAAGCGACCTCGTCATAGGCGTCTTTCCAATCGACTTTCGCGCGCCATCGCCAACCCAGACCGCCAGGCCAAGTTCGCTGCCCAGCCGACCAGTGTCCATTACCGCATCCACAAGCGGACCAACTTTGCCGAGGTCAAGTTTTGCCCGCCGCCCGGCGACTTTGAATTCATCTTGCACGTTCGTGACTTCGGGCATGACGGCCCGCTTACAGTCGAGGATTTTGCCGCGCGGGTACCGCCCGACTCGATTGGTGCCGGCTTGCCCCCGCATCTCGTCACCCAGACACATTTCTTGAACGATGTGGACAGTCGTCTCGGGCAGTTGGGGGTCGGCCCAGTGTCTGACAGCATCGTGACCCTGGACCAGTATCGCGACTACCGCGCTGCGCACTACGGATACGGTCGCGTCAAGCCGAATGAGCGCGGCGTTTATTTGCCTGTGATGAACGAGGAACAGCGTGTTCACATGGTCGAGACAATGCTGGTCACCGTTTTCATGTACATCGTTCGACATTTGCGCTGCTCACGCAGACGGGGCGGATGTGCTCCGGTACGCGGCAGTGCACGTCAAAAAACCGATTCACAGGGCGTGGCACGATTATGGGCTGCTGAGTACTGCGCATTATTTCGCGTGCGAGTATTTGCTCGAATTGTAGTGGAGTGGGCCGAATGGGATTCGCGAGCCGAGGTTTGTCGTGCCGCCCAGCATCCGGTATATGCCTCCCTCCAGTCTGGATGGACCCTTCATGTTCGAGTAGCTCGGGAGGATCGCTGTGCGCACGTCGGAGGGGGTGGTTGATTCTGGTTCAACCAACCAATCGATGGATGCAGACCAGCTTGGCAGTGCCGGCCCAGTCGCACATTGATTTGGAGAATATTATTCGTCGGTGACGAGCAATCGTGCTCCCTTGTTTAATTTCTTTGCCAAGTTTTGAAACTATTTTTGATGTATTTTCGCCTTCGATGTGATGGTCTTTGACCTGACATCTTGGCAACCGGTTCATTGGGAAGCGAGAGCACTCCTGGTCGACTGTGGATACGAGTCGCGCAAACGCTCGGGTGGAGAGCGTCTTCAGAAATGAGACGCGGCTGCTTTCGTCGAAAAATGGGCAGAGGTCTTTAAGCTCGGGCCTGTGCGTTGGCAAGTCTCTCTCGAACGCGAGCAGCTCACTCGCGCTCCTTGCGTTCAACACCGTTCAACATGGTGAGTCAACACTACGAAACTGGCAAGCAATACAATCCATTCCTTCGCGCGCAACGCTCACGGATCGGACCTAAGTTCGCCGACGTTTGGCGCGCTGTCGGTCCTCGCCCTCAATCACCCGCTCTTCCTCATCCGACTCGACGACTTTTTCGGCGAGCACGGCCTTGGGCTGCGTCGCGCTGTAGGCCGGCGCGACCCAGTATGGGTTCTTGGCTGCAACGTCGGCGTACTTCAAAATGGCCTCGCGCGGGTCTTCGGCGCGCAAGTCGACTACGTTCTTGGCATCGAACAGTGACCCGCCGCCCATGGCCGGCGCGCGCTTTTGGCGTTCTGGGAACAAGACAACGAGCGAAACAAACTGATCAGTTCAGAGAGCACGGCAAGCATTCCACCAACGCGACAAAACCAAAACGCACCCGGCATCGGCTTGGCCTTGCCGTCGCGCTGCCGCTTGCCGACCGTCTTCCAATCGACCGCAACCTCACTCGCCTTTTCCATGACCAAATCCGCAACATCGTCCTCGACCGTGCGCACGCGCGGCGCGCGCGAGACACACAGCGTGACGCCACGCTGCGAGTACCCCGGGCGGTACATGACGGCCGTCGCGCCGCGCGCCGTGCCGACCAAAATCTGATGCAGTTTCGGGTGCCACGCGACGCGGACGGCGCCGCCGCCGCCCACCTTGACGGCCGTGACCTGGTCGAATGACGCGCGGTCGAGCACACGCAATTCGCCATGTGCGTCGTCGGTGGCTGCCGGCTGCTTGCGCGAGGGCGGGACGGCCCACCCGGCGAGAATGCGCTGGTCGTCGGGCGAGAAGACGGCGTTTTGTGTTGGGTAGACGGTCGCGATTGAGTGCGTGTGGAGCGGGTGCTTGAAGTTGCGCAGGTCCCAGAGCTTGACGGTCTCGTCCATGGAACGCGACAGGAGCGTGTGCTGGTCCCATGCGAAGGCAAGCGAGGTGATGGGGTTGCCGGACGCATGCGCCGTGTGGTGCTGGAAGGCCGCAGTCGAGTAGGGGCCTTGCGCTTTCCAGATGCGGATGCTGTAAGAGACGGTCGACGGTGAGTGAGCGAAGCGGGATTATGCACTGACAGAATCGGAATCGGCCAACGTACCTCCCATCTTCGGCACCGCCGGCAAGATAGTTGTCATCGCGCGAATAGGCGAGCGTCGACACGGGCGACTTGGCCGCGATCCCGCGCGCACCAGTCCCGTGCTTGAAAACAATCACCTGCGCTTGCTTGCGTGGGCGCTCGACATCCCAGATTCTGTTGTCGAAATGGTCAGAGTGAGCTGGAGTAGGGTGGAGAAGCACGGAGAAGGATACGCACCGAATAGTTGAATCGAACGAGCTTGTCGCAAACGTCTGCTTGTGACCAGGCCGCCACCGCACAGCCGTGACGGTGCCCGTGTGGCCATCGGTGTTGCGCAAGTCGCGCAAATACATGTCTCCCTTCGCGTACTCATGGCTAAAAACCGCCGGGGAAAGAATGAGTCTTCGCTTCCCTCAGGCAATGATCACCGAATCCCTGTACCGCATCACTCCATCGCGATCATACAACCGCACCTGCGGCGCGTGCGGCGCCAGCAAGAACGAGTCTCCCGTCGTGGACCACTGCACGTCGAGGATCTGGTGGCCGGGCATGGGCTCGAGCGACTTGAACGCGCGCAGGTTCGCGTCCATGGCGGCAAAGTCGTACATGCGAATCGTGTAGTCGAGCGAACCAGTAATGCAGCGCGCTCCCGACGGGTCCACGTCGAGCGCCGTGACGGCGCGAGAGTGGCCCTGCATGTGCACCTCGTTCGTGAGCGGGAGCGGGTTGTCGTCGGTCTCGTCGCCGTCGAGGTTGTCGTCGTCATCCGAGCCGGTAGCGGCAGCGTCGGCTGGTGGTGGTGGGCCAATGAAATCGTCGTCGTCGTCGTCGTCTTCTTGGTCCTTTTCGTCGGGTGCTTGCCGTGCAGGGGCTGCGCTCGAGCTCGGAGTGGACGGTGTTGGCTCATCATCACGAACACCTCGCCTTTGCGGCGCTTCACGCTCTGCCTCGTCGTCGCTCTCGCCGTTCGTGGCTGCCCTTGTCGCCTTGCTCGTGTTGGTCTGGCTGCGAATTGCGCCTGTACTCTTGCCGAAACCCGAGGCCATCATGGCCTTGAGCGCATCCCACTCGGACTGGGCCGACGCAACGGCGCTCGAGGATTTTTTGCTGGAAGTTGCGCGGCGGTCCATGGTTGCGAAATACTGGAAACGTCGTCGTCGACGGCGCCGACCGGGCGGCCAGATCCTGAAGCCAGAGGAATGAGCCAAACGCACGTGTCCAGCTAGTGAGTCAGCGCTGCGCTCCTCTCGCTGGCTCTGCCTTCACGTCTTCATCAAGTCGCACCGACCGCCGGCCAGAGCAACAGCTGCAGCACCTCGCACTCCACGTCTCGACTTCCAGCACGCGCACGACCGCGCCCCGCCTAGCTTGCACGATGCGCATGAAATTCAAGGTCATCTCGCCCAAGACGCTCGCCAAGCTCGTGGCCCCACTCGACAAGCTCGGCGCGCGGCACTGCACGCTACGCTTCTCGCGACACCGCTTCTACCTGGTCGTCAAGGACGCGGCCGACGCGACGCAGGTCTGGTCGCACGCGCCCGCCGACCTGCTCTTCGAGGAAATGTTGCTGGAATCGTCGCACCCAAACTCGGATATCGCGCTGTCGGTGCCCACGGCATTACTGCACCGCGCCGTCAAGAGCATGGCGACGGCGCACGCGGTGACGGTGAAACTCGCGCGCAACCCGACACCCGTCTTAACCATGACCATGGTCGCAGAGTCCAAGGCGGGCGCGCGGCCTGTGGTCATACACCACGATGTGCCGATCCGTGTTCTGAAGCGGAGTGCGATTGATGAGTTGCGCGAGCCGCGGATGCCGTGGTCGGATGTGTATGTGGCCCTGCCTCCGCTCGCGACGCTGCGCGCCATGATCGACCGGATCAAGGCCATGGGTGCGACGCACTTGACCCTGGCCAGCCGACATGGGCTTGGGGAGTTGCGGATCCGCGCTGAGACGCCGAATGTGCAATTTGAAACGGTGATAGGAAGACTCGAGCACGCGCGCGTGGTTGACGGTGCGTGTGTCACATTTCTGTGCCGCTCACATGTTGTACCTGCGCGAGCTGACTGACCAGACGCGGTTGGATTCCCCATGTAGAACGAGGGCAAGACGCCGGCCCTGCCCCGCTCGCAACCGCCCTCCGCGCCGACCAGCTCGCCGAAGTGACCGTGGCCACAGCCGACTTTAGCCGCGTCCTGCAATGCTACGTTGCGCACCCGACGCAAGTCGTCCTCGCAATCCACCATCAGGTATGTGCTGTCGTCTACGCGCACCTCGATGCGCCCGACTCCCCGCCCGACGATGTGGGCAGGGGAGGACAAGCCGCACCGAATCAGTCCGAGTCGGTGCTCACTTACTATGTGCCCGCGCGAATCATGTGATAATAAAAAGACAATCTTGTTGCTACAGTTCCATGTCGTCGTCATCCACGACCGCGACGTTGTTGGTCGGCGCGGTCTGGGATTGCGCCTCGTGTGCGGCCGCGACGAGGGCTTCGGACATGAGCGTGTGGATTTCGGCACAGGCGTCGATGCAAAAGTCCATGGCCTAGGCGCGCAGCGCGACGATGAGTTTTTGCGGACGAGGAATGAGGCACAGAGAAGAATCGCACATACCTCCTCGGCCGTTGTTGCGCCGACCGATCCGGTCTGGATCACTTGCGACACTTGGTTCAGACTCGACATGTAGGCGAGCAACATCGACCCCTTGCGCAACTTCTCCTCGGTCGCTGTCAGGTCCATGACGACCATATCTTCGACGAACCCCTACTCCACGGCCCACCATCAGAACTCTTGCGCATCCTTCCTCCATCGACGTGCGCAAAAAGAGGTCCGTACCGCCGTGCACGCCGCGACCAAGTCGTACATCTCGATCCCTGCATCCGCGAGCGCCAAACTCGCGGCACTCACCCCCGCAGCCACGGACGCCAGCGTGCCATCGTCCTCGAGCACTGTCACAAACACGTCCACGGCGGCCTTGGAGAACGACTCGAAGACAATCGCTGGCGCGAGCGCGTCCTCGAGCACCTGGGAGTATTCCTTCTCCACCACGTCCTTGACGAACCCGCGCCGCTTGGCCTGCGCGAAGGGGGCCAATCGGAACTCGACAGTGACGCGGCCACGGTCGGTGTCGGTCAGCTTGCGGTCCGGACGCGGGCCGTATCTACGGTTGCCGCGAAGCGAGATTAGGGGTCGTATGTGGTGGGGTGCAGAAGGTGGATTGCGACGAGCACGAGCACGTACACGGCGCAGATGACCTTGGTGTTGCCCTGTTCGACGAACGCGGATCCGTCGGCGGCGGGGACGGCGCCGGTCTTGATGACTGAATAATTTGTCGCCCAGGCACCGGATCAGCACCGGTCCAATCCAAATGGTGCCGGAGTTGCTGAATCTTCATACAAAATGGCCTCACGGTCTCGACGTTGCGGCCGTCCTGTCGTTTCGCGTCCTGATTCAAGAGCGGTGCTTGTTCGGCGCTGGCCTCGCCTTGGAGCGGCAGCGGGATCACCGACACTTCGGGCCCATTGATACGCTTGCGGTCGATATTTGCTGATGCCATGGTCGGTGCGCTGTGCTGCTGCAAGTTGTTCAATGCTGGAAACTGATTCAAATCGTGATTCTGTGGCGCGCAGATCGCGACGCGTGGTGGAGCGATCGTGTTGTCGGCATCAGGCGACGGCGCGTGCGACGTGGTTGAAGTCGGTTTCCGAGCTGGTTGTGGGGCGAGGGCGGCCTGACAACAGAGCATCTGAGCACATGTGATTACATCGCACTCTGCCCCTTGCCTGTGCTGCCAACCCTCTGATCCTGATCCCGCACGAACCACGAGCACGCCGCCCATCGCCACGACGTGCGCCTGCACCAGCGTCAGCAAATTTGGACCGAACCTGTTTTTGATCCCGCCCGTACCTGAACCGTCACCCCAACCCACGTTCCGAATATGGCCGACGGCGTCCAGCTCCAGCTCGAGGCCATGGTGGCCGAGCTTCGGGACGCGCAGCGCAAGAAGCTGTTCACCGAGGTAAGGTGAACCTCTGCTCGACGATTTTGGTCCAGCTTGGGTGCTGATCCACGCGGTCATTCTGTCAGGTCGAGGTCAAGTCGATTGTCAAGCAGCGCACCAACTTCTCGTACGCGCTCCGCCGCCGCGGCGCCAACAAGGCCGATTTCATCAAGTACATTGACTACGAGTGGAACCTCGAAAAGATCCGCCGCAAGCGCGTGAGCCGAATGGGTTTGTTTCCCCCCTCGCTCTCGTCACCCTCATTTCCCGGCGCGTCGAGACACTCACCGCCCCATTCGCCCCTCCAGGCCTCCGGTACAAGTCTTCGATCATCGACTACGCCGGCCCGAAACGTCTCCACCACCTCTACAACCGCGCCGTCGCCAAGTTCCCCGGTGATGTGGCACTGTGGCTGAGGTACATTGACATGGCCAAGAAACTCAAGTCCTACCGTCGCCTCGGGTCCGTGTTTGCGCGCGCGATCCAGCTGCTCCCGCGCAACTCGGCGCTGTGGATTCTCGCCGCCAAGTGGGAGTTTGAGCGCAATGCCAACACGGCGTCGGCGCGGAAACTGATGCAACGCGCCGTGCACATTAACCGCGACGCCAAGGAGTTGTGGGCCGAGTGGTTCAAGATGGAGACGATGTATGTGGCCAAGATTCGCGTGCGCAAGGAGTTGGCGGAGAAGTTGAAGGGCAAGGCGGGTGCTGCTGCCGACGACGACGCGTCGAACGCGAGTTCTGAGGCCGAGGACGATTCGGACGAGGAGGAGGACGACGCGATGCAGGTGCTCGGCGACGCGCCGGCAAATGCCATGGACGTCGACGAGGACGAGGACGGCAGTGATGCCGAGGATACGCTCGCGCGCGTCGGTGGCGACACGGACTCGGCACTCGACGCGAAACTGCGCAATGGACGGCCGTCCGAGTCGACCGACCATTCTGATGATGACCCGGTCGTCGCGTACACGATCCCGCGACTCGTGTTCGACGAAGCCCTCGTCGCGGTTCCCAACGACGTGGACCTGTGCCGGGCGTGCATGCACGTCGCCGCAAACGCGCACGGTGCGCAGTCGCTCGTCGACCACTTGCTCGCCCGGATTCGTGAGTCGCTCGCACCAAGGAACGCGCACGCGGCCCTACTCGTCTCCGCATGGCGCGTCATCCCCGGCGTCGCGACCGTCGCACCGTCCGACCCGACCTACCCGGCGCTCCTGCACGCAGCGATTCAGGCGTACGACGACGATTTCGCCACCTCGACACCCGACCAGCACGCATTGCGCCGCGACGTCATGCTGCAGTTCCTTCTCGACCAGAACCGTGTCGCCGGCCGCGTCGACAAGGCCCTGCGCGCGTACATTGGCGCGCAAATCCAGCGGCACGCACTCGCGTATCTGCGCATCGCCGACCCGTCCCTCGCGGCGCCTACAGGGTCGGCACCACCGGTCCCGACGGGCGACGCACCGCTGCTCGCATCCACGTACCAGCTCTTGCTGCAAGCGCTACCCAAGTTCCCGCAACCTTTCTCTGGCATGACCCCCAACTCGGTCGCGTCACTCGCGACTTCGGCGTTCCCGACCCACGTCCCGCTCCTTCTCGCCCGCATCACGATTGACCCGGCATGGGCACCGACCGCGGTCACCGCGCGCGTCTCGGCGTGCGACGTCGTCGACCTGCTCCTGCACGTGCACTCCCTCGTCGGCAACGGGAAGTACCCGCCCGCCGACCACTGCGCAGATGACGACGACATGTGCCTGACGCGCGTCGCTGCGCACGCACTCGCGCAATGGAAACGAGTCCAGTCGGCTCCGTCACCCGCGACCGACGCCGACCGGGTTCTCACGCAGCACGCCGCGTTCCTGACCAGCGTTCTCCGCGTTCTCCCTGTTAACGAACGTGGCGCGTTCCGCGACCAGCTGCTGCGCACGTACCCGGCGACGTCGCTCGAAGTGCTGGCGGCGCTCGTAGACGCTGAGATTCCGGACACGCCGCTCGCGCGGAGTCGCGAGCTGTACATGCTCGGCGCGCAGCGGTGGCCCGGAAGCGTCGCGTGGTGGTTGCGGTACTTGACGTTTGAAGTGAAGGTCGCCAAGGACCTCGTGCAGGCAACGCAGGTGTACTTGCGCGCGGCGCGCGCGGTGGGTAGCGTGGATGCGGATGAGTTGGCGGCCAAGTGGAATTTGATCAAGGGGTGAGGCTAGCGGAAGGGGGGGGAAGAGTTTTGGCGTGTTGATTTTTGAAAGTAGAATGGCAATCAAGTCTTGCGTGTCGCGCTGCCGTTCTCATTGATTGAGGTCCATATAATGATGAGGTCCAGCTGAATCGTCGTCCGGCACACGCACAACGACACTTACGATGAAAGCACAAACCAAGGGAGCGAACAGACGTCGAGGGCAGAGGATCATTTCGCCCACGAACATGGCGGAACGCGTTGTGGCCCGGTGCCTCCGTGCGGTGAAGATGAATGAGCGGAAGTACCGCATCAGTCACAGTCAGTCCCAGCAAGATGCTTCCGTTCGGACGCCGCCACCGCGACAGCATAGTACCATCACGCGAGGTCAGTGTGTCGAGTCGAGCTGACGCGTGCCCGGCGCGCGGCTGTGGCGCGCAAATGTCGCCTGCACCGGCCACGACGCGACGCGCACGTCCCCGCTTACCGGCTTAGCACGCGCGCAGAGCATTGCAGGCCGACGTGAGCGCTCCAGTGACCGGCGCTGGCAGGGGTCATCGCGTCCCTCAGAAAGAGGCGAGACGGCCGCGTGCACCAACCATCACGCGGCTCGTTGCGTCCCCTTGCTCCGTTGCCTAGCCAGTCATAACCACGTCGCGGCCCACGGCCCGTTGTCTCTCTTTACACAATGCTTTATCACCGCGGATCAAAGACAGGCGAGTCGCACTTTTACCACGGCTCGCCTGTAAAAAACACGCAGGGGAGCAAAAAGGACACTGGTCCGTTGCCCAATCTGGTTGTTTGGCCCACTGCATTCTCGGCGGGGCCAGACGCACATATCGGGCGACATTTTGTCAAAACATGCTCGACGATGTTGCTGGATTTATGGCGAGCTCGTGCCCGCTGATGGACAGGACGTGGCCGAAAAGATGGTTGCAGTGCTCAAGAGCGTTGTCCTTGTGTTGGCGTGCATCCGCCTTGGCGAGAAGCACCGGCGTGCCGCCCAGAACAGCCGAGGTGCAACACGAGGAGCGCACGACAGCAGCAGATCCATGAACCAAAGTGCACATTCTGTCCTAGCTCTCCTGCATGTCGGCCGGCTGGCAGAGCTGCGGCCCACGGTCACGCGTGCTCGACGATCATGTTTCGGCCGCCAGTCGTTGTGCCGCAGCACGTTCTGATCGTGATTGGGCGAGAAGCGGACCATGGAACAACATTGAGCCCGATCTGGGTCTGAAACCCGGAAAGAAGCAACAGTGCAAGCAGCAACAAGAGCTGGGCTGGAAACAAGAAAAAATAACGGTGTTTTCGTGTGTTTGCGACCAAAAAACATTGCAGGCAAGTTCGGCGGAAGCGGAGCGCATACACGCGGGTTGTTGCTGCTGCAGGCAGCGTTGGATGTTGTGTTGGGTTGACAGTTTGGTCAATGGCTTCACGCAGTTGTGCTGTGCTGTGCCGAGCTCGACTTCTTCGCGGGCCCGACTCCCCGCTCCCTCTCTCGCTTTCGCTCCCCGCAGACCTCCCCCACCGAGGCCACACAAATTTGTTCCCCTGCGGCACAAGCGCCGCCATCACTTCCCGCACCGATCTGCCCGGTCCGGCCGCACGCGCGCGCTCACACGCCCTCTGATCAGCTCACCGAAGCGCTCTCCACCACTTCCAACCGCCGCAATGCCCGCCACGCAGCGTGAGCGCCGCATCACCAAGAAGGGTTCGTCGTCTTACCATGCACGGTTCATGGTCCCGCTGCCGGACGGGGCTCGCAGCGGCGCTGTCGAGCTCCAGGAGCCGCGCGCGCAACTGCGCTGGGTCCTCTTTTCTTCCCGCACCTTTCCACTAACCGAGTACGATCGCACCTGCTAGCCGCCGAGACGGCGACGCCGTACGCGACCAAGGGCCGCAAGGCGACCAAGGCCGCCAAGGCCAACGACGAGGACGCTTCGCCGGCGCCGCGCCGGTCGGCGCGCACGACTAAGGCCGAGGAGGCGGTGCCTGCTGCCGCCTCGAAGAAGAAGGCGGCCGCGACCAAGACGACGGCCAAGAAGCCCGCGGCTAAGACCAAGGCCGCCGCGGAGCCTGCCGCGAAGAAGACGACGACCGCGAGCAAGCCCAAGGCCGCACCCAGGAAGGCGCCCGCGACCAAGGTCGCGACGACGCCCAAAGTGCCCAAGGCCCCGAAGGCCGCCAAGGCGCCGAAAGTGCCCAAGGAGCCCAAGCCCGCCAAGGAGCCCAAGGCGCCCAAGGTCGTCAAGATCATCGAGGGCCCGCTCGCGGTCCCGGAGCGCAAGGAGCGCGCGGGCGAGGTGTACGCGTTTGGCAGTGGCGAGACGGGCCAGCTCGGTACGTTCTCCTCTCTCTGGTCTCCGCAGCGCCTGCTTTGAGGGCGTAAGAAGCGTCGGATCTGACTCTTTTCGCTTCGATCGATCACGTCGATAGGGATGGGCGAGGACGTCCAGGATGCGGCCAAGCCCAAGCCCGTGCCGGACCTCAAGGGTGTCGCCATCGTCGACGTGGCCGTGGGCGGCCTGCACAACCTCGCGCTGACGGCCGACGGCAAGGTTCGCATCCGACTCGCCATTTCTTCGCTTCACCCTGCACCCCATGGCATCGCATGCACGCTGAGTCCCGATCTGGCGTTTTCTCGACCGTGCGACTGACCCTCTCCCTTACCACGATCCAGGTCTACTCGTGGGGCTGCGGCGACGAAGGCGCGCTCGGTCGTCCCGTGGCGGCGGGCGAGGAAAACGACATTGGCGAGATCCCCGACTCGCAGACCTACGACTTTGTCAAGCTTGCGGCCGGCGGTTCGATTTCGCTCGGTCTCACGGCGTCGGGCCAAGTCTACGCATGGGGCACGTTCCGCGGCGAGCAGGCCGGCAAGCTCGGGTTCCGCCCGGGCGTCGAAAAGGTGTTTGCGCCGCAGCTGCTCGACTTCCCCGACTTCCAAAAGCACAAGTTTGTCGACATTGCCGCGGGCGACAACCATGCGCTGACACTGACCTCGACGGGGCTCGTCTACGCGTGGGGCAACTCGGAGCAGGGCCAGACCGGGTTCCACCGGCACCGGCTCGAGTCGGGCTTGGTGCCCATGGCGCTCAAGACGATCAAGGCCACGGTCAAGGCGATCGCCTGTGGGTCGTATCACTCGCTGTGCATTGACGAGGACGGCGATGTGTGGACGTTTGGCGCCAACAACTTTGGCCAGTGTGCGCGACACGAGTCGGAGCAGGTCGCCAAGCCCGACATGATCCGGTTCCCGGACCCGGACACGATGCGCGCCGTGCAGATCGACGCGGGCGAACACCACTCGCTCGTGCTGCTCGAGGACGGCCGCGTGCTCGCGTTTGGCAGGACCGACGGCCACGAGCTCGGGCTCGGGTTCTTGCGGCTCAACCACCAGGGCGAGTTGACCAACGACGACGTGTTTGATACCTACAAGGACGCGGACGGCACCGTCACGCAGCACAAGCGCACCAAGTCGTCGATTGCCCGCCCGACGATGATTTCGAGTCTCGAGAACATTGCGCAGATTGCCGCCGGCACGCACCACAACATTGCCGTCGACAAGGCGGGCAAGGCCTACCACTGGGGCACGAACATCAACAGCCAGCTCGGTAACGGCTCCGACGACGATGTCGAGACGCCGCAGGCCTACGACTTTTCCAAGTCGGGTGCGCTGGTCGTCCAGGCTGGGTGCGGCGCGCAGCATTCGGTGCTGCTGATCGAGAAGCCCGGTGCCAAGAAGGCCGCCCCTGCTCCCGCCACTGCCGCTGCCGCGTCGTCGAGTAACGCCAACAGTGCCGCTGCCAATGGCCAAGCCAACGGCACGCCGGCGGCGTCGCAGGACGCTGATGGTGATACCCCGATGAAGGACGCGAGCCAATCGTAAGGTGGCGACTCGGGTCTCGGCGTCCGCGGGGCCCGCGCGGCGACGCACACATGTCGTCGCCGCAAGTCGATCCGATTGATCAGTTTGATGTTTCTTCGTTTATCTTTATTCGTATCCTTCTTTCCTCCTTCCCCCACACCCGCGCACATCGTGAGCGTGGTGCGCGCGCCTTGTTTTTGATGTTTTCTCGTTGCTGCTGTGGTTCCGTTCCGTTGGGACGATTGTTTGTTGATTCGTTCGTGAATGTTTTTCTCTGGGCTCGCTGTTTTCTCGTCGTGCTTTGCGTTTCCCCCGCCGTTTCCTGCTCCCACAACACTTCAGACGCTCCTGGCCTCTCAACCCGGTGCTTGTGATTCGGATATTTATTCAACCAACTATCTCCCAGCGCTGTGATTTCTTGACCCGTCTGTTTTACCGCCTACACCCGAGATGCGAGCCCACCGACAAGCGGGAAACTGGAATGGAAACGAGGACCCTCATCATGAAGTTCGAGCGAAAATAATCTGTGTAATGATATCCAGAACGGCTTGCTACCAACCCCGAGCGCGCTGGTACGGACAAAAAAAAAAACCACAGCAGCGGCGTCGGCCGGTCCGCGCCCACCACCCCCCTCCCTCACACGACATGGTACCGCTGCGAATCGTGCTTGGACGAATCACGGCACATGCGTTCCATGATCGCATCCACCTCACTAAATGCGCGTTCCTTGCGTACGCCCGGGGCATCCGCGCTCTGATCGTCCAACCGCCGCCCGTTCAACCTCGACACGCGGTGCAACACTTGGCCCAGGAACATATCGCGCTCCTTGTCTTCGGACAACGTGTACCGCTGGTCATTCAGTGCCGACCCTTTCGCGACGCGGTCCACATCCACTTTCAGCGCCTCGAGCGCCGCGATTCGACGATCTTTCGGCGCGACCGCTTCCTGGTCGCGCATCCGTGACCTTTCCGCGAGCCGGTCGAGTGTGGCACCAAGGCGTGCGAGCTCCATCCGCCGGACCGTATCCGGCGCGACTTGCACGCGCTGCGCGGCAAACGCCGCGGGGACGCGGCCGGCAGTCATCGCCACGGCCTCGGCCACCCGGTCGCGCTCGAGCGGCGCGTGGATTGCGCGCTGGTTCTCGAGCCGGCCACGGGCGAGCCGCGCGATCTGGCCCTCGGTCGCGGCCGATGCCATGCGGTCCTCCTGCGCGCCGGAAAGAGAGACGCACTGGTTGCTCAGTTTCCGGCCGCCGAGGTCTTGCAGCCGCTCGATGGCCACCATGACGCGCTCGAGGTCGGCGGGGAGCGCGGCAGCGGGCGTGGCCGGTGCGGCGGGCGCTTTCGCGCCGAGGCCGGGCATGACAGCCTGTATCATCCCATCGAGCGCATCGGCGTGCTTTTCCGATGGCGGCGGTGGGGGGGCGGTGCCGTCGTAGACGGTGGACGCGTCAGACGAGTCGTCCATGACGGCCGCATACGACGGCAGCGGCGAGTCCGGTGACGGTGCCGCGAGGGCGGGGAGCGGGGACGTCGGGAGCGGCGTGCGCGCGGCGCACATGCCGGCAACGACGTGCATCGACGCGCCGACGGCTGCCCACTCGTCGGGCGTCGGGTCGCGGTGCAGGTCGAGCAGCGTATACACGTCCTCGAGCAGCCCCGCGAGCGCAAGCGCGAGCGCGCCCTCGGGCCCGGACGTCGCGGGCGTGTCGTCCACAGGCGGCGTCGCGATTTCCGCGGGACTCAGGGCGTCCAGGAGCTGCACGGTCGATGATGCGCCGGATGGGATGTTGCTGTCGTCGTCAGCGGTCTTGGCGCGCCGGCGCGAGAGTGACGCGAGTAACCGTTTCCCTGCCGACATGCCGGGGGACGGCGGCGCGGTGGGCGAGGTACTGGCGGCAGGACTCGATGGGGACGTGGTGCAGGTTGCCGGGACAGCGAGTGGGTCAGCGCTCGATGCGCGTGTCGGTGGGCTCGTCGCGGACCGCATCCGGTTGGTCCCGCCGGGTTGCGACCGCAGCGATTGCAGGAGAGACTGTGCCGTGGTCGCTTGTAGCGACGTGGACTGCGGGAGAAGGTCGTCCGAGCCCGTACACGTCGGGTCCAAACGCGACGAGACGGTGCGCCGGTCGGCGTCCATGACGGTCACGGGCGGAATGCTCGTAACTGCGCGCGACGGGGCAGAGGCCGATGCGGACGCAGATGCGGTGGACGGGACGGGCTGCAGCGTCGGGGTTGCCGCAGCGGTTTTGGCCTCGCGCACGAGACGGCACACGAGCGCCTGGAAGGCGTCGAGCGAGGCCTCGCGGAGCTGGATCAGATCGGCCTCGGTCGCCGATGTGGCCTGCTATAGGAATAAAAGTCAGTCCCCATCCACCCATATTAAGTCCTGGCGGGACGAATTTGAGAACAACGTACAGCTGCCATCCCGCCGGCGGGATTGCTTAAGGACCTTGCGACTGCCGTGTACGCCGGTGGAGAAGCTGGCCGGCTCGACGAGCTTCTGCGTTGCAGGTCCGTCGATGGCACCGCCGGTGCATTTGCGAGCAGCTGGTGCAACGTCGTTGGGCTCGTCGGGCGCGCACTCGATGCGGTCGGGGGCAGGCGGGAAAAGCTCGGGATGGGACTCGCCGCTGCGCTCGACGTGGCGCTCGATACGCTCCCGGCAAAGAGCAGATTGGAGCTCTCGCTTGTTGTGAGGAGGGTGGCCGTCGAGTCAGGGCGCGCACGCTGCTATCGAGCACCACATCGGGAGAATGAGAAACATCATCATTTTGCACAACATAGACGGCATCGCTGATGTCAAATAGTGCAGCGGTAATTACCTCGCCGGCGCCGTCGCGTAATGGGCTCGCGGCATGCTGGCCCTTGCGCTGGAGAAGGGGCATCATGGCTGAAAGAACTGGACGGTGGAGAGTGCGCCGGCGCGATGTCTGCAGCGGTTCGTGGGAGACTTGGGAGCGAGGGAGCCGAGATAGCTGTTTCTATTGATGTTGATGTGGGCGTTGCTTGCAGCAGGACAAGTCGGACAGAGAGGAGGGATGCCGGCGCGGGCGATGGAGGTGTCGTCTTGCGAGCCGTGTCGTTGGGTCGTCGATGATTATTTCCTCGGTGTGTTTTGGCTCGCGTGGCAAAGGGCGCGCGGGGTCGCGAGTGGTAAATGAAATGACCAGCTGCAGCTGCAGGAAAGCGGCAAAGCTTCTTTGCGCGCCGCCGCGGCGACAACAGATGAGGTGGTGCGGGTGGGAGACACTGCCCGCGAGACACAACCTAGTATGACTTGGATAGGGCGTGCATCACGCGACTGAAATGCGGTCCCACGATCTGCTGCGATCCTCCTGCAGGTTCGTCCTCGTCAAAGACGTCGTGCTGCTGCCGCTGATCATTTCTCAACGACACTTGCCCGCGTGCCCACCCCGGACTGGACCGCGACGACGCAGCTGCACGCTCGATACCCGCTGCAACCCCGCATTCCGACGCACCAATCCACTAGTCGACCTGCCAACCGACCAGCGCGCACCATGAAGATCCAAGAAGTGCGCAGCACCGCCAAGGAAGCGCGCATTGCCACGCACTCGCACATCCGCGGCCTCGGTTTGCGCGACGACGGCACCTGCGAGCCTGTCGCGGCCGGGTTTGTCGGACAAGAACTCGCTCGCGAGGGCGCCGGGATCGTTGTTGACCTAATCCGGTCCAAGAAAATGGCTGGTCGTGCATTGCTGCTCGCAGGTCCGCCCGGGTCGGGCAAGACGGCGATTGCGTTGGCGATTGCGCAGGAACTCGGGCCCAAAGTCCCTTTCTGCCCGATGGTCGGGTCGGAGGTCTACTCGTCGGAGATCAAGAAGACTGAGGTGCTCATGGAGAACTTCCGCCGCGCGATTGGTATGCTGAGGTTGCTTCCTGTGTGCAAACGAGTGGGTATCGTGCGCTCATCGCGGCCGCGTGCAACGCCATTGTAGGCCTGCGCATCAAGGAAATCAAGGAAGTCTACGAGGGCGAGGTCACAGAGCTGACGCCCGAGGAGACCGAGAACCCGCTTGCGGGCGGTGCCGGCGGATACGCCAAGTCGGTCGCGCACGTCGTGCTCGGACTCAAGACGGTCAAGGGCACCAAGCAGCTCAAACTGGACCCGTCCATCTACGACGCCCTGATCAAGGAAAAGGTTTCGGTCGGCGACGTGATTTATATTGAGGCCAACTCGGGCGCTGTCAAGCGCGTCGGCCGATCCGACGCGTTTGCGACCGAATTCGATCTCGAGGCCGACGAGTACGTGCCGCTGCCCAAGGGCGACGTGCACAAGAAAAAGGAGATTATTCAGGACGTGACGCTGCACGACTTGGACGTGGCCAATGCCCGGCCGCAGGGCGGGCAGGATATCTTGTCGATGGTCAACCAGCTGTCGAAGCCGAAAAAGACGGAGATTACCGACAAGCTGCGCAAGGAGATCAACAAGGTCGTCAACAAGTACCTCGAGCAGGGCGTGGCCGAGCTGGTGCCCGGGGTATGCGGCATCGCAACTTTCGCGGCTTTCTGCTGGATCGTCGCTCACCTCATCTACCCTTCCCCACCAACCAGGTCCTCTTTGTCGACGAAGTGCACATGCTCGACATCGAATGCTTCACCTACCTGAACCGCGCGCTCGAATCGACGCTCAGCCCGATCGTCATCTTCGCAACAAACCGCGGCATGTGCACGATTCGCGGCACCGAGGACGTGGTCGCGCCGCACGGGATCCCGCTCGACCTGCTGGACCGGCTCATGATCATTCGCACGCAGCCGTATACGCGCGACGAGACGCGCGCGATTCTCGCGATTCGCGCCAAGACCGAGGGTGTGCCGCTCGACGACGAGGCGCTCGCGAAACTCGCCGACTTGGGCGGCGAGGCCACGTCGTTGCGGTACGTCGTGCAGCTCTTGCAGCCGGCGGCGGTGCTGGCACGCGTCGCCGCGCGCGAGTCGGTGTCGGTGGACGATGTCGAGGATGCGCGCGAGTTGTTCTTGGACGCCAAGGCGTCTGCGCGGATGCTGGCCGAGCATGAGGCACGGTACATTCACTGATTGGGGCGATTTTGGGATTTTTCGTTTTGCGGGGGTTGCGTGCTGCTGGCCAGGACGAGCGTCGCGCGCCGACCGAGGGCAGCGTCGGCGAGCGTCCTGGAGGTGTAGCGTCGCGTATTTATCAATTCATCATGATCAAGTCTTGGGTGCCAAATGAAAGCATCGGTTGGCCATGCGTGCAGCCGATAAATGAAGTGCGAGCTGCAGAGACTCGAGGGCTAGGGCTGCGCAACGATTGACCATTTTGGCCATGATCAGCGGCGACCGAAGGGCGAGCATTGCCGATGGCGACAGATCAAAATGTACAAGAACACGTTGGAAGCACGTCCACGCGTCTTCTGGGCATCCACGCGTTCTTTTGAGAGATCCAGGATGGAGAAGCGCGTTGGCGCTTGCCGGGGCGAAGTGTTGCGTGCCGGTGCGCGAGATCCTTCGTGCAGGATCACCAAAGCATCACCCAAGGCTCGGGCCAATGGGAAGGATGCGTGAGCTTTTGCCAATCCCAAATGCGGATGCGCATTGCACCCCGGAGCAGCCGACCAAACGGGTATAAAAACACCAGCAGCGGGGCGCTGACGAGTCGCGGACTCTGCCTCTCTCGCGCTCCCTCTCTCTTGATCGACGTCGACCTCGAGCGCGTGCACGCTGCCCGTCGTCGTAGACCAGCAGTACCCGTAAGCCGTTGTCCTCGCGTCTCGATTGCTCGAGAAGTGGTGCGTGTCTGCCTCGCGCACCTTTTGGATCAACATCCCTTTTTCTCCACCCCGTTTCTTGCCCAGTGCGGGCGAGCCGGATCCTGGGTCCGGCATGCGGTCGACCACCAACCAACCAACGAATCAACGAGTGCACTCTCGACGACAAGTGGTGTGCGGCGCGGGCGGCAACCGTCGCCATCAACGACGAAGAGTGGTGAGTGGCTCGTGGTCCGGGTCCCGTTTGGTGTGTGCCGTGGCCGGTGGTGGTGCTCATCGACGTGATTCGTGATTTGGACGACGGCGACTCAAGGGCGGCGGTGGCAAAATCAGTTGCATGATTGGGACCATGCATTCAGCTCGGCAACGTGCGCACGCCTCCGACTTGTTCGGCGCCGGCGGTCCGTCACATCTGTGTGGTGTGTGATGCTGGCGTCCCCACCAGCGCCGAATTGCTTCGAGCGCGTGTGCGCTGTCGTCGAGCTGCTGCCCCCAGCCGTTGCCCGGCCCGCCCGCCGTCGCGCGTCCGTGTCCATCGCGTGGTGGTGGTCGTGGTGGTTGCTCGCGCGGCCACGTTGCGCTGCGCAAATTGTTCTGGACTCGGACCCAATTTGCACCCCTTACGCCGCGGCGAGTGCGCGGGTTTCGCGTTACGCTCGGGCGCGTGCGCGGCGGTCTCGACTCTCTCTCGTTTCGTGTGCGTGTGGTGCGCGGCCGGGCCCGAAATCCATGTGGTTCGCGGGCGTGTGTTGGCACTTGGCCGTGCAATTTCGGGCGAAGGGGCGGCATTCGTTGTGTCACGCGGCGAGTGTGGATTTGGCGTTTGGCCATGCTTCTCGACTGCGAAAAGCATCGCCCACTCGCGTCGCAACGCCACCCGCCACCTGCGCCCGCCACCGACCGCGGCCACTTCGACCACCACGCACCGACCACCACGCACCGCGGCCACTTGCGACCACCCACCGTCGCCGCCCAACCAACAACGAGGCGACGCCCACGCACGCACGCACGCACGCGCACCTGCGCATGTTCTCTGCCGTGTTCGGCGCCCGCACGCCCTCGCGATCCGCAGCGCCGGATGCCCAATGCTCGCGCAAACCTTCGCGATGGTTGGTTGCCCGCTTGCTTGCTCGCACGGGCACGCGTGAACGCCATGCCGCCGCCCACCATGCCCGCTCGCCCGCGCCTTCTTCAATCCCCTCCCCCCTCGCCCCTTTCTCTCTCCAACAGGACCAGACTGACCGACCAACTCTCTCGACGACGCGCTCCATCCAGCCCCTCGCGTCCGCTCGTGCTCCACGACGGCTCCGCTCCATAGACCTATAGACGCGCCAGCCTTTGTGCCCGGCCCGGTGATATTTTGTTGATTGCTCGCCGCCGTCGTCGTCCTCGACTCGCCCGCACGCTCGCGCTCTTTCGCTCGCACCACTCTCCACCCACCTACACGCATCATCACCATGAAGTTTTCCGCTGCCGCCATCGGCACGGTTCTGCTCGCGGCGTCGGCCGCTGTTGTTGAGGGTAGCTCGGGCTCAGTTGTTCCCGGCAAGGCGCCCGCTCCGGGCCAGCAGACCTACGTCGACGGCAACGTACCGCAGTACGTCGAGTACGCGCTGACCAAGCTGAACGAGATTCGTCGCGCGCACGGGCTCGGCGAGCTGTGCATCAACAAGGCGCTGCAGGACGCGGCGCAGTCCGGTTCCGACTGGCAGGCGTCGCGGTCGGCCATGGCGCACCAGTCGGACGGCCAGATCAAGGCGCGCTACTCGTCATTTGGCTACGACTGGGGCGGTTACGTCGAGAACGTGGCCGTGAACTTGGTCGGCATCGACTCGACGCAGAAGGGCACCTGCTTTGGCTCGCACCCGTACGTCAAGATCTCGGACGACATGACGGCCGCTGAGTACGTGATCAGCTGCCAGTGGTGGAACTCGGAGTACCACCGCAAGAACATGCTCGAGCCCGAGGTCAACCAGGTCGGCATCGCCTACGCCAAGGGCACCTACAACGGCATGGGCAACGCCTATTACTGGACCCAGAACTTTGGTATCTCGTCGCAGGCCTGCATCAAGAAGTGCAACGGCCAGTGCCCGGGCCCGCAGCAGCCCGCTCAGCCCGCTCAGCCGGCCCAGCCCGCGCAGCCGCAGCCGCCCAAGGTCGTCGTCGTCACGCAGACGCCCGCCAAGCCGCCGGTCGTTGTCGTCACGCAGCAGCCGCAGCCGCCCAAGACGGTCATCATCACCAAGGAAGCGCCCAAGCCGTCGATTGTGGTCATCACCAAGACGCAGACGCCCGTCATTGTCACACAGACGCCCGTGCAGACGTGCCCCGGCTCGCCCAACTGCCCGCCGCCCGTTGTCATCGTCACCAAGACCCAGCCCACGTGCCCCGGCTCGCCCGACTGCCCGGTCGTCACTCCCACGCCGACGCCGTCGACCCCCGTTTGCCCTGGATCGCCCGACTGCCCGGCGCCCAAGCCGTCGACGACCCCTGCTCCGGTGTGCCCTGGCTCGCCTGATTGCCCGGTCACCACTCCCGTCGTGACGGTCACGGTCCCGTCGACGCCACAGACCAACACGGTCGTGATCCCGCCCACGACCTTGACCCAGACGGTCACGCAGACGGTCCCCGACTCGCCCGCTAGCACCGTGCCCGTGTGCCCTGGCCCGAACTGCAGCACTGTGTCGGTGCCCGACTCGCCTGCCTCGACTTCGCCTGTGTGCCCTGGCCCTGGCTGCGAGTACCCGGCCTCGACGCCCACGACGACGATCCAAGTGCCGGAATCGCCCGCCGAGACGACGCCCGTCGAGGTGCCCGTCAAGACGGTTCCCGCGCAGAAGTGCTCCAAGGTGACGCGCACCATCACCAAGTGCAAGAAGACGGTCCCGACCACCGTGCCCGTCGTCCCGGTCGTTCCCACGGCTACCGTGCCCGTCGTCCCGGTCGTGCCCACGGCTACCGTGCCCGTTGTGCCCGTCGTCCCGACTCAAACTGTCGTTGTTCCGGTCGTTCCTACGCAGACGGTGCCGATTACGCCGACGCAAACGGTCGTTGTGCCTGAGACGCCGCAGTCGACCAAGCCCTCGGTGCCCGAATCGCCTGCTGAGACGATCCCCGGGGAGGACTACGGCGAGCTCGAAACCCCGACCGTTCCGTCGGTCCCGACGGCCACGATCCCCTCGACCCCGTCGACCGTGACCGTGCCCTCGATCCCCACGTCGACCGTCACGGTGCCCTCGATCCCTACGGCTTCGACTCCGGTCGTTCCCGTCGTGCCGACCTCGACGGTGCCCGTGGTTGTGGTCCCGACGACCACCATCTCGGTGAGCGAGATCCCGAAGGCCAGCACGCCCGTCCCGACGGCCACGACGCCCGCGCATGAGGACTACGACTATGGTACGCTCGAAGTCCCTGAGCTTCCGGCGGCCACGACGCCCACGGACGACACGTACGGCGACCTCGTGGTCCCGTCGGAGACGGCCAAGCCGACGGCCACGGCCTCGACCACCAAGGCTGCCACCACGGCGTCAACGACGGCCGCTGCGACCACGTCGGCTGCTGCCACGACCACGTCGGCCGCTGCGACCACGTCGTCGGCTGCCGCGACGACGACGGCGGCGCCGGGCAAGAAGCTCAACGACGACGCAGCCGACTCGTTCTACTAGACGATCAGCGTGTCGCTCGAGTAAGGGGGGAGGTATTGGAGAACGTTGGCCGCGTTAGATGCGGTTGACCGGGTTGGCGCAGCTGTGTGGTTGATTGGTTGATTTTGTTGTGCACTGGTGCGGCGCGTCTCGCGAGATGCGTCGGTTTTTGGTTTGTGCTCGTTTTTGCCATTGTTGGCGAACGCGCGACTTGGTGTTTGGTCGGTGTTTGATCAGTGTCAGGTTGCCGTCGTCGTTTTTGCTCTTGATGTTGGCGGGCTGGTCGATTGTCCTTGTGCGCGCGAGCAGCACCTCTGCCGCCACGAGTTGGATGGTCGGCTGCCTCTTGGTCATGCATAACAAATCACGTCCACATTTGAGCGTGTCCACCGTGCTCTCCGCCGTCATTTTGCTCTTCGCGATCTCCGTGGTGGTGCTGCTCGCTGCCTCTCGTTGCTGCTTGTTCATTCCTCGTGCGAAAAAACGACTCGACAAAGGCAGGAACGGTCGCCACGTCGCGTGACAAGGCGTGCCACCTTCCCACGCGCCTTAACCGGCGAGACGACCACAGCGACTGCAAGTCCAAAAGCGAAGCTCAGCAAGGACTAACCGACGACGACTCGCGCTTCCTTGCCGTCCGCCGAGCTCACGACCGTGCTCAGCCAACGGCATTCGGCCCGCTGCCGCAGCTACTGCCACTGCTACTTCGCTCGCCTCGCCGCCAGCAAGCTCCATCTCCACGCCAACATGTCGCGCTCGCCCGACCGTGCCCCGCGCCCCGCCGTCTACGACGACCCAGCTGCGTGAGTCTCCTGTTCTTCAACCTCAACCTCAACGCCCCAAGCCTGCAGCACCGTGCGAGCGCGAGCGCGAGCCTCTTTTTGTCGTGCTGTGCCGTGCCCGCACCGTGCCCAGCTCCCGCCCACGACCTCCATCCACGCCAACTCAACCAACCGTGCAACCAACCAACTTCGAATCCCTCAACCGTATCATCATTCCACCTCGACCAGCGACGAAGGAGCGCAGAACCCGGGCAACCAAGTCTACGTGCGCGGGCTCAGCTTCCGCACGACCGAGGACGAGCTGCGCGAGGTCTTCCAGCGCTACGGCCGGGTGCGTGCGCACTTCTATGTTGACAATTCGTGCTTGTGAATCTCTCCGCTCACCCGTGTGCTCCTTCTCTTCACTCGTGTAGCTCGACGATGTCTCGGTCGTCAAGGACCCTCACCTCGGCGAGTGCCGCGGGTTCGCGTTCATTCGCTACGCGACCAACGAGGAGGCCATGGCCGCGATTGCTGGCGAGCACGGCCGCGAGTTCCATGGCCGCTCCATGATTGTGGAGCTGGTGCGCCTTCCCTTCTTCATAGACGGTGCGCGGTGTTCTGCGGTCAAACCTGACTCGACCATTTTCCTTTATCCCATTCACAGTCGCGCCGCACCAAGCCGCGCCCGAAGACCCCCGGCGAGTACCTCGGCCGCCTGTCGGCCCGTACGTCCCATCCCTACTCTCTCTCGTCCCCTTTCTGTCGTTCGCACCACTGACCTCCCACCCTCCCCACGCATCTCTAGGCGAAATGCGCGAGCGCGAGACGCGCGGCGGCCGCGGGTACGGCGGCGGGTACGGCGGCGACCGCGACCGTGACTACGGCCGTGACCGCGACTATGGCCGTGACCGCGACTACCACCGGTCGTCGCGCGACCGTTCCCGGTCGCGCTCCCGTTCGCGGGACCGGTCGTCGCGGTACGATGACCGCCGTGGTTCGCGCGATGATCGCGATTACGGCCGCAGTTCGCGCGACGACCGCGATTATGGCCGTCGCGATGACCGTGACCGCGATTATTCGCGCCGCGAACGGTACTAAGTGCGCGCGAAGGCGCAGAGGGAGGGAGGGGGGGAGAGGGGAAGGGATGGGCCGGTGTTTTGTAATCTTGTTGTTTTCTGGAGAGGAGGGGCCCAACATGACACGCTGCGCAGTTTGTCGGTTTGCTGAACGTCGTGTCGCCATCTTCGTTGTCAGGCTTCGCTGAGAATGTTAACGCTCGACAAGAACTTACCAATGCAATGAGATGTGATCAGCTGTGGAGACCACAAAGGACGACACTCAAATATTTATGGACAGAGATCTGCGATGCATGACCAAGAGGCATGCATGGCCAAGAGACAGCCGACCATCCCAACCAGCGGGACTGCTCGCGCACGCAAGGACGATCGACCCGCCAGCCAAAATCAAGAATACAAACGACGACGACACCGCAACAACTCGACGCGAATCAAACACCGACCCGACGCGAAGTCGCGCTCACGCCGCCGACAAGACACGAGGCAATAACGAGTACAAATCAAAAACCGACGCGTCGATTGAACCGACGCGCCGCACCAGTGCACAAAAATATTCAAAACCAACACACAGCTGCACCAACTCGCTCAACCGCATTTAACGCGATCAACCTTCTCCACTACTTCCCCCGCCCCCCCCCCCCCCCCCTTGGTCGGGGACCATCCTGATCGTCTAGCAGAACGAGTCGGCTGCGTCGTCGTTGAGCTTCTTGCCCGGCGCCGCCGTCGTCGTCGCGGCAGCCGACGACGTGGTCGAAGCAGTGGTCGATGTGGTCTTAGCAGCAGTGGTCGTCGACGAGGCAGCCTTGGTGGTCGAGGCCGTGGCCGTGGCAGTCGGCTTTGCGGTTTCCGACGGCACCACAAGGTCGTCGTACCTGTCGTCCGTGGGCGTCGTGCTCAGCAGAAGCTCGGGGACTTCCAGCGTGCCATATTCCCCCCTCGTGCGCGGGCCTCGTGGCCGTCGGGGCGCGTGAGCTGTCTTGTGAAGGAAGCGCGGATGGCATTGTGTTTATTCGGAAAGCCAGCAGCGGGTGGGCTACTTCGACACGAAATGCGCGTGAGTGCACCTGCGGCTGCTGCCGGCATCAACAGGCTCTGCCACGGCAATCCCTGGCTGTGAGCCTCGATGTTGGTCGTCAAGTTGCACTGTACCCGGTCCGTTTCCCAGACAGACCCAAGACAAAAGACGTGGCCCCTCACAAGCGTCAGATAGTTGCACTCCCTGGGGCATAACTGCTCTCCATTTCTCAAATGGGACATAGGGTGTATTTACTTCTCGTGCGAACGGAGCGCGGATAGTTTGTCTCTTGCTCGACATGGCAAGGCCGATGGGTCCGCGTTCAAGTGTGACATGAGCGTGTTGTTGGCCATAACGGATTCCTTGCAGCTTCACGGCTCACAGCTCTCTCGGCGCCAAAGCCGTGAAGGAAGCACCATCGTCTCAAATCCGTCTTGACCGTAAATGGAACTTGTGCAGAACCGCGAACCGAAACAATAATGCTTCATCATGTTCGCCATCCCTTTGCAGCAAACATGTGCCAGCTGAAATGAACACTACCCGTCCAATAAGTCCGAAGAGCACCGAAACGACCGAAACCGCAACGGCAAAAAAATGGGGCGGTCAAGGAATTGCTCATGGGTAGTGGGGTGGGCAGAGCCCTGGGGTGAGCCTAAGCTCGGGGGTAATGGGCCAAAGCCCGGGTGGGAGCTGTGAACTTGATCAAGAACGACCAGAAGGCATGCTCGAGTCCAAGCTCAACAGCTCCCTGGTTCAATCTTGACAGTAACCCATGAGACAGCGGACCGCCCCAAAGCCCTTCCGGGATTCGAACCCGACGTTCTGAGAAGTGAGCTGACCGTTTGGACACAGGACTGTTGTGAACGGACCGCCGAGGCAAGACCTCTTTCATGGCCCAACCATTGACGCAACAGACATAAACAACACAAGAAATCGTCTTTACACCTTCTTCGCGACCTTCTCCACCTTGCCGCGCGCCGCAAACTCGGCCTGCAAATTACGCACCACCTCCCGCAGCGCCCGACGACCTGTGACCAAATTCGCGACACTGATGCGCTCATTCGCGAGATGCGCGCGGTCACTTGCTTGCGCAAGCGGGACATTGACAACAGGCACGACCGCCCCCGCATCTCTGCAATCCGCGTCCACGGCCGCGAGCCGTTTACGCAACCAATGCAGCGGCAACGTCGACCCGCCCTCCATGACCGCCAATGGATCCCCACGACCCCACACACGCGTCAGCGCCCGCGCAGCGGCCGCAAAGTACGGACTGTCCGGCTTCCCGACCCACCAGTCTGCCGCCGTCGACACGGCCACACTCAACCGGTTCGCACTGTGCGGCAACGTCGCAAACGCCGCATGCAAATGCCGCGTCAAACTTGCCACCAAATCGGCCGTATGCTGGTGCGGGACCGTGCGCAGCGAAATCGTCGCGGTCGCGCGGCGCGAAATCACAGCCTTGGCCTGCGCGCCCGACGACGTGCCGACGTGCGCGATCGTAAGCGTCGGCGTGCGCCATTTTCGCACAAGCGAGTGCTTGAGCGCCGCCGGGTTTGCACCCGCGGGGTGGTCGCCCGCGGCGACAATGCGTGCGACCAGAGCGTCGAGTCGTGCATTGTCAGCGGGAGTGATGGGCGCGACCGCGTCGTAGAACCCGGGAATGCGCACGCGACGGTCGTGCGGCGCGGCCGGGTCGAGCAGACTGGCGAGAACGTGGATCAGGTCCGGCAGGGGTTCAGCAGCGACAGCACCGCCGTCGACACCCGCGTGCCGGTCGGCGTTCCCGGCGCCGCCTTCGACCGTGATGTGCGCGTGCACAACGCCCCGTTGGCCGTAGACAAGGCAGGGTACGGTCTCGCCGAGCCACGACGAGTTGGACATGAGAATCACGTCGATGGCCGACGGGGTCAGAATGTCCTGCGCGTGCGCCTCGACGGCCTCGGCGAGCCCTGCCGACCCGGATTCCTCTTCGCCCTCAATCAGGAACGTAACGGTCGCGTGAAGCTGACGTTGGCTCGCGAGGTCGGCGACGGCAAAGATGGCGGCGAGGATTGGGCCCTTGTCGTCGCTGACGCCACGGCCATACAAGTATCTACAGGGCGGTCAGGTAAGAAAGTGAGTGGGGATTGCCAAGGCTCCGCGTCAACGAGAACTGCCAATCCGTACCCATTGTGGCCCGTCATCGTAAACGGATCCGTCTCCCACTGCTCCGGGTCGGTCGGAACGACATCGTAGTGCCCGTAAAACAGCACGTGCAGACCGCGGTCGTGTCCAGCCGGCGGCTTCCCAGTGAACCGGCCAAGCACCAACGGGTTCCGTCCGGGCGCGCCCGGGAGCAATTTCGCATCCGCCCCGAGCTGCGTGAGGACCGACCGCAGGTACTGCGCGCCCGCACGGCACTGCTCGGCGCACGCGTCGTCGCCCGATATCGTGCGGTACGGGATCCAGTTGCGCAGCGCATAGAGCAGCGCGTCGGCGTCGCCGTCGTCATCGGCCGCAGCCCCGCGAGCAACCATAGCCGCCTCGGGCATACCCACCTGCTGTTCTCGAACCGCCGCAGGCAGCTGCCAGACGCGCGTGCGCCCATCTTCGTGTACGGTCGCGATATGCGCGGCACCAAGCGCGCCGTCGACAACAGGCGCCTGCGCATCGACCGTCGCAAGACACTGATAATTACTGCGCTGCGCCCACACCTTGATCGACGCATCGAGCGACGCCGACACGAGCACACCATGCCCGAGCGCCGCGCCGGACGCGCGCATCGTCGCGACCCACGTGACCGCGTCCGTGTGCTCGACGAGCTGCCGAATGCACTGCGCGGTATCGAGGTCCCAGACGGCGATCGCGCCGCTCTGCAGGCCCACATAAAGCGTCGTCTCGGCCTGGTCGAGCGCGAGCGACGCGACTCCGTCGTCGTCGCTGACGCTTAGAGTGCGTACGAGTTGCGGCGCAGATGAAGCGACGGACCAGACTTTGACGGTGCCGTCGCCGCCGCCCGTGATGAGCCACGCGTGTCGCGGCGCGGAGGTGACAGCATAGATGTACCCGGCGTGCGCATGCGCGAAAACGCCCGTGTCGGGGACAACGTGTGCGGCGGGTCTAGGCGAGGATGGCAGCGTGGAGGTGCTGGAGGTGCCGAGAAACGTGGTCACGAGCCGCGGCGCGAAAAAGTACGACTGTTCGCGGTGCGCGAGCGTGCGCGCGTCCGACACGGGATCGGTCGGGTTGCTCGTCGTGTGCAGCCATTGCAGCGACGTGTTCTGGCACCCAAGGTATAATGTGCGCGTGGCGGGCACGTACTGCGTCGCAAATACGCTGCCGGCGTCGGCGGAGATGACCACGTCGGTACACGTGCGTTGCGCGAGGTCCCAAATCTGGAGGTATCCAAATGCGCGGTCAGAAAATGTGGGAAGCAGGGGGAATCAGAGGAAAAGATACGCACCCGAACAATGCCGTCAGCGCTGCTACTGATGACCCGCACCTCGGGCGCACTCTTCGCGTCATCGAACCACGCCAGCGATAGAACGGCGCGTGAGTGGCCGTCGAGCGTGGCGATGGGCTTCAGCGTGACGGCATCGACGATCTAGTGACGACCAGAGCGTGAGTCCAAAACCGGCCAAATACACAGATCACATCTCCATCGCCAACGTACGACAATCTGGCCCGCGCGGCACCCAACCACGACCCACTTCTGCCCGTACAACACTGACACGGGCAGCAGCGCCGCACTCGTCTCGGGCGTTCTCCGCCCGCCGGCATCGGCCAAGTCGAGCACGTGCACGAGCGGTATTGCAAACGGGTCGAGCTTGGGCACGTCATCCGCGGGATCCGACGCGCACTTTGCGCACGGTGCCAATGCGGGCGATTGCGCTGCAGCGACAGTTGTCGCGACGGACGACGACCGCGACAGCGAGATGGTGTGGCCCGGAGCAAGCCCCGCGTGGTCCGGGATTGCGGAAACGGCTGACCCGACAGGCGCGGTGCGTGTGCGCGGCCTACCACGATTCGACGAGCCGGGAGAGCGGATCACATAGGCTGGTGGAACGGAGGTGGAGTCGGATGGCCTTGCCGCGGGAGCTGCCAGCAGTTCTACTGGGTGGAGGACACTCTGAGCGTCAGAAAACGCTCGATGACTGGCAATATGACGCGTGCAAACGTACTGGATGGCGCGGTCGTGGCAGGCGGGCTTGCAGGCGGCGTGTCGGCCATCGCAGCTGGCGGCACTTCAGGAATCGGCGGCGTTGCGGTGCCCGCAGCGATGCTTGCCCACGACGGCATGCGAACAAGACGATTCGGGCGCGCCGGATTTGTTGGGCCGCTGCTCGGTGCCGCCACTGGTGCCGAAGCAGGTGCCGGTGCACCATTTGCAGGATTCGGTCGACCCGCCGTGCTTGCATGGCGAGCGCCCTTGGAACGCGTCATGACCGGTCCCGGCTCGTTCGTCGGAGCGGCGACCTGTTCGGACTTGGCGATGGCGCGTGCTGCAGCGCGGGTCGTCGAGCGCGGCAGTGTGGAGCCTGGCTGGATACGAGCAACCACGGTCATGGCGGTGGTCAGAATCTTGATGCGGAGGTCGTGGTCGTCGTAGAGTATGAACCTCCAAAGAGAGATGGTTGCAGCACTTTTGCAGCCGCGGCTCGAGCTCGGCGGCGTGCGAGGGGGCGCGGTTCGTGTTGAGCTGCTTCAGATCCAGATGACGGACGGGCGCTCGTGGCCGGGCGGCCTGCGGTATGCGGTTGTCGTTCGCCTGGTGGTCGAGGTCCAATGCGGGGAAGGTATTTGACCGTCGTGGCCATGCGCGCACGCAAGCGTTGGTCGCGACGGCGCCATGGAGTGGATGGCGCGATCTGCCTCGCATCTGTCTCGCGGCTGCGGGTGTGACAAGCACGCTGCAACAGATGCTTCTGACATGATCAGCTTGCTCGACGCTTTGTCTGCTTCTGTTGCGATGAACCCGTCTCGTCCTCGACGGCGTCCTCGCTCGCTTCGACCCACACGTTACCGCACCCTTCGCGCCTTTCTGGAGCGCAAACGCCACGGGTAAAGGATAGTGCTCTGGCCGCTCGGCACGTAATGAGTTTCGCCACCGTTCCGCGGCTGCCGCCAAGTGGTGCACGCTTGTCACACCTGTTTTGGTTGAAAAACGCCCACAAATGCAACGCGCACCGACCCTCATCAACCCGCCTCCGCGGACCCATCGCCACGCATCTTGGGCTCCGCCATGCTCGGCCATGCGAACACGCTGGGTCCTCCTCGTGCATATTGTTGCTGGTCGGTTGCCGCCGCCGCCGCACCGTCTCGGCACGTTCTGGCTGCATCCGTGATGATTGAAGGTGTGTGGACGACGCGTGCTGTCGGACGCGTTGATGGCATGGGTGATCGCTGGCCGATCCAGGCCGGACACCACACAGGCGGGAGCGCGCGGCCGAGGGTCAAGTCCAAGACCGCCGCGCCGCCAATGGTGGGCTCATTTTGTCCCTCCCAGCCCGCTCTTTTGCCGCCGCGGTGCACGCCGCAAGAGAGGCGCTCAGCGCGGGAGAGCCGTGCCGTTGTGGCTCACTCGGGATCAATTTGAATCAGAGTGACCGTGTCGCGCGCAACCATGGCGACCATCCCTGCCCACGGCAGAGCGCGCGAACGCAAGATCCATCACGACAAAATGCGGTTGGAGGCTGCCATGGCCGCTTCTTGCACGGCCGTCGCGCGTGAGCAGGACGCACCAGCGCCGCCCAACCGTTGCTGCTGGCCCACACACGACCGTGATCACGCCCACCACTGTTGGCCACCACACGCCAAATAAACAGAAACGCTTAAAATGACCACGGTCAGGCGGGCTCACTCGCCCAACCGGCCGGGGGTCATGCGGCCGCAACTTCATTTCGGCAGAGCATTTGGACATGCCCAACGTTGCACGCCACGAACATGCCAAGCACATGGTGGCCACGGTGGCAACCTCGAAAATCATCGATTTTATATTTATGTTGACGTGTGGCATCTGCCTACTGGGCCACCGTGCTGCCCAACACAACCTGCAGCCATCCCAACCCAATCTTTGCGTTAGCTTACCTGCCATTGTGCGCGACGACGCCATCGTGGGGAACCCCGAACCCCAAGATGGTGGCGCGCGCGGCGTACATCCGGGGTTTCGGTCGCGGATCACGCGGTATCTCCTCCAATTTCGGTGGAAATCCCACGCGCGACAATGGTTGGGCGCGCGGCGCGCCGTGGCGTGTTGCACGACGACAAGCACAAAGTGGAGTCAACGTGTGATCAGCAACGTCGCTTCTGGTTCACCATGGTTAAACGGTTTGCCGGCCGACCGGCCCGTGTGCCGTCTCGGTTGCGATGAGGAGCGCATCCGCGGCCTGACCGGTTGCGTGCTAGTGGTGGGTCGCTGGAGGTGCACGGTTGCGCGCAGTGCGCGCCCGTCGCGCAACGCTCGCGCGCTCACGCTGGCGGGTCATTTCTGGAGTCATTCTACAATGTTCCAATGCGGTACGCCGCGCACGGTTGCACGCGACCATGGCCCACGAGGACAGGTTGCGCGAATAGGGCCAGCACGCAGCTCGGCGCGCAATACTAATGGGATGGACACATCGTCTTTGGGCGTGGTGTGGTGAGCGCACTTTAGCCCGCGCGCGGTTTGTTGCGCGCGCCCATGTTTCGCCCGCCTTCACGATCAGTCCAACCGAAGGAACAGCAGAGAAGAGCGCCGAACCAAACCGGCCGCACGCGCGCATAACGATGGTGGCCGCGACAACCCGCGCACGCGGCATCGATGGCGAAGGCGAAGAGGATCAGGTAAATAATTGACAACCCTGGTTGGTCAGGCCGTGACTCTCAGTCGGCTCTCAGGGGTGGGACAAGGCCCATCACCACTCATCAATCTGCTTCCGTCTGAGCGCGCGGGCCAGGCGGGCAGGGGCACCGACCCGATAATCACTAACCCCACTTGGCGGGGCCGACCAGGCCTTGGGAAGGCCAAGTATGCATGCGAAACGGCGTGTGGTTGCTGTTGTGTTGCGAGGCAGGGTGGTGGGGACGAGGTTCTCGCCGCTGTTGGGCGTGCTTGTTGGGCGTGCTTGTTGGGCGTGTTCTTTGGCCAAGAAGCGGCCTTGTAAATTTGGCGGCGGGCTGCGTTGGGTACGACGCTGGTTCGGTGGCGAATCGCCGTCGAGTACGCAAGAAAGTCGGCGAAGGCGCGAGGATGGCGACGACGAGCCGTGTGACTGCCGCTGAAGTCGCGCGCGTTTGGGTTGGGCGGCGGCGTAACGATCTGATCAGGCGCAGATGAGCCGCGGTTGGTGCCGCCGCCAACCGACTACGACCAGAGGGAAGGGAAAGCGCCGCACGGCCGCGCCTGGGTCCTTGCCGCGACGGCGTGTGGCCCCCGCGCACGCCCATGCACGCCCACCTGGGCCCGACCGACTGACCGACTGGCTGCGCCGGGTTAGACAACCGACAGCACACAACCGACTCCCTCATGTCCCCGTCGCCCTACATAACCGCCGCGCACCCCCCCGCCCCCCCGGCCGCCCCTGACCTCGACTGACCACGACATTCGCAACGTTCCCCTTGGATCCGACGCTGCGTGTCATCGCTGCTGTCGCCGACGCTGCCTCCTCGCCTCTGATCACCCACCTCCACCGCCAACCACCACCAATGGACACGAACTGGTGCCTCGTCTGCGACAAGGCCACGGCCGGCAACGCCTACTGCTCGGAGCTGTGCCGCCGCGTCGACCTCGCCAAGTCGATGCGCGCCGGCCCGCCAGCTCTTGTCGCTGCACCAAGCTGGGCCCCTTCCAGCGCATCCACCACTGCATCGGCCGCGCACGTTGCGACGCCGCCTGCTTCGCCCACAATCGCCTTCCCGAGCTTCTCGGCGCGCCGGGCCTCGCTGGCCCCGCCGCCAACCACACCACTTGCGACCTCGTTTGGCGCATCGCTCGGGTCGTCGTGGACGCACGTCTCGCCCGCCGTGTCCCCCGCGTCGTCGCCCGCTGCGCACGCGCCGATGCACGCACCACACGCGTCGCTGCACGCACGCCACGTGCCCGTGCAGCTCGCCGCCGTGCAGCCCGCCGCGCCGGCAACCCCAAGTGCAACCACCATCGTCTCGCCCTCGTTCACCGCCACGACTACGCTCCCGCCCAAGCCGATTTGCGCGCACGGCCACCCGCCATCCTCGTCGTCGAGCCGCAGCTGGATCGCGTCGTCGGGCCTCGCCGCCGCCAAGAGCAGCACGACCAGCCACGTTCACGGCGCGTTTGTTGCCCCGATCCTGTTGCGGTAGAACCACCGCGATGGCGTCGTCTGCCCTTGCGCTCCGCCGCCGCAGGGTTACCGGGGCCGGGGCCCTGGCGTGCGCCTCCCCTGTTCGCGCGGTACCCATCGTCGTCGGCCAAGTGGTGCTCCGCCGCGTTTGTGTGTGTGCGCGCACGCGCCCCATATGCGCGTGTTGCCAACGGGCCCCCCCGCGCGTGCGCGCGACCCACCCGATTCGGCGCGCGCACGCGCCGAGCAGGCGCGTTCGCTCCACCCCCCACGGACCACGTGGTGTGTCTAGTCTCGTTCCGGTTTCGGTACCGGTCGTTGTTGTTGACTTTGCTTGCTTCCCATGTGGGCCGGTGTGGGAGCGCGGCGCTACCGGCTCCGCGCACGGCCCACACATTCCCTCCCCTCTCTTGTTCAAACTTTCCCTTCTCTCGTCCTCCCCTATGCCCCACGCGCCGGGTTCCAGAGCCCGGGTCGCGCTCAAAAAGTCATTTTTGGTTCCCGTTGGACTTTTCTCTCAGCTTCTGTTCTCCGTTTGTTGCCGTCTCTTTGGTGTGGTGCGTTGTTGCGCTCGGTGTTCCGATTCAAGGCCCCTGCCGTGGGGGCCTGCGTTGTCGTTGTGGGTTGGTTCGATTTGGGAAATTCTATACACAGCTGGGAAAATCGATCTTGGTTGTTCATTTGTTGATGTCGTGCCGTCCCTGGCGCGCGTCGGCGCGTCGGCGCGGCGGTGCTGATCTGACCTGATCCCGACGCGACTTGGCCCCGCCGGCCGCGGCGCCCGTATCGATCCGGCGGCCGCTGCTGTTTGCCGCCCAAGACAAAGGCCGGCTGAGAAGGGATGGGGAGTCGACCGGTGTGGAGATCCGTCGTCCGTGGAGCGTGGATGGGCGAGCGCGGACCTTCCCGCCGGGCCGTCGCGATTTGGTCAGTCAGCCGATATCCGTGACTGTCCTTTTGGCTCGCTAAACACGCCGCCGGCATGTTCGCGTGCGTCGGCGCGCAGACGGACAGACGGACGAACAGACGGACGTGCGTGCGCGCGCGAGCGCTGCTTGCGAGGCTGGCTTCCCGTCGTGCTTGTCGCAGCGGCTACAGTGAGACGACTTGGTCCAACGGAATTACGCGCACGCCAGCATCTTGGATCGCGCACGGAGCGATACGACGTGCGGATCCAGAGCGAGAGCACGCGGCGGTGCATGCTGGGCCGCACGGCAC
>GG745332.1:1651584-1680413 GCA_000151295.1 Allomyces macrogynus ATCC 38327
CGTCGGCGGCGTCCGGTGCCCAACCGGACCGTCGAACGCGCGGCCGGAACTATTTTCCGTCCCAGTCGTCCGACGCGGCGGGCGGTGCCGGCGCGGGCGTGGAGGGCCGGAACTGCGGTAGCGACGAGGTGCCCTGCACGTAGACGCACTGCGCGCACGTCGGGCAGTGGTGGTGGTCGATCGACACGCACCGCCGGCACAGCGAGCAGTGCCAGACCAAGTCCGTGGCCACGGCGTGCGCGCGGCACAGACTGAAGTACTGCTTGGGCGCGGCCGAGACGGTCGGTGTCGGCGGGTCCGGCCGCCGTGGCGGCAGTGGCGGCGCCGAGTGCGTTGCGTTGGACAGTTGCGACCGCAGCGACGACGCGAACCGCGCCATGCCGCCGCCGCGGCCACTATTGCCGCCGCGAGAAGAGGCGCCACCGCGCGACGGTGGCGGGGACGGCGCGGGCGAGACGGGTGCCGACACCCGCGGGGTAACCGGTTTCGGGCGCAGAACCAGCGCCGGGTCGATCCCGTTCAGCACTTCCCCGAGCGTCGCCGGATCGCACTCGAAATTCAAGTAATCGGCGAAACACGAAGTGAACACGGCCTTGAGCGTGCCGAGCCAGTGGTTCTTGGCGGGCACCGTGCGCGAATCCGCATGCAGCAAATCGGTCGGCGGGTGGAACGCCTCGGGCGGCATATCGGTCGGCGGTAACAGGCCGTACAGGTAAAGCACGTTCAGGATTTGCCGCCGTGCGTGCAACGCCGAATCGATGTGCGCGCGCGCGCGGGAGGCGGCCGCGTGCCCGAGGTCGAGCTTTAGGGTCGCGAGCGCCGACGGCATGTCGAGCCGCACGGCATCGGTCAGCAGCGACGCGCGGGGTGATGAGGTTGTGGTGAGGGTACCGGTGCTGTCATGCGGCGGCGGGGTGGGGACGGGGAGGGACGGCGGGAGGTTGTGCAGGACGCCGGCGTCGTGCAGGACGTGCGCGAGGAGTGCCGGCGAGGGGAGGACGTGCAGCGCGACGGGTAGGGGCTTGGTTCCGTCCTGCTCGTCGTCATCGTCAGCGACCGATCCGGGCAGGGGCAGCGCCGAGCTCACGTCGCTCGCCGTCTCGGCGGCACTGGATGCCGACGCGCGCGACCCGTTGGCATGTCGCACGGCCGGTGGCGGCGACCGCGTTGCCGAAGCACGCAACGTGGGTGATGCCATGGCGCTCGCCTTGCCGGTCGACGACGCATTTGATGACAGGGATGCGCTGGGTGTCGGCATGACGCACCGGCCACACGACCTTGCGTACTCGGGCACGGCAGCGTGCACCGTGCGGACAAGATCGGGCCACTCCCACCAAGACCGCACCGTCGGCGCAACAAACCGGTCCTGCGGGCGGTGCACCGGAGCGCGCGTCGGGATCAACGCGAGCAACGACGCGAGTTCGTGCCGCTCGGCCACAATCATCCACCGACGCGCGGCGCGCGCCATCCCACCCGTCCAGTCGTCGCACTCGGCCAGGTAATGGTGCTTGGACAGCGGGCATAACGCCTGGACAGAAAACGACGGTGCGCGTGCCGTCTCCAACACGAGAATTTCCTGGCCCGAATCGTCCTCGTCATCCTCCTCATCTTCAGAATCATCATCCTCTGACGCCGCATCCGGATCATGGTGCGCGTTCGCGTCCGATGACGCCTTGCGCGGGACCGGCCGCAGCAGCGTGACACGCACGATATGGTCGAGCGGCACGTGCACGTTGTACGCGATACTGCCCACAAACGACCGCATGAGCGGGCCCGTGACGGGGTCGCGGCGCGTGACACGCTCAAACTGCGCCAACGGGTGCAACTTGGTCCCGCCGTGTGCAGCCGGGTCGTACCGCGCGTCGGCACGCATGTCGTCGAGCCCGAGCGCGGCGTCGTCGTCGCCGTGCTCGTGCTCGTCGTCGGTGTCGAGACTCACGTCCTCCACGAACGCGGAGCCCACGCGCGTCTCGTGCATCCCGGCCTTGTAGGTGCGGTCGGCGCGGATCGGGTCGACGTCGACGTATCGGATCGTCAGCGAGGACGCGCCGACGGCGGCGAGACCCGCGGCGCGCGGTGGGTGTAAGAGGCGCGTGGATGAGGTCGGAGGGGCGCCAGGTGGGGTGGCCGACGAGGTCCAGAGCGAGATTTGGCCCGGGAAGTTGGAGTGCCAGTGGACCCACGGATCGTTGCGGTTGGAGCTATTGGCGCTAGCCGCGTAGGCGATACCGTGCACGAGCGCGGCTTCGAGTCGTTGCGCGAAAAACGGCGAGGCAAGGTCGGCGCAGTACCCGTGCTGGTCGGCAGCAGAGACGGGCGGGCAGACGGCCGTAGCCGAGGCAATCGGTGGCGGCGACGTGTGTGTATCGACGGGTGCGGGAAGGGCGTCGAGTGGGACGGGTGCCGCGTGCGCGAGCAACGCGTGGACGTGGTCCGGGTTTGATTGGGCGAGCCAGTCGGCGAGCAGGAGCGAGTGCGAGGCGTGCAGGTAGGCCTGCATGGCGAGGTGGAGAAGAAGCGCGTCATTGTCGAGCACGAGGCGCAGGACAATGTGCAGGTCGTCGGGCAAGTTGGTCAGGTTTTCGAGCGCCAGCGAGGCCGTGGTCATGTCGAGCACGGGCGGCGGCGCGGCGGACGCATCGTGGTCGTGGTCGTGGTCGTGGTCGTGGTCGTGGTCGTGGTCGTGGTCGTGGTCGTGGTCGTGGTCGTGGTCGTGGCCGCGCTCGGCCAGAGCGATAGGTGATGCCGAGCCGTCGTCATGGTCATGGGAGTCGTGGGCATCGTGTAGTACTGCTGCGGTCTTGGCGGGCATCGGTGCGACCGGGGCCGAATCGTCGGCGAGATGGGCAATGGCGGCGACGGCGGCCGACGAGGGCGGCGACGAGCTGGCGCCGCTGGACGTCGACATGGTTTCGCGCGCCGTGGAGAATGCAGCGAGTCGTGCGCGTCCTGGTGCGCTCGCGCGGTCGTCTACGTGGTGGCCGGCGCGGGCAGCAGCACGATGGCGTAGGCACTAGGCGGTGGTGGAGGAGTGTCGTGGAGCAGTGTCGTGGAGCAGCCCTCGGTTCGCTGTGCCTGCGTTCGGCGCGAGGGGCGCGTGGCACGTGGCGCATTTTCGGGTGCGGCTGCTTGCGTCACAGAAGACGTGTCCCGGCGTCCAGGCCCTGCCCAGCGCCAGGGACCAGGCTGTTTCACGTCCGCACTGCACGCACGCCACGGCGGATCACGGCTCAGCTGCAAATACGCCACGCTTCATCGGCTTACGCCAGACACCACTGCCCCGGTGTCTCCACCTTTTCGGACGCGTCACGCACACGTTGACAAGCCAGCGCCCACCAACAGCGCACGCCGGCCCAACCGTCCCGCCGCCCAACCACCACACGCTGCACTGAGCGCTCCGACGGCCGCGCCTGTGCAAGCGACCAACGATGGCCACGCCGCCGCCAAACGATCCCTGCCGCTCTTGACTGCGGTGCGCGCAAGATCCGACCCACTCCCTCCTGCTCCGCGCCCCCGCAACTCCACTTGCCAGACGTACCCATCCGGGCGCGGGCGCCGACACCATGCGTGCTCTTACAGCGCTCGCCGCGCTGGCCGCCGTCACGGCGCTGCTCGCCTTATCCGGCGATGCCGCCGTACTCCACCCCCGCGCGCTTCCGCTCGGGCCCACCGACATCGACGCCCCCGACAACGCCGACGACGACCCCACCCCAGTCAAACCGCCACGCCTGCGCATCGCGCACATCACGGACCTGCACCTCGATCCGCACTACGACCCGACGGCCGGCGCCGATACCTGGTGCCATGCACGCACCGCGCAGCAACAGCAGCAGCACGACATTTACCACGCGCGGCTCTTTGATGCCGTGGGCACCGCCAATGATCCATTGTCATGGCGCCCGTCGCATGCGGCTGCTGCAAGCTCGGTCGCGCGGTACGGCCGCATCGGGTCGCCGTGCGACGCGCCCATGGCGTTGGTCAAGGCCGCGATTGAGCTTGTGGGCCAGTTGAATGTGGATGCGGTGCTGTGGTCGGGAGATACGGCACGGTACGTACCTTGACGTGGTGGAATCTCGCGAGGTGGATGTGACCGGAGACTGATCACGATTGTCATCGATCGACAGGCACGACCGCGACAACAAGCTGCCGCGACCGGAAGCCGAGGTCTACGCGGCCAACGCGCAGTGCGCCGCGTTGTTCACCAACGCCACGACCGCGCCCGTCTTTCCGACCGTCGGCAACCTCGGTGCGTTGATCTGGTTCTCCACCCATCGCCGCTCCACCGATCCGCGCCCTGATCTGGCCCCTCCCTCTCACTCGCCAACGCAGACGTCCACCCGCACAACCAGCTCGCGCCGCCACCCGTCTCTCGCGTCCTGCCGCGCCTCGCCGCCTCCCTCTCCCCCGTCCTCCGCACCGCCTCGGTCCACAACGATTTCGAGTCCACCGGCGCGTACGTCACCGATCTGGCCCCCACATTGGCGCTCGTCAACGTGAACGCCATGTACTGGATGGCCGAAAACGCGCGTGTGCCCGACTGCACCTCCACCGACTCCCCCGGCGCGGCCATGGCCGACTGGCTTGACCATCACCTCTCGCTGATCGCGCGCGCCAATCGCACCGCGCTCGTCATGGGCCACGTCCCGCCCGCGACGGGCCCGGCGCCATCAACCCACTCGGGCAACGGCGTGCGGCACACACCATTTCTCGCGTCCAACTACAAGCCGGCCTGCGCGACGCGCGTGCTCGCGACGCTCGACCGGTACGCGCACGCGGTCGCTGGCGTGTTCGGCGGACACGTGAACGACGACACGACCTTGTTTGTCGCGCGCGATTTGGCGACGGGCGCGGTCGGGCTGGTCGATGTCGAGGATTTGGCCAAGGCCGTCGAGCATGGCGCGGGGCCCGGGACGCGCCGGGGGGTCGTGGACGGACTCGAGTTGCGCGTGCCCGTGTTTGCCGCACCGAGCGTGATCCCGGTGCATGCCCCGGCAGTGCGCGTGCTCGAGTGGGATCCGAGCAAACGGGTGTTGCGTGGCTGGTGGCAATATTACCTGCAGATCCGGGAGGATGGGGATGAGGCCGATGGACCAGGGGACGGGGTGCCGCTGCCGGGCGAGGGAGATGGCGGAGACGACGACGAGTCCGAGCCCAAGGAGCCGCACGGCGACAAGAAGAAGAAAAAGAAGAAGGGCAAGAAGGACAAGGACAAGGACAAGAAGAAGAAAAAGAAGACGAAAAAGCACCACAAGAAGAAGAAAAAGCACCGGAAACACAAGCGCAAGTATCCGCCAATCAACGGCAACGCGCAGTGGGTGCTCGAGTACTCGACGCGTCGCGACTACGGCATGAAGAACTTGACGGTGGCCGAGTGGGCGGCCGCCGCGTCGGGTGATACGGTTGCGCGGCAACGAAAGCAGGAGGACGGCGGTCTGGTCGTCCCATTGGGCGGCGACGGTGGGCGAAGAGGTGCGGCGCGCGCGTTCCGTGTCAAGTACCAGCATTTTCGGGGGGTCAAGGGGCCTTTCCGAGAGTGATGCGAGGGAGATGGAGTGGTTCGATGGGGTGGAGAGTGCACTTTGGGCGTGTTACATTGGATTGGGTCGTGGATCCAGTGAAGAATACCATTCTTATCGCGGGGTTCTGCTGTGGGAGTCGTCGCGTCGTCATGGCATCGCGATCTGGCCATCAACAACATTACCAAAAGAGGAGGAAGAAAAGTCGTTCCAACTCCAGTTGCGGTGGTTGGGGAGCGCAATGCTGCTGGGTCGAGTGAAAACAAGCAACACAACACAATCCACTTGCATTTGCATGAGGCGGCGAGCCTCGCATCTGTCCTGACCTACTCGAAACGTCGGCCGGCAAATCAGCCGTCAACAGTGCGCGCTCGTTGCATCCCTCCGCCAGGCCAGTATGTGGGTGACGTTGGGAGCATGCATCAGTCAAACCATCAACAACAAGCATGAAAGCTCTTGGAAAATGATCACCAGCCCATTTCTGGAACTGACCTCCCCTGCGCTCGCCGTGTCGCAGGACATCATCCGCCAACACATTTATTCCCACTGGATGATTAGCGTCGGACGTGTCTCATCTTGCTGACGGTTGGTGCAACACCGCAAAGACATGTTTTGCACTGACAACATGACCAACCATTCCGCGTGATCCAGCAACTTCATCGCAGTGCGACACGATCCAACTGAGAGCACGCTCACATCCAAATCAACGGCCTCGATTATCGGACGCCCAGAGAAGCAGCAAAATGACGACCACCGAGTGACCCCTCGAGTTTGACATGATGGAGGTCGACGCGCCCAACACTCCCGCTCAGCCCTCGATCATCGAGTCACTCCCTCTGCGTGTGTGCGAGGCGATCACCAAGTCTGGCCCGTTTTGACCCGTCCCCTGCTGGCCGCGCTACGCTCGTTCATCTCACGCATTCGTCGCCGCTGCTCTACGTGCCCGCTATTTTTGCGCTCATTGCATCCGCGCACAATCCCGTTTACCTGGTCCCGATGCGCGTTGCCAACGGTGGCAAGCATGACGCTCATGACATTTTGGTCTACGCGCGGCAACGTGGGTATGGCGAAAATCGAAGCGTCAGCGAGACGCGGCTGGAGCGGGAAATAATGGACCAATATGCGTGCACAAATCCCAGCCTGCATCCCCATATCCCAACTTGCAGCCGAAAATGTGGGCACTTCGCACGCGTCCCACGACCACCAGGTTGCATGGCGCCAGTACCGCTTATTTCGACCTCCGATCGGTGGTGTGGGTCCCCAAGCGCTGCATCAAGCGTTTGTATTACCGGGAGGGCCCAATCGTACCGTTCCCGCCCAATCTCGTCCACCTGACCCTCTCCAGTGAACTTGCGCAGAATATGACATGCGAACTGCGTAACGGTCTTCGATAAATTGTTTTCCCGCTTCTACCACCCACGCTCGGTCGTTTTGCAATGCACGGCATGAGCCTGACCCTGCTTCTGTATGCGCTCTGAAAACATTTCCCGCCAACGGCGCACACGCTCGACCTATCCCGCTCGTCGACCACGGTCTTTCCGCGCCGTAGTCTTAGCAATTCTTACCCGTTGTACGGCGGCCTCCCACCGCATCTTCGCGACCTTTTGCTCACAGACGTGGGCTTGCACGGCGAGCATCTCACTACTTTGATTCTGCACCTGACGCGTACGCTCCGCGTGCTTGCGCTCAGCGGCAATACGTTTGACACGGAAGCGAGTGTGATGGCGCTCGCCGTGCACATGCCGCCCGACTTGCGCACCCTCCATTTAGATCGCGTGCTTGATGCGGCGCGACTGACACGAATCAGGCGTGCGTCCAGCAAGGCACGCCCACCCGCCGTTATACCCGTCCCTTCCATCCGCACACGCACCAAATCACGCGGCCATTCTTCCAAAAGCACACCGACGCTGGTTTAGCTCATCAGATGGTGCCCACTCAGGTCCAGGTGGACGAGCGTCGGTAGAAGCAACTTGACGAATTCTTGCGTTTTCCGATCCGACATGCCGGTTTTGGCCAGACTCAGCACGCGCAGTGCTGGTGAAAGACACTCACCGAGGTGCAGCAGCTTCTTGTGACCCAGCGCGTTGCGATCGAGTGTTAAGGTCGTGAGCGATGCGGGGGAGCGCAGTAAAGATTGCTCGCATGGCACACGAGCTGGCCGGGTGGCGTGCCATATGTACCGTCCAGATGAAGCGTGTGCAGGTTGGGCGGCATGTTCCTTGCAAATGCGGTCATGCACTCTTCCATGTCCATAGTGTTGCCGCCAAGCGCGAGAACTTGAAGCGTTCACGGTAGATGCGGAAACAGGGCAGCATTCCGCGCAGACCGACGTCTGTCAGCCGAAGCTCATGAAGATGCGGTGGGAGAGGGTGTGCCGACAGGGCAATGTCTATAACATCGCGATCAATGGTCGATTGAGACAAATCGAGCGTGCGGGTGTCAGGGGGAGGTGCTCAAGAGAAGCTTCATAACTCTGGTCACGATCGCATCGCGGATTGCAAAATGGTAGTGAGTGCGCGGCAACAGCGGGAGCACGGATCTCTGCAAGTCTTCAGACAGCTCGTGCGTTTTGTGGCAACTAGAGAGCACCAAATCGACAACTTTGGGGGAGGGAAGGGCGCAATCGGACCCTGCTGGAAATGAACACGCTTGATCCAGCGTTCAGGGACCCACACGAGCGTTTGACGGTCGACCACAGTTTCATTTGCATCGCGCCTCGACGTCGCCGGGCGCGTCACAAGAGCCCAACTGCTTGATCGTAGGTTGCGCGTGTGGCGTACAAGCCGCTTCATCTCGTACTGTTCCAGCTCAGCTGTGTGGATTTGGTGAATTGCAGCGTGCTTCTTAAACGTTTTGGCAAAAAAGGGCGGCGGCTTGTCAATGACGATGCCCATTGCGCCAATCGCATCGTTCACGGGAACAGGCGCGATGCGGGGACCATACTGATCACGGTCACCGCCACCAATGGCACCGCGCTTGGTCTTGAACGGGACCAAGTACACCAGTTTGCATGTGTGTTTGATGAGCACGGCAATAGCAGGAGTGTAGAGGAGAGGTGAAGCATGCGCGAGATGCACGAGTGATGTGCGGGCAGCTGGCTACAGGTCAAACGCCAAGTGCAGAGCAATCACCTCGCACAAGAGCATCGGCAGTGACTCGATGCGCGATCTGGTTGGCGCCGGGATGTCGCTTGGGTCGAGCGCAATGGAACACTCAACATGTGGGTCGGTGGTCGTCATTTTGGAGGTGCAGGCAGGTGGAGAATCGAGCCTGTTGATCGAGGAGAGCACAGTGCAGGTCGCCAGACGCCAAGTCGAGCTATCTTGGACGAGAATGCTTGCAAGTCCTGCTTTGTGACCACGTGGAGCTCTTCGGTCAAGGTCGTTGACCCAAAATACGTCGCACACTGCATCTGTCGTGAGAGCACGAAGGAGCTATAAGAATGCGCTAATATTAGCGGGCAGAATCGACCGTTTTGAGGTCTAGTCTGTGAGTAGGGACAGGGTCGATGGGCGAAGCGGTCAACGCTGGCCCATGAGTTTGCATATCCAATCTTTGGATGAGTGGATGGGTGGACGTGCAACAGAACCCAGCGCGCAAATCGGCACATACATTGGAAGACCAGAATCCCGCCAAAAACAAAAGACTGCAACTTCTGCGCTTCCCAAGACTCAGGGACCCACGGGCGCGGCCATTCCCTTCCCAACCGGCACGACTTTACCAGTTGTCGGCATATCCGCCATGCACGCTGTCCAAATGATTCAGATAGCCCTCCTCATTTTTGAACGTGTGATTGCAGCACATCAGCACCGCGTGCGCGCTCGTCATGTGCAAGTGGTTGGCGAGCGCACCCCACGACCAAAACTCGCGCCAGCAGTAGTGGCACACAAAGTCACGGTAGCTCGTTGCGAGCCACGCCGGCAACCATCGCGTCTGGTCTTCCGGGTGCAGCACGTCGCCGTGGCCACACGCCATGCGCCGACGACCATTGCGCCCGCGCGGCCACGGCTCGGGAACACGGCGCGGCGCCGGATCAGCGTCAAAGAATTGCAGCCCGTGCAGCGCACCAATCGCGTACTCGATCTGCTCGTGCACGCGCGCCGGCACGTTGACGACCGCAGGCGCCGGCTCGTCGGGTACATCAAACAGCTGGCGCGCACACCCAGGGCGGCCGTGCTGGTGCTTGACGGTTGCAGTGAGGTCGAGGTACGGCGTGCTGCACTTGAAGCAAAACCGTGGACGAATGTGCGCAAAAGGCTGTGGTCAGCAAACTGCCACGAAGCAAATGAGCACTACAGCACCACAACGCTGCGAAGAAATGTACCCGGACCCGCACAGGCACATCATGAAGTTGCACCCGTCCTTGCGCTCGACGACTGCGCGGCACGACGGGCACAGTTTCCACTGGTTGATTTGCGCCATTTGGTGCAGGACTACGTCCTCGGGGTCGCGCTCGTGCACCGGCAGCGCCTGGTCCTGCGCGCACATCGGGTAATGGTCGGCGACACGGCACCGGAAACAAATGCCTTCGTCACACTCGGTGCAAAAGACGACGGGATCGCTCTCGCTCTTGAGCTGCTCCAGGTCGTCGATGACGTTCATCGTGCCGCACCCATTTTGCGGGCAGTACACGGCACTACTGGCGGCCTCGAGTTCGCGTTGCAGGTATTTTTCGCGCACCTTGCGATGCTGGTCGCTAGAGAGCAGTCTGCGGACATTGTCGCCTGTGAGCGTCGCGGCGCACCCGTCGTGCGCACACGTCGTCGGGGACTTAAGCGTGCGGTCGTTGACACTCGACTCGATCCACGACAGCAAGCAGGGCGCGCAATACAAGTGCTTGCACGACGGGAACAGGACGCCGTCGGCCACTGCACGCGATGAGCCAGCCGCCGCGGCCGACTTGGTGGAGGGGGGAATGACGCTGGGTAAAGGCCAGGATCGCACGTTCTCGCAGCAGACGATGCACTCGCCGTCAATTGGGAGAATGAAGACGACGACGCGGGTTGATCAATACACGTGTCCGAGAGCGCCTTGGTGCCAAAGCCGAAGCGCGATGAGTCGCAATCCTCGTTGAGGAGCGGTGGCAAATCGTCGTCGCTGTCGTCGACCAATGGCGGCAAGTTGTCGTCGCTCTCATCGATCAACGGCGGCCGATCCTCGTCGCTCTCTTCCACCGCTTGCGACACGTCCTTGGCGACTGCCGCATCAACTGTAGCTGGCGCCGAGGGCGGCGAGAAGAGCGGCAAATCGTCGGGCAACACGAGCGTCATTGGATGGCCGATGCGCGCAAACACGCGGTCGTCAATCGCGTCGTCCTGGTCGAGCCGCTGCAACTACTCGGCGAGGGCCTTGTCGCGACGCAGCTGCTCCTCCTCTTGTGTCATGGCGAGATCGGCAAAAAACATGTCCTGGATGAGCTGCATCGTCATGGCATCGGCCTGGTCGCCATGATGGCCAGCACTGCTCGTAGCAGCAGTCGAATCGGGTAGACCAATAGCTTCTTGCGCCAGCAGCAGCAGCTCGAGCCGCAAGCTCGGGTCGAGCAGCGCGTTCGGGTCATCGAGGAACAGGTGCGCCATAGTGCTGGAGTGAATGGGACTAGCAGGGGCGTGTTCGGCGGAGCGTCGACGTAATCGATATAATTATTGGCCAGCGTGCAAGCAACAACTTGCAGTTGGTCGCGATTTTGGCAAGCAACATCAAGATGACCTGAGAATCGCGCCGGTGTCGTGTTTGCGTGTCTCGACTTGTTCACAGCTGTTCGCTTGCTCCAATGCACCACTCCAGAAACCTTGATGGCGCAACATCAGAACAGGATAGAATCACAACACGATGATGTGTTCGGTGGGCATGCAAAAAGCAGTCATTGTGGAGGTTCCTTTTTGGCTACTTCCCGTTTCTTTACTTGTCTGAATCCAAAAATATCGGCGGAGCGCCAGAGATGATGGCAGCGATACGGTGGAGATGGACATGAATGAATGTATGAATGTATGTGGAGGAGGGAGGACTGGCGGTTGCATGCCTGTCGGAACACTTTACTCTCGCCTCCGCTTCCTCCTCGCCCATCTGCTGGTGGGTTTGAAAACTCGTTCGTGGGTCTTGAACGCTGGCTCTGTGTGTGGGTTGCTCTGTTTATCTCGTGTGGTAACCATCACAAAGCATGGATGGCACTGCGCGCTGGCTGGTCATTGCATTGCCACATTGGGCTGGACGATGCGATCCAACATGAAATGCTGCGTGATAGCAAGCGACTCCACAGACTGTAGCAGACTGTGTAGTGAGCGAGCACTGACCATAATATATCGGTGGCGCGTCGTTGTTTATCGTCTCCATTCTATACTCTGCGGCAACAGCAGGCAAAGCATTGAGAGCCTGACAAGATGGGGACAGAGTTAGGCGTAGGCACGTGGCTTCCTTGAAGTCCATGGACAAAATACGGACATCAGTGACCATCAGTTCTCTCTGGCCGGTCGAACTGTGACGTTGCTTCCCAACGCTGTCATCACTTGCTTTTCGCCGCCGTTCTTGGGTAACGTCCACTTGTCGTCCCGACGGTGTGAAGCTGGCTGCTGATCATTCTCGCGTTCCTCTGCGTGACCGTGGACGAGCGCGCCCCTTCTTCCTCTCACTCGCCTGTCGTTGTTCACTCCCGACGAAACATGGCGCACGTCTACCTCGACGACCACGACGCGCTCCTCGACCCAAGCCTCCGCCTCGCGCTGCTCCTGCAGGCGCAGGAAGCGTTCGGCCCCGCCACTGGTGCTGTGCACGTCGACCAAGACCCCGACGCGACGCTGATCAATGCCGACCTCAACGACAACCATGACGCCGCCTTGGGTAGTGGCGCGGCCACTCACAACGAGCATGAAGATGCCGCTCACGCTGCGAGCATGCAGCTGATTCAGGACATGTTTCTTGCCGATTTCTTCATGACGCAGGAAGAGGAGCAGCTGCGCCGCGACAAGGCTTTGGCGATGCGACTGCGCGAGATTGACGACCGTGGCGTCGACGATCGCGTCTACGCGGGTATCAACAATCCGATGCCGATTGTGCGCGCCGAGGACTTGCCGCTCTACGTTCCGCCGCCACCGCCCGTCATGGGAGAATGCACTGTGTGCTTCAGCAGTCTCCGCATCGTCCCTCGCTCCCGTGGTGTCGCGCTGCCTGCTGCAACCGACGCTGCTCAAAAAGACGACGGCGCACCCGCCGACGGCGTACTGTTCCCGACTTGCGAGCACGAATACTGCGCGGGCTGCCTCTTGTCGTGGATTAAGTCGACAGTCAACGACCGCACGCTCCAGTTCCCAACGACGTGTGCGCACGACGGGTGCACAGCGACGCTCACAGGCGAGCACGCGCGCAAGCTTCTCGCGGGCACTGCGCACCAGCAGCTGCGCGAAAAGTACTTGCTGCGCAACATTGAAGCATCGGGCCGCGCCGTCTATTGCCCTCGGCGCGCGTGCGGCGCCATGGTCGTGGTCGAGAACGTCAAGCAGCTCCAAGATGCGCCGGACGCGCTCGTTGTGTGCTCGCAGTGCCAAGAGCAGTTTTGCTTCCGGTGCCGCGTCGCCGACCACTACCCCTTGTCCTGCGCGCAGTACCGGGCGCTGCCCGCGCACGAGCGCGACCCCGAGGACGTGGCACTACACCGTCTTGCCGAGCAGAACCAATGGAAGCGGTGCCCGTTATGCCGCGCTGTGGTCGAGCGCAAGGTCGGGTGTAACTACATGAAGTGCCTGTGTGGGGCCGGGGTATGAATTCTCGCTCTTCATTCGCTTTTCGAGGCTGAAACGCATCACCAAACTCACATTTGGCATTACATCCGGTATTAGTGGTGTTTCCGGTGCGGTACCAAGTACCTCGACCATACTTCGACGGTGCTGTACCAGCACGGGCGCCCTGGATGCGATTGTCTCCTGTTCGACATGCCCGGCGAGCAAGAACCTCCTGCTCCCGCGCCGCGGCAAGTGCGCGTCGGTATTGTGGTTGCTCAAGCGCTCTTGCCGCTGCAGGACGACGACCACGATGACCAGCCAGTGCAGGATCCGCGCGCTCCGGCGCCATGGCCGCGCTCGCAGAATGGTCGGCGAATCATGGCATGTGGTCCTCATCGCGAGGTGCTGCACCCCGACGATCCGGATAGTCGTTTGCCGGCGTGGCTGGCCAACACGTATCGCTCGCGCGAGTGCCATTATTGTGGGCACGATTTTGAGTCATGGGATGCGCTCATTAACCACTTCCATACGACGGACGCGCACGGCGTGTGGCTCTGCTGTGGTCGCACGTTCATGGATGTTGAGGGGTATTTGAATCATCTCGACAATGCTCATGATGGGCGCGTCCAGAATTGGTAAAGTCTTTGTTTTCTTGTTTCGGTCGCCAAGACCAGGAAATGTTGAGCCCTGGTTGACTTCACATTTGTGGATTAACGTTGTGCATTGCATCTCGCACGGCCATCAGTGAGCAAGGGAGAAACAATCTAGCCAAACTCCTATTTACCAAGCATGGTATCACTATAGGTGGGTGATAGAAAGGAAAGCCAACCGCATGGAGTCCATTCGTTAGCCATCTCTCAAAGCGCTAGAGGCATGGTCTTGGCATGCAAGATTGAGCATGGAAATGGACACTGGGCGGGCAGCGACGTGATGCTTTGCTGATGGTCCGTTCATTCGTCGGTCATTGCAACTTGTCAACGTGGCCCACAACTTGCTCATCTACGCACAAATCGACGGTGTGCTGCCAGGTATAAACGAGAACCCTGCTGCGCTTCCTCTCGCTCTTGCACATTGCTCCCTGCAATCGCCTTGGCTCACGGTTTCCTCGACGATCCGGACACGCTCTTCGGCCCAAGATCGCGCCTGGCTTTGCTTTTGCAGGCCCAGGAAGCGTTCGGCCCCGCGGTTACTGCTGATACTGATTGTCGTGACCCCGTCGCGATGCTCGCGATTCCCGCCCTCGACAAGGACGCAAACGCTGCTGCCGGCCGCTTTGATACTGCGGACGACGATCAGGACGCGGACCACGCTGCGAGCATGCAGCTGATTCAAGACACACTTCTCGCCGATTTTTTAATGGCACAGGAAAAGGAGCTGCTGCGCCGCGACAAGGCCCTTGCGCTGTGCCTGTGCGAGCTTGACGACCGTGGCGTCAGCGATCGCGCCAATGAGGGCACCAACGATCTGATGTCGCTCGTACGCACTGAGGACCTGTCGCTCTATGTGCTATCGCCGTCACACTTCATCGGCGAGCGCACCGTCGTCTTGATATTGGTGTTTCCAGTGTGGCACCGAGGACCTTGACCTCACCCTGACCGTGATTATCTCGCACGGGCGTCCTGGGTGCACCTGCGCTCTCTTCGCCATGCCTGCCGAACTTGTGCCCGCTGCGCAAGCGCCACGGCCCATACACGCTGGTGTTGCTGCCGCTTAAGCGCTCGTAAACTTCTACAACGACGACCATGACAAGTACAACGCGCGCACGCCCTGCCATGGCCGCGGTCGCGTACAGGTCGCCAGATCATGGCCTAGGGCGACGGCGACGTGTGGCATTCGCAAAACCACTTCCGTCGAATGCCGAAATGGTTGCGCAACGCGTATCACCAGAACTTGTGCCATTATTGCTCACGGCAGTTTAGCAGCTGGAACGGGCTCGTTAACCATTTCCATACGACCAATGCGCACGACGTCTACCTGTGCTACAACCGCACGTTTGTGAACAAGAACGGATCGTAGAGTCACCAGGAAAGTGGTCACCGTGGGGCCGTCCGGAATTGGCCAGTTTAGCAAGGAGATTCCACGTCGGTGGTCTGAGGTTGGTACGTTCAACGCAATAGAAGGATTCATTGGTTTGTGCTGAAGTGTTGGTGCGTTGGCAGTTTGAGGTGAGGTATGGAATGGTCGCTGACCGTTTGCCCAATGCATTTCGGCGAGCGTCCTTGCCGGTGCAGTCACTCAACTAGGTGGAGAACATGTATTGCAATTGCAGCGATCCACATGTAAGCCAGCAGCCGAGCAGAACGAGACCAGAAGAAGCAAACGGTGTGGACCGGTTAATGCGATGCTCCTCTTCGTATGAACCAGCAGGGCCCACTGGGGTCCGGCCATGACCCATCCACTGTTGATAGGGGTGCTCATCCGCGGCATCTGGTGCGGATGCCAATCTAAACAGCTGGCGCGACTCACGTCTTACGATAGTTGCTGTGTTGTCGGCAGCATCACGCATCGCGGCAGCCGCGTTGTGCGGAAGGCTGAAGGTATAAGGTTAGTTGGCCGGTCGCCATTGAGGTCAGTTGGCCGGTCGCAATTGCTTTGAGAATCACGACGCTCCACCTCGAGCTGACCGTTTGTCTTGCTGACGCGATCATCCTCCAAAATGGAGAGTATTCATTGGAAGTGGTGCAATTTGCTTGCGAGTCAGTTGACGAAGCTGAACAAAGCAAAAGCTTCCATGAATGGGCATCCAATCCAGCAGCAGAGACGGCACCAATATGGCTGGCACGCTCTGGCTTCCATTTTACCCTGATCGACTGTCCAAGAAACCAGGCTTCAGGTCAGGCCATCAACGATGAGGCGCAGCATCAGTCGTGCAGGACGAGATGCGCTGTGGTTGCTCTATCGTCAGCCACAACTCGACAAGTGTCCGCTAGCCGCGCCAGATCCCAAGCCGATACCAAGTCAAGCAAAAATGGATACAACCCGCTCTCGCACCGCATCTCCACCCTATCCAACACGACCACCCGACGAACCTGCCAATCCTCACCCCGCCACGTGTATACCGCCACCAATCGCGCCGGCAAATCACCAGTTTTGGGCGTGCCCGCCGTGCACGTTGTCGAGGTGGTTCAAGTACCCATTCTCGTCCATGAACGTGCGGTTGCAGCACATATATACGCTGTGCGCGTTGGTCGTGTGGAAATGGTTGACGAGCACGAGCCAATTGTTGAACACCTGGCCGCAATAGTGGCACTGGCAGTTCAGGTACGAGTTGACGAGCCATGCGGGCAGACGGCGGCCCTGGTCGTCGGGGTGCAGCACTTCACCGCGGCCGCACGCCATGACGCGACGGCCCGTCTTCGTGCGCGGCCACCGCGGCGGCGCGCGGTCCTCCTCTGTCGGCTCGTCGCCGTCGTCGCTGTACCGATCCTGGTTATGCCCGTAGTAGTCCTCAAACTGGTCGTGGTCGCTCTGCTCGTCGCTGTCGTAGTCACTCTCGTCGTCGTAATGATGGTACCCCGCGTGGCCGTTGTTGTAGATGTGCTGCGGTTGCTGCTGCTGGTTGAGGTTGAACTGGTACCCCGGCGCGCGATTCACATGCCGCAGCGCCTGCGCGATGGCGACGCCCGCGCGGTGCTGCGGGAGCGCGACGACCGGCGCCGGTTCGTCAGGCACGTCAAACAGCAGGCAGTTGCACCCGGGCCGCCCGTGCTGGTGCTCCGGGGTCGCGTCGAGATTGATGTACTTGACGCCGCATCGGTAACACCACTTGGTGGGAGGCGAGCGGCACGGTCAGCGGTTTGTCGGGACTGACTCACTACCCGTCGAATACAACGTACCCCGGCCCCACATAGGCAACTGATGAAATTGCACCCGACTTTGCGCTCGACGACGGCGCGGCACGCCGGGCACCGCTTCCACTGGTTCTGCTGCGCGAGCCGGTGCAGCGCGACATCTTCCGGGTCGCGCTCGTGTTCGGGCAACGCCTGGTACCGCACGCATGACAGCGGGTAGTGGTCGACGACGCGGCACCGGAAGCAGAACCCGCGGTGGCACCGCGAACACTCGACGAGGGGGTCCGGCATCGCCTGCAATTGCGCGAGATTGTTGATGACGACCATGGCGCCGCACGTGCGCCGCGGGCAATACACGGCGCGGCCCGACGCCTCGAGGTCGCGCATCAGGTACTTTTCGCGCAGACGACGGTGCGCGTTACCCGCGAGCAATTTGCGCGCGTGTTCGCCCGTGATGACCGCCGTGCACCCGTCGTGCGCGCAGGTGGTTGGGAATTTGAGCGTACGGTCGTTTACCGTCGATTCGATCCACGACAAGAGACAGCCCGCACAGTACTCGTGCTCACACGTCGGGAACAGCACGCCGTGCGTGCGCTTGTTTCCGGCCGCAGCCGCACCGACGGGTGCATTGGCGGCGGCGGGCGCCGGCAGAACAGTCCCGCCTGTGCCCGGCACAATGTGCAAATCCTCGGCGCAGACCGTGCACTCGCCGACGACGGGCGCCGGCGGCGGGACGTAGAGCGGCAAGTCGTCGGCGCGGACAATCGGCATCGGGTTGGCGACGCGCGCGTAGTCGCGGTCGTCGACATCGTCCTCGTCGAGCGCGGCCAGACGCCGTGCGAGCGCTTGGTCGCGGCGCAGCTGTTCCTCCTCCTGCGTCATGGCCAGGTCGGCGAGAAACATATCCTGGATCAACTGCAGGCTCGCGGCATTGGCCGCGTGCTGGTCGGCGTCTCCGAGCACGCCATTGACGAGCGTCGCATCGGCGTCAGGGACGTCGTCGTGATCACTGGGGCCAAACGCTTCCTGCGCTTGCAAAAGCAGCGCGAGGCGCAGGCTCGGGTCGAGCAAAGCGTGCTGCTCGTCGATGTAGACGTGCGCCATGGTGGTGGTCTTTGACGGCGGCGGCGGCGGCGGGCGGCTCGCAGGCAGGGCGAGGAGGAGGAGCCTGAAGGAGCTACTGTCGAGGAGGAGAGAGTGAGTCTGGGAGCGACAAAATGACTCCAGCTGTGAATGGCCCTCTCCATTGCAGACAGATCTGGCTTTTCTTCCAGCTTGCTCAGCAGCTCGACCAAGTTGATTTCCATGAGCCATCAGTGCAATGCATGTTGGCAGGCAATGAAATCAGCAAGCATGGTGCCAGAAGTCATCCTGTAAATTGACTCATACTGCTTGGTCTTGCAGAAGTAGTTTCGTATCTTGCCGACCAAAATGCTCTTGAGTGTGTGCTGGACCATCTCGACCAGTGCACTGTATGAGTATTTGCAGTGCTTGCACACAAACCATTCTGTGGCACTCCAGAAGCGCTCAATGGCTAGGAAAGAGTGATCGTTGCATGGCCATGTCAATTGCAAGCAATAAATATGGTGTAGAGACTGAAGGAAATGACGTATAATTGAGTTCCAGAAGGAACTTTGGCAGGAACATGATGCATTGTCCCTGTGCTTTGAGCAGCTCCTCAAATTCGCTCTTTTGCCCGACAAAATCGGGCTGCAGCTCCAAAATATGCAGCAGGCAGCAGTCAGTGTGTGAGTACTGATCTAGGTCCTTTTTCACAGACCCATTGCACAAGATGTACCACCTGACCTTGCTTTCCACAGGGAGGCCATGCTCAAGCAAAATGGTGTGCATGCCCTTCTGCACCCTGTCAGGCCACTGAAGCGACTGCGCATGCTCGACCTTTTCACTGTTGTGCCATGTGGTCGCCTGCATCTTGGGCACATTGACACCACTGTTGTTGACATTGAGCAACTGCTCAATAAGGGCGCTGGGCGCAAAGACTGTGTGTGAGGTGACGTTGTCAAAGATCCAGATGCCCATGACCTTGCGGTCGTCAATGGATGCTGGGTGGAGTGCCTGGAACATGGTGAGCATGTGATATAGGACCTGGTCACACAGGTGCTGCCCTGACCAGTAACTGTCCTTGTCCTTGCCATATATGAACAAGACGTGCGCATCCTTGACATCCATCCCATTGTCCTTGAGCACCAGCTCGCCCTCAAAATCGTGGTGCATTTCAGCAGGATGCTCAGGGTGTGACATGAGACCATGGCACTCACACACAAAGGCTGAGATCATGATGCCCTCACCCTAGTTGTTCTAGACCATGCCAAATGTGCCATCCAAATGCCACATCGCCATCTTGTCATTGCATCAACTGTGACATGAATGGGTTGAGCTTTTCCATGAGGCTCATGTATGCAGTGCATGCAGCCACAACATCAGACTGCATGTGTCCATCCAAGTAGGATCCCTTGGTTTCACACAAGTGCACATATCCAAGAATGTGGAGCCAGCAGCATGCTGTCCTGATCAAGAAGCAATCAGATCCTCAAAATCCTTGTTGTCCTTGTCATCACTGTCATAATCCTTGTCATCAACCTTGTCTTCCAGGTTATGGTCACTGCCAACAGTGTGGGGATCCAAGGCGACAGCATGCAGCACATCCACATCTATTGCATCAGCTGGCAGCAGAATGTCAACGTCCATGGCCTTCTGGCCCCTGTCACTGATATTTCCGGGTGGAGAAGGTGCAGAAGCATGGTTGGCACATGCAGTTTCAGTGGCAACTTGTGCAGTTGCAGTGACACAAGCCATGGCAGTTGCAGATGCTGCCATGACTGCTGTGCCCACAGTGACCTGTGGATCCCCACCAGCAACTGCAACTGCAACCATGGTGGCTGCAGCAGTTGCCAATGCAGATGCAGCTGCAGTGGTGACATTGGCCACAGAACCTGCATGTTGAGCAGCATCCTGCTGCTGCCATTCTGGAATGATTGTGTAATTGAAAAAGGCCTGGAAGTTTTAGGGTGTGAGTGATCCTTGTCACTGGCCTTGCAACCAATCCAACAGGCGCCACTGCAGCACTGCATTGTCCAGGATCCAATGTTTGGGCTTGACCTTGCTGTGGCATGATCCAGGCAGTGTACCATTGTTGAAGAATGATTGGAACCAGGACGGAATCTGCTTAGTTGCACATGGCAACAATGTGCCTGACATCAGGTGGATCCAATTTTTGGTTGTGAAGCTGTGGAATCATGCCCATCAGGTTGACATAAAGATTTAGCAGCTCTGGATCATCAAACCTGGCAAGTGGCACAGTCTTGTGCATCTTGGGGCGCTGATCCTTGGGTTTGATGACAAGATGGCCACCTGGCAATGTGCCATAGAGCAACAATGTTGGCGAAAAACAATGATCACTGGCCTAATCACTGTCTTTCAAGTTGGACTGCACAACAGCACCCACGTCTGAGCCACAGCCATCCAGCAGTGCCACAATGATGTCCGATGCAGCACTCTCACCACTCTGCATGTTGTCAATGTGCTGTGTCGACATCAGACACAAGAGCAAGTCCTGGTGTTAAGGCAGTGGCTCATCAAGGTCACAAGTTGATGTTGCACAATCCACAATATCAACAGCAACAACGACCAGCTGATCATTTTTGTCAAACTTGATGGTCAGACTTTTTTGACACTCCAGTTTGAATTGGCGCTCTGGCTAAGCCTGGCGCCCCAGTTCCGATTGAAGATCTGGTTCAGCACAGTGCTCTGGCTGAAAAGTGGGCCCAGGTTTCTCATTTCGCCTTTTCACAGCTGCCTGAGACTGTGCGTTCTTCTGCAGCATGATGGTTTGAGATTGCGAGTGGTCTGGAGCTTGTGTTGCAATGGTCGTGTCCAGTCGGGGTTCGAAAGTGGTTGTTGAGCCTGCTTGCATGTTGTGTTGCTGACAGCAACAACTTGCATTGGCTGTGGTGATCAAGGCCAAATGACTTTTCACTCAAAACCGATCTCCTCACTCATTTCACCTCCGATTTTGACAAAACAAACTGCAACGTTCTTGTCTTGATGGCGCGCATTGGAAAAGTAGCTGAATTCATAGTTTGAGCCCTGGCGGCTGAGATCCAGTTGTGTTCTCAGCTGCCACCAGGTTGATTTCGACCGTTATTTTACTGAAAGTAGGGTACATCAATCTGATTCAATTGCAGGTGGCAAAAATATCAGCGGGCAATATGGTGGGGGGTGGGGGGTACCAAATAATCCAGAAGGTTCATCATGTCCTGCACCATACAGTTGCGCCAACACCCCGTCATCTGCAGTCTCCAGATTTCGTCCACCTCGGACAGGCGGTTTTGTGAAGCCGTCGCAGCCACATGCACGGTTGCTAGGCACAACGCGTCTCGTCTTGCTGCGGCCGGCCTCACAACGCCGCGTTGAACCTCACCTCCACCTCCACGCCTCTGCGCCTCCACGCTGCGCGAGCTCAAGCGCCGACAGTGTCGCGCAACCACGCGCAACACGTTCCATTTCTTCTTATTCTTCTTCTTCTTCTTCTTCTTCTTCTTCTTCTTCTTCTCGCTGCTCGGTGGGCGGCCGAGGCGGAGGTGGCGCCATTTTGTTCTCTCTGTGCACGAACGAGCAGCAGCACCGCCACGCCATTGGTCGCCGGCCGTGCCGATATCGACCAAAGCGCCATTTCAGCCCCATTTCCAGCCTGCAATCGTGTGCCACTCGTTGCGCCCATGCCACTGCACCGCCTCCCCGAAAAACGCGAATGAAATCGGGGCAGCGCCTGCTGTCCATCCATCGTTTCGGTTGCTGGTTGGCGAGGTGTTCGTGCGACGTTCAACGACCATGGAGATCGGCATGTCGCGCAAGAGCGAAGGCAGCAAACGCAGCGAGTATAGTGGGCGTACATCAATGAATGGGTGAACGAACGAGCACGGAGCTCGTAGCCGTCAAGGACGAGGCGCGCGTGCGCAAATGAGCCGACGACGCGATAACGCACACACCACCACCGCGGCCGACGACCCAGGTTGTTGAGGGCTGCGGCGGCGGCGCGCGCCACGGCCGCCGGTCGTGCGCCCCGCCAGTCGGTCGAAACCAGGGCGCAGCCGACTTCGACGCGACTTCAAGACGGGCGCGGGCCCTGGGCCGCGCTGGCGGGTGCTCGCAAGTCGCTTTCGCTTTCTTCTCCTTTTCTTGCTTGCTCCTGTTCCCCGCACAAACCGTCTTGCTCCCTCCCGCGCACAGTCGGTTTTGCCCGCCAGCCCGCCCACGACAACGACAGCGCGCATACCTACCCCGCACGCCGTCGGCACCATCGACCCCTGCGAGCACGCCTTGCATCGTCCTCCGGGCAAGCACGCGTCCTCATCGGCTCGGCCGCTCCGTTTCTCCGCGGCGGTTTCGGCTCGAGCGCCAGGCTGCACGCTCGTGCGACGCTCTCAAGTGCCCGCTTTGATCCCGTTTGATCAAGCGTGTCCTCGACCCCGCTGCAACTGCTGTTGCTGCCGCTGCGGTCCCTGCGCGCTCTACCCGCTGCATCGTCGCCGTCCTCGCGCGATATCGCTGTTCATCGACCCGCGTCGCGTGCTCCAGTCGGACCCGTGCTGTCGCTGCTCGTCGCTGTCTGAACCCGCTCCTGCGCGCGCGTTCCTCATCCCACACACGTTCCTGCTGTGAAACCACGCGCCGACGACCGAGCGACCCGCCCAACTCGCCCATCCACCGAGCTCATGTCCCGGTTTGTCTCATCCGGCCTGTTTCTCGGGCGCGAGGACCACTCGACGACGCACGTGCAGGACCCGCCAAGCGCGCGCCGTGCCGCGCTCGCCAAGACCCACTTCTTTTCCGTGCCCGTGGAACCATCGCGTCCTTACTGGGGTTTCGCGCCGCCTACGCGCCCGACGTCGCCGCCCGTCCTACCGTGCGACTACGAGGACGATGTGCCGATCAGCGCCACGACGGCGCCGCCCCTGCCGCCGTTGCCGCGCGCGCAGCCGCTGCCGCAGCAGTGCATGAGCATGTTGAGCCCGCCACCGTCGCCACCGCACTCGGCGCGGTGCGAGTCAGACTTGGTCATGGACGAGGAGGAGGTGGAGGACGCGGACGGTGGCGCAAATGCCGCTGCTGCTGCGCGTGCGGTGGTCGACGACGACCCAATGGATCTCGACGAGAACGACGAGGACGTGCAGGACCGTGCCGTGCGGTCGCTGCCGTCGCCGTCGCCGACCGACTCGGACATTGATGTCGACCTCGACGACTGCGACGACCTGGACGACGACGACGACGACTGTGACCTCGACGACACGACAACGACAACCTGCATGCCGCAACGCGCACCACGAAAGACCGTCACCTTCTGCGAGCTTCCACCGACCGTGTTTGTCTGCGACGAGTACGACCGCACGGGCACGGCCAAGTCGGCGCGGCTGCGGTACGCCGACATGGCCGAGCTGCTCGCGTTCAAGTCGCTGATGAAGCGGCAGCACCAGCGCGTCTTGCACGTGCTGACCGACCCGGCCTGGCTCGCACGCGGCCAGTCGACCGAGTGCACGGCGTGCGGCGCACACCATGGCGTTGACCCGGGGTCGGTGTTTGGGCCCGAGCCCGTGCCGACGCTCGAGGAAATGGAACGGCGGCGGTGGTAGAAGCCTCGGATGGCTCCCACTTCCTGCGGATGGCGAGTGTTGATTGTTCTTTTTTTTTCTCTCTCTCTCTCTCTCTCTCTCTCTTCCTTGGCCGCCGTCGCTCCTCCCCGCGCCATGAGGGCGGGCGACGCGCGTGGTATGGATGGGAACTCGTGGAGCGGAATGGCAAGCGTCGAGCGCGCATGGGCGACTTTTTGCTGCCAGCCCCGGCTGGGCATGGCGCAAGGTCCGGTGCCTGTGCGCGACTCAACAAAGGGGAACTAGGCGAACGGGTCGCGTTTCCATGTTTTTTTTTTTTTTTGGTTGATTGATTTCTTGCGTGCTTCTATTTCGGTCTTGCTGTCTTGACTGGTTGTGTATATTGTTGGCCATGATTCCAGCTTCCAAGTCGCGCGGCGCGACCTCCCCGCTACTTGTTTGTTCGATTCCTTCCAGTGTTTTTGGTCTTGGCTTGCGCTCGCTCGGCGCACGACTCGGTGCTCCTCCCCTCCTCTCCGGTTGCCGAGGCGTTGGTTGACGTGTGGCGGCGGCGCGATGGGGAATGTAAATACAGGAGGGGGTGGGCTCGCCCATCTGCGCGTGAGATGAGAACTGAGCGCCCGGGAGCCGAACTTTTGCGGCCGACAGAACGACGGCGGCGATAACGCGGTTGCCTCGCGCTGTCCCGCGCGATCGGCAGTCCGGCTTGGCGTGACTGGCGCGTGCAGGCTGCAGTCCCGGTACTTTTCCCGCGTGTTCGCTTGGCTGCCCGTCTGCTGTTCTCCCACGTCAGGGCAAGAACATGCCACCGCATCCTCAAAACGATCGCTGCGCCCACCATTCCAGCACTATCGACACCCCTGCTTCCTGCAACACCATCCCGACACGACCATCGCCACGGCCTTCAATTCAAATTCCTGCCCGCCATGGCCGCGCTCTTCCCGCCCGACTGCCTGCACGCCGCCGCCGCCGCCGCCGCCGCCGCCGTCGTGCCCTCGCGCACGCCGTCGGCGACCAGCTCGACCTCCGGCTCGAACGCGGTCCTCGACTTTGGCAGCCTGCTCCTGCGCGTCGACGACGACCCGCTCGCCGACCTGCTGCTTCCCTCGGCCGCCGACGCAGCGGCCGTCTACCTCAACGACCCGTTTGAGCCGCTGCTGTCGCTGCCTGCTATGACGCTACCGCACCTGCCCACCTCGCCCGCGCGGTCTCCCGGATCCAGCCCGGTTGTCGCACCCGCTGCCGACGCGCCCTTCCTCGCCGACTCGCTCTTACACGACGTGAACTGGGCTGCGTTCATGCCCATTGCAACCGCGCCAAGCATCTCCATCACCGACCTGTCCACGTCGGCAGCCGCACCCGCCGCGCTCCTCTCGCCCACGAGCAGCACGTCGCTCACGTCGCCCGCGTCCACGTCCACCTTACTCGCGTCGGACCTCGACCTCCTCGCGCTCGCGTCGCCCTCGTCCACCTCCCCGACCCTGTCGGACCCAACCAGCCCGCCCGCACCGGCCACCAACGGCGCCGAACCGCTCCCGGCGCCCTGGGACCCGCCGCGGCACGCTCCGCGCCCACTGTCGCACCCGGACCGGAGTCCGTGGGCGAACCGCACGCCGCGCGCGAAACTGATGGACGAGGCCGCGCGGCAGGCGATTTTAGTCGTGCACGCGCGCGAGATTGTCCCACGGCGCAAACGCACGCGGACGGCGCCTGCGGCCGTGGATGGCGGCGCGGACGTGCGGGTGGAGGTGGGGGACGGCGACGAGGATGACGCGGAGCAAGGGCGCGCGGCGCCGCCGAAACGCGCGCGGCGGCGGACGCTCGGCGGCAACCAAGACGGCGGCGCCGTCGGCGTTACCTCACCCCGCAAGCGCAACCACGGACGACGACGTGCAGGTCCATCGAAGTGCCCATGCACGACGCTCGGCTGCCGCGCACCCCGACGACACGGTGCCCTGCGACGACGCCAACGGAAGAGCGGAAACGCAAGAATCGGCTTGCCGCGCACGCGTCGCGCGAACGCGCGCGCGCGCACCTCGATGAATTGAAGGCGCAACTCGCGAACCTCGTGCACCGCAATACGGACTTGCATGCGGATTTGATCAAGGAGCGTGAAGCACGGGAAAGGGCGGAGAAGGAGAAGGATGCGGTGGCCGCGCGGTTTGACGCGTTGGTGGCGCGAGTCGCGGCCGCGGCGCCGCATTTGTTGCTTGGGGTCGAGAATGATGCGGTGATGGGCGGGGTGCCGCTCGCGCCGTGGGATGTGACCGGGTTTTGATGAGATGGGGGTCGAGGGAGGCCGGGCGAAGGAGGTGGCCTCGAGTGGAACCGCAAAGTGGGACATGACGGGGGGTTCAGTGCTGTATATATCCAAGACAAGATGGACGCGCATCAAGTAAAACCATTGGCATTTAGAACCATCTTTCGCGGCCCTCGCGCCAGTGTTGTCGTGCACGGCGCGTGCGCTGAAGAAGCCAGTTGCCGCGCCGGTGGACGTCCCGGCCGGTTCCGGGACCTCGACGTCGTTGCATTGCGCTCCTTCTTCCGCGGCGGACGCAGGTTCCAGACGCGCTCGTCGACGGCGGTGAGTGGATGTGGTCGTCGGCTCCGCACATGCGTCGCTCGCGACGTGAGACGGGTGAGAGACGTGTCTGGCGCCACGATCCGCTCGCGGGTTTGCCACGCTGTGCAGTTATGGATGTCGTGCACCACCATTTCATTCGAAGACGTCGCTATCCCCGAATTGTCCCTCCAATGTGGTCGCTTCGCGTCCCGGGACCCTCTCCACCGTGTTACAACCCAGTCCTGCCAATCCAAGTACACTCCCCCCATCACGCCGTTCACTGTTTCCGGCCCCCTTCATTTTCCCGCGTCGCAACACTCTCCACCATGTCCGGCGCGCCGGCCACGCCGGCGCCGGTGCGTATCGACGCGGACCTGCCGTCGCCTCTACTCGTGCTAAGGCCAAGGCCGTCGTCTGTGTGCTCAATGCGAGACGCGTCGACCGCGGCGTGTGTAGGGATCCACAGGGGATGCATCCGCATCCTTCTGCTAGGCCTCCCCGTGCGCCAAATCGTGTTCACCCGCTCTCCACCTGCTCTCCACCCGCTCTCCACCCAGCCACAACCGATGCAACGCAATAAATAGTATCTTTTCCTCGACCCTACATGCCCATCATGACAACATCCCCTCCGTCCTCTTGAATTTTATCAAAGATATTACTGGCGTGCAGCGAGATGCCGCGTGCGTCGTAGTCGGCCTTCAATGCCGTATGAATGGCGCGCGTCAGGTCGTGCACTTTACTCGCGGCCAGTTGCGCGCACTGCAGGACCTGGTCGGGCGCGAGTGGGGCGCCGCCGGCGTGGGCCATGGCGCAGAGTTCGCGGTGCACGTTGGTGGCGACGGTCAAGTGGCCGTCTTGCAGGGCTTCTTCGAGGCGGGTCGGGTCGAGGAGGGTGACGCGGCTGGTCGTGGTGGGAGCTGGGTGAGCAATAGGTGGCAGGAGCGCAAGCGGAAGCACGCCATGGCAAATACCCTTGGTCGAAGAAGGCAAACGACGTGCAGAGCGGCGCGTGGTAAACGGTGAGCGGGACGGGGCTCTTTTCGTCGGCCGGGTGCTACACAATGATCGATCGAATGGCGTGAGCGATCCGGACCACTCCTGCAGAAACAAAACACGTCAAGCTAGCAGCAGCAAGTTCTACTCACAATCGTCACGTCCTCGCCCGTGACTGACACATCTGGGCGGCGGAAATGCAAGAGCGCGGCAACGGCTGCCAACGATGCGCAATCCATGACATTGCCATCATTGTCGAGCACGCGCACGTCGACGCGCACCGTCCACACCTGCTGCCCGGCCAAGATACACAGGCCTTCGGTATCGATCGCGCGCGACAACCGCAAGGCCTTGTCGAGCATGCGGCTCACAAACACCTCGTCCTCGTTGACGCGCGAGGTATCGGCCGATCCGAGCCCTGGTTGCGCCATGGGTGCGATTTCCGTGTTGAAGAGCAGGATGCCGTCGCTCGGGTGGTCGGCGCGTGGGGCCGTCACGGTGGCAGAGACGGTCGCAGCGCATCGCGTTTTACCGAGCGAGACTTGCGCGTAGCCAAAGTCTGGGCCGTAGGTGATTTGGACGGGGCGGAGGGCGGTAGTGGCGCGGCGGTCGACTCGAACGGGTGGGTGTTGTTGCAGGGCGGCGACGACGAGGTCGCGCTCGGAGGTGGAGACGAGGAGATCCTTGACCATGGCTGTGGTTGGTGTTCCGGCAAGTTGGATTGGTGCGCGTGCTGCTGGTGTGCGCTGTCGTCGTCGTCGTGGCTGTGCGTGGCGGTGATCGGCGCGAATTGGGCACGAAAGTCGCGTTTTGAGTCGCGTGGACGCGTGTGACGCGGTGCCAGGTGCGGTGCTCGTGGTGCTGTGCTGAAGCATCCGACGCTTCAAGCGCTGCAACACAGCACTTGGCTCATGCTGGTGGCTTGGAGGCCTGCCAGGGCTATCTAGAGCAGCGTCAGAGCGCACGTGCGCAGAACGAATGGGCAGGGGCGTGGCGGTCATGGGGGAACGCGCGCAGAAGCACCACTCGCCTGACTGCATCGCACGGCTGGCCCTTGGTCGCGCACGCTTGCTCGCCGCCGGCGCCACCGACCTCCGACTGCACCGCTAACCAACGGCCCGCTGCCATCGCGCCCGCCGCCGTTGCCCTGAACGCGCGCCGCCCTCATCCGCGTCCTCCCCCGCATCTTCGCCGCGCGCACTCCCTGCCGCGTGCTCTACTGTTGCCCGCGTTCACGGCGTCGCCCCGCTCGACCGACGACCAACCGCCCCGCTGCAAGCACCTCCGCTCGGCACCTACCGCTCGGCACCTACCGCTCGGCACCGACCGCTCAGCACCGACCCGCACGCATCGGCTGCCCGTCGTCCACCGCCTGCACGCTGGCTGTGCGCTTCAAGTCGCTCGCTCGCCGCTCCTACCCGCTGCGACCGCTGCTCGCGCGCGTGTGTTTGACGCTCGTCGCTACACGCTCATCCATCTTCGAGGTGTACGCCCCCTCCCCTCCCCGTTCTCCACCGCCGACGCCAATTTGGATCTGCACGCACGGGTCCCTGCCCGCACTCGGTGGTCATGTTCCCTGCACGTCCACATCATGGCTGACGACGCTGCGCCTGCTCCCCCCC
>GG745332.1:1687467-1752415 GCA_000151295.1 Allomyces macrogynus ATCC 38327
ATCCGGGGGGAAAATGAATGTGGACCAATCCAAGGAAGCTGTTAAGAATTTTCGTTTCCTTCCCTAAAATTAAATAGAGAAAAGTTTGTCGGGTGTATATGCGATAACTTTGCCGCCTCAAAAAAATATTTGTTGGGGCGCGAGAAAAATCATCCTCTCGCGACTTCATATCTTTGTGTTTCTTCTTTTTAAGAAACCCATCAAACCTCCCCAAAAGGGGGGGGGGGGGGGGGTTACAGCTATGACGGCAAACCAAACAAGAAAACACCTGCGCGGACGGGTGGAGAAGATGCGTCAGCGCGAGATGTAGAATATGCAAGCGAGCGAGACACGTACCAAACCAACGTCAATGATTTGTAAAAGAAGAGAGCAAATTAGAGGGGGGAAACCACTTCAAGACAACGGTCCAAGCAGTCGGAAGACAACGAAATCGACACCAGCATCATTACAGCGGCTCGCGCGCATCGACCGACGACCCGCGCGACTTGCTGCGCTTACGCGACCGCGACCGGCGGCGTGACCCGCCCGAGCTCCCCTCGGCGGGGGGCGTGACACCACCCGGCTGCGCGGCGGGCACCGGCGGTACCCGCAGCGCGTTCGGCTGGTCGAGGAACAACAGCGTGGCCAACTCAACAGGCATTTCGTGGTCCGAGCAGACATACGGCAGCTGCTGGTGCGGCAGCGTCAGGCGCAACACCTGGCCCGACGGCAGCAGCAGCACCGTGAACCGGAACGCGGCCACGGCGGTACCGTCGGCGGTGCGCGTCACGTTGCGCGGCACGAGCAGGCCGTGCGTTGTGCACTCCTTGAGCCCGAACCGCAGCGACGTGTCGAGCCCGGCCGTCGTGACAGGGTAGGTCTCGGCGACTTGGGTAATGTGCGAGATGAGCTTGCGCGCCGCCGCGACGCGCAGCGTGTGCCGCGCGTTCGGGTCGCGGTGGTAGAGCGTCGGGTGACCGACGGTGCGGGTCGGTGCACTGTCGGTGTCGGTGATGATGGCGTCGCCCGTGGAGGTGTGCGTCGTCGACGCCAGGTAGATTTGAACGTCGTAGGCCTCGTTGACCGAGAACTGGAAGTCTTCCTGCTTGATCTTGTGGCCGTCGGCGTCGGTGGCCTCTGGGTCGATCGCGTTGTAGAGGTGGTTGCCGGCATCGAGCGTGTACCGCTGAATGCGTGTCGAGTAGGTGCCGCGCACGGGCACGCACTTGTAGGCCGAGGCAATGCGCATCATGGCCTCGTGGATCTCGGACGCGGCACGTCCAGGCTTGATCATGCGCCAGGCCATCTCAGCCGCGAAATGCGCGGCCGTGACCGCGTCCGCGACAGCACCGGTCGTCGGGAAGTCGGTGCTCGGGTTCAAAATGGTCGTGTGGCCGGCGGTGCACGCGTAGCCGTCAATGTGCACGCCGAGTTCGACCTTGACGAGGTCGTTTTCTTGCAGCACGTAGGCCGGGTGGTTTTCGTCATCGTCGGCAACGGGCGCATAGTGTTGCACCGTGTTGTTGACATTGACGGAGGTCGGGAGAGCGACGCCCTTGCGCACCGACTTGAACCCGGCAGCGGCGCACTTTTGCACGATCAGGTCGTCGCCGTGCTGGCACAGGTCGGCGGTCGAGGCGCCGGGCACGACGAGCTCGAGTAGCTCACGCATGACGGCTAGATGACCGGGTGGAGAAAGTCGCTGCGTGAGCCAGAAATTCAAAATTCTTGACAAGAGGCGTTTACGCCTGTCAGAACGAACGAGAGGGCGGGCATTACGCACCGTTGCAAATGTCGGCGGCGAGGCGCCATGACGGTCGGGTCGGACAGGTTGTTTTGCAGCGTCATGGCCGAGAGCTGCTCGGCGAGCAACGTCGGGCTGGAGGGAGCATGGTTGGCGGGCATCTTGGTCATCACGGCCATGAACTTGTCGGACTGGATGGGTTGGGTTGCTGGAATAATCACGTCCGTAGCGTGCGCACGGACGGTTGGATCTGTCTAGTCTAGGGTGGAGAGCGGGGGCGCTTGGGCGTTGGGAAAAACAGGTCGCAAGCGACTGTTGCGGGAGCAAGAACGGGTGCGGGCATGGTGGTGGTGGTCGTTGGAGGTTGTGGTTCGGCCGGTGTACGTCGGCGGAGGTGGCCGGCGTGTGTGTGCTTGCTTGCGTGGGGCAACGCTCGGCAGCGTTGACGCACGCAGCCCAACGCTGCGCATGCGTGCGGTGAAGGCCGATTGTGCCAGAAACGTCGCCGCCTCGTGTGCCAATCGGCTGTGCCACACGGCCAGGGGCTTCCCCCCACCGCGAGCCTGACTCACTTGTGCAGGTCGCGCTGTCCCGGCGTTCAAATCCCAGCGTGCGCGCGTTGGCCACCGTCTTCAAGCCGCCAACCACGCCCACAAACCGCTGCTGCCGCGTGCACGGCGCTCTTGATCCAACAGCCAACGCCCTGCCGCCGTGACTGACCGCAAACCGCTCGCTCGCTATGGCGTCGCGCTACCGCCGCCCGCACCCAACCGCGCCCGCCGCCGACCCGTCCTCGGGCTCGTCCTGGCCCGACATCGCCGACTTTGCCTCGCAGCCGCGCGCCACGCAGGCCGGCAGCCCCGATCTGCCCGCGCTCCCCAACATTCTCGAACTGCCGGACCTGCCCAACTTCGCTGCAATCACTGCGCCGCCCGCCGACTTGCCGGCCCTGCCGGACCTCGGCGGAGACCTGTCGGACCTGCTCGACGACCGCCCTGGCACGCCGGCCGCGTTTGCGCGCCGGTACACGCTCGCGCCGCGCGTGCTGCGTCCCGCGCTTGATTTTCTCGATGATGATCAGGAGCTTGACGTGATCCCGGCCACCCCGTCGTCGCCGCTTTCCGCTCGCAACGACCCGCACGCGGCCGCGCCAATTGACGAGGAAAATGCGCACGCGGCCGAGCCGGTCGACGAGGATCAAAACGTGCACGCTGTCGAGCCGATTGGCGAGGTCGACGAGGACGACGTGGACCAACATCATGGACCGACCGCCCAACACGTAGTCGCAACCGCCCAGCACATAGTCGCGCCCGCGTCGCTGACTCTCGCGCCAGCTGTCTCGCCGGTTCGCGCACCTCCAGCGGCGCCGTTGGCTCCACCTTCCCCGCTTGCCGACATTTCGCCCCTTGCGTCGTCGCCAACTCGGTCCTCTTCGCTCCCAATGGCGCTGGGACAGCCTGAAAATCCTGATCCTGGCCTTGACGGCGACGACGACAGTATGCAGCTCGACGACACGGCCGAGGACGCATTCGATGCCGTGCCACCCGCACCAGTCGCAACCGCACCGTCGGCCGAGCCGCGAGCAGTCCAGGCGCCCGCACCGCCGCCGCTCGATAACGACGAGGACGAGGATGAGTTTGGGTTCCTGCGCTCCGACCGCCGCGTGCACCGTGCGCGGCTCCAGTACCCGCACCTGCTCCGCGCCACGACCGTCACAGCGAACCCGACGCCGTCGGCCAGTCTGCTGGGCACGCCCGGGCGTGCGCCTCCCGCTTCAAGTGCTGCTGGTGCGTCCGGCTCGGTTCTCTGCATTCCGTATCAACCAAGACGTGAGTCTGATCCTCGCTTTGCTCTAGGTTCCGATCCGCTCGCCACGATCCACGAAAGTCCTGCGGCGTCGCGGCACCACCTCACCTCGCCTGCACGGCCGCCCGCCTTCTCCACCGCAGCACCCGCATCCCCCGCGCGTTCCTCGCCGCACACGCCCGCCAAGCGCTTTGCCGCCGAACCCACCGACTTAGCGTCCTCGCCACTCCCGAGCCCAGCCAAGCGCCTGCGCCGTTCCCCCTCCCCGGACTCGTCCGTCTTCGACCTCCCCGCCCCACCCCCACCTCCACCAGCGCCGCAACCCGAGTCCGATGACAACAACGACGACGACGACTTCTTCACGTACCGCCCGACCGGGAAGGCTGCGCGCGCGCAGGCCGCGGTCGCGCGCGACGTGGCGACGCAGCAGCGCGCGGGGATTGCAACCGCCACCGCTGCCAAGCCAGCGACGCGGCGGAAGCGTGCCGCGAAAGCGGCCACGGCGGCGCCGACGGTCACGCATTTCATGTGCGAGTTGATTGGCGCCGATGAAGAGGACGCGGGGACGGCGTCGGCACCCACTGTGAGGAAAGCACCGCGCGCCAGGGCGCCTCGTGCAACACCGCCGCCGAAGGCGGCAGAGGTGGAGAAGGACGTGTTTGATTTGAGCGATGAGGACGAGCTGCCGGCCCTGCGCGCGAAGGTGGGGCGGCGGCCGCGAGCGACGGCGGCTGCAGTATCGGCCAAACCCGCGCGTGGTCGCGGCCGAGGGCGCAAGAAGACGACGTAGTGTGGAGCGGGGACCGCTGGTCGGTGCTCGACTCGGCCCAGTTGCTGCTCGGTCGCCTGGATGAGGGCGCACATGCAATGGGCGGCTGAGATCATCCTGGATGCTCCTGGGCATTCTCGAAGAGATCAATCTGGATTTGAATCCCTGTATCGTAATTTCATTTCTGTTTATTGGTCGCGAACGACAGGCGCACGCACGTCTTTGGGCATATTTGCTGGGCGAAATCCGAAACCCATTGCGCTCGTCGCCTCTGTTGTTGTTGCACAGTCATCAAGGGTTTGGGTCACTTTAGGAGAAAGGATTGCAGCACGACGCGATCACGCGACTTTCATGATCTGGCCGGCTCGCGCCATTGCCCAAGCCGTTGGCTGGGTGGCCCGCTGTCACCCAGCCCATCAAAACCCGCGCGCGCGCCAGCCGGGCACACCACCACCATGAACGACGAAACGGCGGCTTCATTTCGCTCACAGGCCATGCCGCGCCCAGATTGGCTGCCCGCCTGACGGTGGCGCCGGCCGAACAGGCCCCACCCCATTGTTTCGGTTCAATGGGCCCGGCGGCCGGAGAAGAACCCCGCGTGTTGCTTCGCGCAGGATTCGTTCCGCTTTGTCCTCGATGGTGAGGATTTTATCTTGGGCGAGATCCAGTGTTGGTGGGCGTTGAGGATATCTCGAGTCTTCTCCACCGTCGTCTCGTCCTCTCCCCTCTCTCCCTCCCTTCGCGACGAGCAAATCCACGATAGACACGACGAGCCTGTCCACCAGCTCGTCAACCCCCTTGCCCGCCGCTACTTCCCACTCCCATCAACTCGATTCTCGCCATCATGGCCAAGGTCGCGCTCAACTGGTCGTCGGTCCTCCTCGCCGTGTGCGTGCTCGTGCAGCTCGCGGCGCTCGCGTGGTCGGCGTTTGGTGCGTTGTTGCAGTTGATGGCACCGAAGTCCATTGCGAACTGGGGCTGACAGTCCGTCTCCATCAGGCCACTCGGCGGTCGCCAGCGTGGCGCGCGTGTACCTGCGCCCGGCGACGCTCAACAAGGTCCTCGCGACGCTCAAGGCGACCAACGACACGTCGCTCGAGTCGGTTGCACCGTGGGCCGACACGATTCGCGACAAGTACCCTGACACGATGGGCCTGCATTTCATCCCTAAGTACGTCTCATGCCGCCGCAGCTAACATCAGCGAGTGCAAATTGCCCACGAAAACTGATTTCCGCAACGCCGAATCTTAGCATCGACGCGCCGCACCAGGGCAAGTGCTTCTTTGACGTGGTCAAGGATTGCGTCAACGACAAGTGTGTCTACGCGGCCATCAACAACGAGATCAAGGCGATTCGCAACGCGACCGCCTCGGCCACGGCCAAGTCAGAGGCGACCAAGTTCCTGATTCATTTTGTCGGCGACCTGCACCAGCCGCTGCACGCCACGTCCTTCTTGAAGGGTGGGAACACGCTGCCCATCACGTTTGGGCTGAACGCGACCACGGGCGCGCCGCTCAAGACCAACCTGCACAGCTCGTGGGATTTCCACCTGCCCAACAAGACCGTGACCAAGCTCTACGGCGGGTCGACGGACAAGTGGATCGACTCGATTGTCCACCGCATCGGCACCCAGTGGCGCCAGCAGGTGCCGGCGTGGCTCAAGTGCCCGACCGAGGCCGACCAGTGCGTGCGCGGCGTCGAGTCGCTCAAGAAGCACGTGTGCCCCGTTACCTGGGCGCGCGAGTCGGACGCGATCAACTGCGAGCATGTCTTCAAGGACGCTGATTTCTCCAAGACCATCGACGAAGTGCAGCGCAACGTGACGGTCACCGACGCTGGGCTCGTCGACGTCTCGGACAAGTACTGGGAGGCCGTGCATGATGTGATTGATCTGCAGATTGCCCGCGCCGGCGTGCGGCTCGCGGCGACGCTCGAGGCCACGTTCAACTAAGAGCTGGTGGTAGGGAGGAACAGGGTGGTCGGAGACGTGGTGTTGGTTTGCGATTGGCGCACCGCAAGACCGCTCGCCTGGTTTGATCAATTTTTGCATGTTGCGGGGGTGTTGAATAAATTGCGAGTTGCTGATTCAGGGCCACAATCGTCTCCACCTCGGTTCGAGAGTGAATCGCTTTCTGCGCGCGACGGCAGGCAAACGCAACAAACAATATCTACACAGCTTGTTCTTACAACTGGCCCGGTTTGACGACCTGAATCTCGACGCGGCTCATCTTGTCCAAATCAAACGACTCCGTGCCCTTGTCCCACGTTACGTTCATCGCAAACTGGTACTTGCGAATACAATCCTCGATCCCCTTTTCCAGCTCGGCCACGGCCTTGAACTCGCGTGCGCGCCGCGGATCCGTGACCGGCCCACCGGCCTCTGCCTGCTGGCCCGCCGACATAGCCAAATCCGGGCGCGACGCGAGGTATGCATCCCGCGCGGTCCGCTCGTCGGCACAACTGACTTCGGCCAGACACGACTTGAGCGGCGACCGCACGTACCCGCACTCGCGGACCATGGCCATGATCAGGACATTGTCGGCGCGCCGCTTCGCGCGGGATGCGGACTGCTTGTCTTTGGCCGCGATAAGTCGGTCGTGGTCGGCAATCAGGGACGTGTATTCGGGCGAGGATTGTGCGGCAGTCATCGCGCGCCGCGAGCACTTGACGTACTTGATGAACAGCGGCGCGCACGTGTTGACGGCCGCGAGGAGACGCGGGTCGTCCTTGGTCGGGAATTGGAAGGGGGCAGCCGCGGAGGTGCCGGACATGGTGCGAGATTTGGTGGACTCGTGCGGGCGGGCGGGGTGGTGGAGGGCTGAGCGGAGGCGCTGACGGGTCTGGCCACGTTGACGCGGATCGGTCGCTGCAGGTGGTGCACCGTGTCGATGCGGTCTCGAGGTAACAAAAGGTCTGACCGCAATGGCCAAGAGAGTGAAGCGATCGCAAGGGAAGTTGTGATCACGCATGGCGATCGTCGGTGGACGCGCTCATGTGTTAATCACATGAGAGTCGTGATCGGTCATTTTGCAATATTTCTCACTGTGAGACGCGACACCATTGTTTGTTTGGTCCCGCTTCTTCCTTGAGCTGCACCGGCCCAGCTGGGCGCTCCGCGCGACGACGCCGTCGTTCATGTGGCCGCCAACGTTGTGGTTGAGTGCAGGACATGGTCTAGCTTCAGCACGCCAAACGAAACACCGGTTCTCAATTGAGCTGCCATCAAACCATTCATTTTTCGCAATCGAGCGGAATCTGGATCCGGTCCAAATGCTCCAGACAAACGTCTGCCGTTCCTCATCCCAAATGGCTTCCATGACCGCACGGTGCATGCGCACGCACTGGGAAATGCTTGCATCGAGCTCAGCCATGGCATCACTTTGCTGCTTCAGTGTGTCGCCGCACATCCAAGTCGGCATCCGACTTGACAGCCGAGTAGATGTCCATCGCGGTGTCGCGGGTCTTTTTCTCTTCGAGCAATGAGCAGCACGCATTCTCGGCAACGAAGGCCATAATTTTATTGCGCAGCGACCCACAGCGGCGAACCACGCCGTCCGCCAGGGCATGGTCGGCACGGCACAGGGCGCGGTTCGCAGCCGCGTGGTTGTTGTGCTTGGCCAGGACCCAGTCGTGGTGCGCCATGTGCTCCTTGTACTCGGCCGAATTGCGCGCCTTGGCCATGGCCTCGTGCATGCCCTTGGTGTACTTGTTAAAGGGCGACTTGCAATAGCAGTAGCCCAGCTGATCGAAAGGTCGGTCGAGATGGGGGGTTGAAACGGAAGGGCTACCATGATGATGCGGGAAAGACTCTTGGTTGGTGAGGGCGGCAGCAATGGGCGGCAATGCAAGGCGGGTGGGTGCAGGCAGGGGCGCTGTTGTTGACAGGATGGTCGCCTCGAGAGCGGGGGCCGGGGCGATGTCCGGTGGACAAATGAATAGATATGCGCACCAGGTCGGGTTTGAAGGCGCAAGCCGTTTGGCCAGAATACTGACCGATCACGAACAGAATCACGCCGCAGAGAGTGACGTGCGGTGGGTTGGCCACATGCAAATGAGATGGAGCACGTGCGCGCTTTTCACCGCTGCTGCGAGACGCTGCGAGGCAGATTTTCGGAGCTGCCAGGGGCTGCCGCCGCGACATTTTGGGACTTTGACGTGGTGCGCCAGCGTCCAAGTTGAAAGTAGAAAAAGGCGACCCACCACCGGCCCACGTCGCGCAAACGCCATCAACGTCGTCGACACCGAGATACCCCCCGACACACCTGCTGCCGCCGAGCCCAACTTGCTGCAAACGCTTCCTCGCCTGTGAAGCACACCAACCAACCAACCGAGCCCGTCTGGCCCGCCAACTCTTCAACAACGGGAACCCGGCCAACTTTGCCTGTCCGCGACCGTCTGTCGTCCGACACGCACTTGATCCAACGCGGAAACATCTACAACACAAATAACCAAGCGTTCAGCCATGTCCATTCCGAACCGTCTCGCGCTCATCCTCTTGATCACCGAGATCATCGTGTTCTTGATCCTGGTGGTATGCACTCGTTGGACTGCCTGTATTGCGGGAATGCTGAAGCGTGCACGATACTCATGTCACGACCGTCGTCGCACCAGCTGCCGATGCCGCGCTCCGTGCGCAAGACCATTACCAAGTTCATCACGCAGTCATGGATCGTCACTAAGCTGGTCACGGCGTTCCGCTGGACTTTCATGTACGTTTGGTTGCTCTGCGGGATTGCCAGACGATGAAGGCCGTTTCACTCACTTCAGCGCCGTTTTGTTGGTCCTTTCCAGTTTCTTGGCGCTCCTCTTTATCGGTACGCGCTCCTCAGACGTGCTTGTTTTCCGCGCTGCCGTTTTGGATGCTCATGACGCTCGCTCTCTCACCATTCATAGACTCGTTTACGCGCCAATACAAGATGACGAAGGAGCGCGCCGAGGTAATCGAGGAGGGCCACTACCACCACCAGCACGGCAACCTCGGCATCATCACGGGCGACCTCGACCCGCGCGCCAAGCTCTACTATGCGCAGCGCAAGTATGTTTTCCTCTTTGCTACTCCTGCCTGCAACAAGCGCAGAAGATTCACCTACGTTTTTTTGTTTTCTAGCATGTACATGGTGGGGTTCGCTCTGTTCATGATGGTCGTGCTCGACCGGTACCGCGCCGTGCTCCTCGAACTCGTCCAGTCCGAGGAACAAGTCGCCGAATTGACCGTGCAGTACGCGAGCCACAAGCGGCAGCTGCGCACGCTGCTTGACGAGCGCGGTGACGCTGCCGCCGCGGCGCCGACCATGCCCGCTGCCGTCACGGCCGTGCCCGACGACGTCGAGGAACTCGTGCGTAAGCGCGTCGCCGAGGAGACCAAGAAGGTCAAGGAGCAGGCCGACGCCAACTTCGCACAGTACCTCGAACTGTCCGACCGGTACAATGAGCTTGAGGGCAAGTTTGACCGGTTGCGCGAGAAGCGCGCCGGCGTCATCGTGCAGGACGAGTAGGGTGGTGGAGAAGATGGATGCCGATTGCGCGCGTTCTTTTGCGCCGTGGACCAAGCATATTTGGGTCATGGCCCGGAAGCGTCTCGGTCGGTTCGTGGCGGATAGCGAGCCCTGTACTTTTGAAATGAATCGATTTTGGTCCTGTCCTCAGTCGGAGTTTAATTCATGTCGTCAGCGCTTATTCCGGCAGAGCACACCCGCCATCCTCTAGTTTCCTCGTCGCAACGGTGGCAAGGCTCCACCGCAAGTCTGAGCGGACAGATCGCTCCATTTCAGCTCTCTCAACACCATCATCGTTCGCTTGCCTGAGCCGAGACGCGACACCCAGCACTCCATCACGACGAGCACGGACGCGTATTTCCAGCCGTGTCCATCGCCATCCAAGCGCATCCATACTTTGGGTCGCTCCACGTCCACGCCACCTGTCGTGCTCCATCATGGTGCGTCCCATCGTCGCTGATGCAACCGTACTCCAAAGCATCCGCACTGATGCACCTTCCTATACAACTATAGTCGGCGCTCTTCAACTTCCAGTCGCTGTTGCTCGTCGTGCTGCTCATCATCTGCACGTTTACCTACGTCAAGGCGCAAGTCCCGTCGCTGCACAGCAGCAAGTATGGCGTCGTGGGCATGTTTTGGAAGGCCGCGCGCATTGGCGAGCGGCTGTCGCCGTACGTCGCGCTGAGTTGTGTCGCTATGGCCGTGTCGCTGCTGCTGGAATGAAGGGAATTGACCTTGATGGGGTGGTTTGTTCGTCATGTCGCGAGCGAACGAAACGGCAGTGCCCTCCAACCCCAAATCGCACCGGCTTCAGCACGTCGCCCCGACACTTCCTGCAACGCAACCATGGGCCCACAGGGCGTGCAAGGCATGTCATGATCCCGATATATCGAGCCATGCCTGCGCCAAACCACGATCGAGCCAGGTCTGGATGGTCTCGACAACGATATGGTCACTGACCAATGGGCCTGTTGACCATCATCCCCCGCAGCCATGCCCAATGCGGCGCGCCAGTCCGAGGAGGAGCGCATGGTCCTGTGCTGTGCCGGCATCATCAACGAGCTTCTCCAGTCGCTGCGCGAGAACAAGGACGTAAACCTGAACGGCCTGCGGTCGAAATGGGCCAAAAAGTACAAGCTCGCCTCGCAGCCGCGGCTGACCGACATAATCGCTGCGATCCCGCCCGAGCACAAGCGCGAACTCGTCCCACGCCTGCGCGCGAAACCCGTGCGTACTGCCTCGGGTGTTGCCGTTGTCGCCGTCATGTGCAAGCCGCACCGGTGCCCGCACTTGGCCATGACGGGAAACATTTGCGTCTACTGTCCCGGCGGGCCCGACTCGGATTTCGAGTACTCGACGCAGTCGTACACGGGTTACGAACCCACGTCGATGCGCGCGATTCGTGCGCGGTACGACCCGTACGAGCAGGCGCGTGGGCGTGTCGCGCAACTGCAGGCGCTTGGGCACGACTGTGATAAAGTCGAGTATATCGTCATGGGCGGCACGTTCATGGCGCTCCAGGAAGAGTACCGCAACAAGTTTATTGCGCAGTTGCATGACGCGCTCTCGGGCTACCATTCGGCCGATGTCGACGAGGCCGTGCGCATGTCGGAGCAGTCGCCCATGAAGTGCGTCGGGATTACGATTGAGACCAGGCCCGATTACTGCCTGAAGCCGCACTTGTCGCAGATGCTGCGGTACGGGTGCACGCGGCTCGAGATTGGCGTGCAGTCCGTCTACGAGGACGTGGCGCGCGACACTAACCGCGGGCACACGGTCAAGGCCGTCTGCGAGTCGTTTCATCTCGGGAAAGACGCGGGATACAAGATTGTCGCGCACATGATGCCGGACCTTCCCAACGTCGGCATGCAACGCGACCTCGAACAGTTCAAGGAGTACTTTGAGAACCCGGCGTTCCGGTCCGACGGGCTGAAAATCTACCCGACGCTCGTGATCCGCGGCACGGGGCTCTACGAGCTGTGGCGCACCAAGCGGTACCGCAACTACTCGCCGTCGGAACTCATCGACTTGGTCGCGCGCATCCTCGCGCTCGTTCCGCCGTGGACGCGCGTCTACCGCGTGCAGCGCGATATTCCGATGCCGCTCGTCACGTCGGGCGTCGAGCACGGCAACTTGCGCGAGCACGCGCTCGCGCGCATGCGTGACCTGGGGACACCGTGCCGCGACGTGCGCACGCGCGAAGTCGGGATCCAGGATATTCACCACAAGATCCGGCCTCAGGACGTGGAGCTCGTGCGCCGCGACTATGCGGCCAATGGCGGGTGGGAAACGTTCCTCGCGTACGAGGACCCGGCGCAGGATATTCTGGTCGGGCTGTTGCGGCTGCGCAAGTGTTCCGAGGAGGGCACGTTCCGGCCGGAACTCAGGGTGGACGGCGTGCCGCAGTCGATTGTGCGCGAGTTGCACGTGTACGGGTCGGTGGTGCCCATGCATTCGCGCGACCCGACGCGGTTCCAGCACCAAGGGTTCGGGACGCTGTTGATGGAGGAGGCCGAGCGGATTGCGCGCGATGAGCATGGGTCGGTCAAACTCGCCGTCATTGCTGGTACGTTGCTATTGTGTTTTATGTGAACCGTATGCACAGGGACTAACATCGTACTCTTCTCTTTAGGCATTGGCACGCGCGATTATTACCGCAAGCTCGGGTACGAGCTCGATGGGCCATACATGTCCAAGTCGCTCGTGGACCGCGATTCGTTGTGATGTCCTGCTTGTTTTCCCATCTCCAGCATAGTCGTGTCTTTTTTTGTTCGTGCAAAAATATGAAAAGTTGACCCATCACGTCCCTTTGCAGTACCAGAGAACGAAAAGGAAGGCATGTTTATCACATTTGGCCAGCAATAATCACAAACACGGAACAGAAGCAAAACTGATTCAAAACAACATGAAATGGTCCAACCTCACGACCTCCGCGACGAACTCGCACTCGCGCGACTCGGTACCGCTGTCCCCGCCCCACTTGGCTCGCTCATGTCGGCCGACGGCGTCACCTCGTGCCGCAACGCCGACGGCGGAGCTGGCGATTGCCCAATCGACGCGACCGACCCGGTCAACGGCGTACTGGCTGGGCTCGCGCGCGGTGATGCTCGCTGCGACTGTGCAAGGAAGAAATGAGCGCGTGGGCCGGAACCCGATCGCGGCGGTGTTGTTGTGCCGCTGCCGTCGTCGTCCTTGTCGTGGCTCGGCGTAGTTGCGCCGTCGTGCAGGGTCGCTGACGAGCTCGCACGCCGGTGCCCTGCCGAATCGTCGTCGTGCGTGTGCTTGTGCTTGTGGTGGTTATGGTGGTGCTGCAAGTGCAGCCCGCGCTCGACCAGCCGGTGGAAATCGGACCGCGTCAAAATGCCCACGACCACGTTCTCGCGCGACACGACGAGCAGGTGCCGCAACCCAAGATTGCGGAACTGCTTGTAGGCTTTCGCGGCAAGCGTGTCCGGGAACACGACATGCGGCGACAGGTTCATGGCAACGGCCACATCGTCGACGAGCGACACATGCCGCGCGTCCAAGTCAACAACGTGATCGTCGAGCGCACCGGCCGTGTCGAGCGGTGACGAACCGTCAGCATCGTATGTGAGCGACGGTGCGCGCGTGTTCGCGTCGGGCGCCTTGTCGAGAATCAGCTCCTCGAGCTGCACGCGGAGCAGGAAGCCGAGCAAGTGATTACCTGCGTCGACGACCGGCCACCCGGAAAAAGTCGAGGCCTTGAGCAGGTCGAGGGCCTTCGCGACGGTAAAGTCGCTGTTGAGCCGGATCTTGTCGAGCACGCGCGGGCTCACTTCGCCGTCTTCGCGCAGCAGCACGTCCTCGATTGTTTCGAGCTTGAGCGAGTGTGGCGGGAAGTGCGGCAGGTAAGCCATGCCCATCGTCTCCATTTCTACATGGCGCGAAAAAAAAAAGGACAGTCAGCGGGAGAAAACAGGGTAAGAAAATCCGCCAGACACTCACCAAGATGATACTGCGACGGTCCTTGGTAGTTGCCCGTGACGGTGGCGACAATCACAACAATCATGATGCCGGCGAGGTACGTCTAGACGCGATGGCACCAAAGTGAGGGCAAACGTCGAGGTATACGCTGAGAAATGGCAATGGTCCAGACCTGCTCGTTGGTCGACTGGAGGGCAATGATCACGACGGTCATCATCATGCGCGACGTGCCCGCCCAAAACGCAGCGAGCCCGAGGACCGCCGCGACACCCGGGTCCATTTGCGGGACTCCTGCCGCGCGCTGGATGACGTTGACGCCTGCAAGAAAGCGACAAAGCAATACTAGTGAGCGATCGGGGACAGAGGTGGAGTGCATTGGCGAAGGAAAGCGTACCGAGACCAAATAAACGCCCAAACGTTGCGCCGAGGACGAGACACGGCATGACCAGGTCGGTCGGCGCGGCAATGTTGTGCGTCGCCAGCGTCAAGATGCAGTACGTCACGCCAAACGTGAGCAGCACGGCCCAGTCCAAGAATCCGTAGTAGCCGCGGAAGAACAAGATGTTGAGCACGCGCTCGGGCTGGTTGAAGAAGAGCGACGCAAGCGGGTCGTAACAAAACTCGGTGCTCGACGTGCTCGCCGACGCGGCTTTGGTCGACTCGGGCGCGTGCAGGCCCGTGAACAGACCCGTCGGGTACAGCTTCGTCGTGTCCAGATCGGGCGACTGAACGAGCAGGTGCCGCACGTCGGCTTGTGAAGAAGGCAGGAGCGAGAATGTGCTCATCGGCGAGTTCAGCGCGCAATACACGTCCAGTTGCAGCCATTGTTGCGTGATTTCCTGAGAAGATAAAAATTGAGGAGCCGAATTGTGAGTGTTGATGGCAAGTTCAGCATGACATGGTGTTTGCACGCGCACCTCCATGATCAGCTCGCGGACACTGGAGTCGACGCAGACCGCGGTCGTAAAATCGTTGACGCACTGCTGCAGCGGATTTGCAGATCCGGCCGCCGGTGCTGACGCGGCGCTCATGACTTGCAGCCGGTCGGCCTGGCGCTTGGACAGCAACGGCATGGACGAGGTCGCGTTGCGCAGCTGGAGCCACTCGGCGCACGTCCTTGTGCACCGTTCGGCGGCCGGGACGGGTGCCAGTTGGTTGAGCGTCGCTTCCATGGTGGTGCAGGTACCCTGAAATGGTCCAATCGAACGTCAGTTCGCGAGACAACGTTAAGAGCGAGGCCGGGCGTGAGGCCGACGATCGCAACGTACATGCAGCTCGCCGCGCAGATACACAACACCGGTGCACACGGAAATGGTGACTACGACGACGAGAAGCACATCGAGGATGCGGCGCCAGAGAGCCCACTCGATGTGCCACTCGCGCCATTCACGAATCTTGGCGACAAGTCGGTTGTACCAGTGACCGAAAAAGCCTACAACAAGATCACATTCGCGCTGGCATCAGAAACGCGCCGGCGGGCTGTGTTTGTGATGGACAAGACGGAACGCACCGCCGAGAAGGCCGAGAACCACGTAGGCAACGTAGTCGATGACGGACAGTTGCGCGTCGCAATGAGCCTGGTTTCCGCGGTCATGACGAACCTGGTCAGTCGCTGAGTTCTCAAGCAGCAACCGGTGGAGAAGAATGAACATACATTGACGGCAAAGATGGAGAAACTCGTCGAAGTAACCGTCCAGTCCTGCAGCAACAGCGCCTTGAACAAAATCGTCATGGAGCAAGCCAAAAACGCCTTGACAATGAGCGTCCCATCGTAAAATGAAATGGCCTCCTCGATCGCAAACATGACGCCGGCCATGGGGGCTATGGAAAGGGAAAGCAGAGTTAGTTTGCATTCACAGAAGAGAGAGAAGAGCAACGAAAAGTGAGCGGCAATACCTTGGAACGCGCTCGATACGCCGCACGCCGCGCCCAAGGTCGCAAACGTTTGAAGCTCGTGCGACCGGGCGTTGCGAAGAATCGACGGGTCCTGCTCCTTCCACGACTGCACACCAAAGTAGGCCTTGGACAGGAACTTGCTGCGCTTGAGGTTGCGGACCAAGATGATGCCGGCAATCGCGCACGCTAAAGAAAACGGTGGGCGTCAATTTGCGACCAAAATCGGAACGTAACGTGTAAAAAGGGTACGAACAGTGGATGAGAGGGCCGTCGTACCCGGAAAAGAGGCCGCTGTTCACGACGCAAAACATGCCGACGAGCTTGGCGATGAGCATGCGCGACGAGAGATAATATGGTCGCTCGAGACCGTTCAAAAACGCGATTACTTCGGGCATTCCAGACCCGGCAGCGCTGTTCAAGGAGGAGAACGGGAGCACGCCGCACGGATAGGGCGTCAGGCAGGGTTATTACGAAGAAACGTTGCGCAAAGCAGCGGACCTCGGCTCGACCAGGACTATGACCATGGCGACGGTCGCCAAAACAAGGGCAACACCGAGCAAAAAACCCCACAGCCCGAGATACGAATGCGTCGCGAGCAATCCCTGCGCGACATGGACGCGCCAATGCTGGAACAGCTCGGTCGTCGCGTGCAGCGCATAGTAGAGCGACACGGTCACCAATCCGAGCAAGCAGCACATGGCAAACCGCACAAAAACTTGCCGGTGCGGCTTCACGCGCTGATGATACTGGCGCAGCGGCACGTTATCAATCTCCTCGAGGTCCGTCGCGCGCGTGTGGCCCGCCCGCTCCACGCGCTCCTCGTACATGTGGCCCAGCGTGTTCTCGCGCTGGAGGTCGAGATTCTGAACAGCATCGACCGACGTGCGCGGCAATTTGCGCCGTTGCAGGCGAAGCCAGTTGCTGTCGCCCGTGAGCGAGCCGCGGTATTGGTCCGGATTGAGCAGGCCCGGCGTGCCCGGCATGCCGCTCGATGTCGAATGGTGCGCCCACGACTCGCCAATCGACGACCACGCCGTGGCCAAGGCCGTCGGGAGCCGCTCGGTCATGATACTGGCAAGGGACCCTTGGCGAATGTGCAGACCACGGCCACGCAACAGTCGGGCTCCGAGCAACTGCGGCGTCGCAGGTGCTGATGGTGCCGGCGTCGGCGCGAGCGTCGGGTTGGCTGTGGCCGGGTCGCGGTCCTGCGGCCCGCCGGACGGGTCAGGTGCAATATCACCACGCGCCGCATCGTCGAGAAGAGGACGAGTACAGGAAGGGTCGGTTCCTGATGCAATTTCGGCTTCGGCCGTCGATGAGCTTGCGCTCAGACCAGCGACGGGCGATGCGGGCGAGGCCGTGACCGCGACCACGGGTTCGAGCGGCACGGCATCATGTTGAGCGCCCGCCAAATGATCAGGTCGAGTGGGTGAATATTGGCCAGAATCGGCAGCCATCGTCGGCGTGCTTGAGTTGGTCGCGACGAGTGCCAACTGGACGCGAAATTTGCAATGCTGCTGGTCGGAGAGTCGAGCTGGTACGGCGTCGTTGCTGGCACGAGAGTCGTCGAGGACTTGACGATCAGGGATCAGCGGCGATCAGTTGGCAAGGATTGCGTCGGGCGGCGTTCACGATGCCCAGTTTTCGGGCAGCGAGAGTGTCGCGACTCACGGGGCACTTGCGGTTTGACCAGCGGCTCACATCACCTTCATCACGCGCTCTTCGCGCCGGCGCTTGCCAAGAAATAGGGTGCCGTTGTCGGACGGGATTGGTCCAGAACCCTTTGCATGTGACGTGACGGGGCACCATGGGGCAAGACGGGGCTCGGTCTCAGTGGTGACGCGGTGACGGTTGACGACGACTGGCGACCAGTGTCGGGTGAAGCAAAGAAAATGGTTTTGAGATTGGGGCAACGCCGAGGAACTTGTATTGGTTATCGCATTCCCTCTGGTTGCACCGCCGTCACGGCAAAAGCGACTTTACAGCGACTTGAGCTCAGCAACAAAGGCGGCCGAGGCACCGACGTGCTTCTTGGGCGCGGCCTTCTTGCCAGCCTTGGCGCCCTGGGCCTTGGTGACCTTGGCGTAGGGGTTCAGGCGCTTCATGATGCCCGCGTTCTTGAGCGGGTTCTTCTTCTGCGTGAACGGGCGCTTGGTCTTGGCCTGGCCGGCGGCCTTGAGGACCGACTGGATCTCGTCCGAGTTGATCAGACGGTGCAGGTCGGCAACGTTGACAATGTGCTGCGGCAGCTCGTAGTTCGACTTGTCAGCGTAGACCGAGTCGAGAGCAGCGAACGCAGACTGCGTCCAGATGCAGAAACGGCCGAGGTGACCGCCCGGCGCGAGCTGGAGCAGGTTAAGGTGGCGCACGTTGGCGAGCTCCACACCGGGGATGTTGCGGAACGCGCGAACGATGCCATTGTCGTTGCCGTAGACGACAAGGGGACCGCGACGCTGGGTGTGGCGGCGGTTGCGGAGCTTGCCCTTACCGGCCCGCAGCTTCTTCGAGGCCACGACCTTCTTGACGTCGTCGTAGGCCTTGATGGCGCGCAGCAGCTGGACAGCGGCCTTGGTCTTGACGAGCGACTCGGCGTCGTCGGCAATGACGAGCGGCACCTCAGCGATGCGCTCAATGCGGTGACCGCGAGCCAGGACGAGCGACGGGACGGCCGACGCGGCGAGCGCCGACGCAACCGCGAACCGCTTCTGGTTCACGTTCGTGCGCACATGCCAGCGGCGCCAAACCTTGGTCGGCGCAAACATGCGACCGCCACGGCACATGTTGCCGAACGCGGCCTGGCCCGAGCGGTGCGTACCGCCACCGCCCACACGCGGGATACGCGCAACGGCGCGACCAGTACCCCACGACTCGGCCGACGTCTGGTGACCAGCCTTGACCGAGACAGCGTAGGCCTGGCGCTTGTTCTTGGCCACATTCGTGTAGACCGCGCGGACAATGTCCGGGCGGATCGGGGCCTTGAAGACCGCCGGCAGCGGCAGCGAGGCAACGACCTCCTTCTCGCCGTAAACGTTGACAACGGGACGGGCCTAGCGATTTTGATCGAAATGTGTTGTTTCTCGTCAATCCATGGTCGCTGAAACGGGATTTTCACGGTTATGCGCGGGGGTCGCACGCTCGATCCATCCGTTGCCGAAACGACGATTACCGCCTCCGCCTTCGACCGATTCTCACCGTTTTCTGCTCCGTCTTCGCAGAACAGTCGTTCCGGGACGAAAACGGCGCAGTTTCCGGCAAAATGGTGGAATTCATCAACGGTGGTCACAGTGGCAACGGTGGTGGCGGCGTCGGCGGTTCAGCATGGCGAGTTGGATTTTTCGCGACGGATGGTCGAGCGTGCGCGCGATTGCAGCGGTTGCAGCGTTTGCAGCGAGTGGACATGACGAGTCCACGTACATTTTTGCCAAAAACTGGGAGAGGATGAACTGTTACGCCGGCGAGTCGTTGCTGTGGATGTCCGTGGGTATCGTCACTGGTCAGAGTCACATGACTCGAATGACTTGGACGATCGTCTGTCTTTTCCTCTCAAGTTCCGAGCCTACTCCTCCAGCCCCTGATTGCGAGCATGATGCTCTCGAGCAATTGGCCAATCCCCATGCCATGCGGCAGCAGCACCAGCACGCGACAAAATTAAAGAAGTGATAACAATCCAAATCAAATCCTATTCGGTGCGGTCATCCGACTAATTCTGGACTCGAAACAACTAGCACAGTCGTCATCCTTCTTTCAACTCCTCGCCCCGTCAGTCCGTTCAGTCGACATCCACGCTCCTGCGCGCTCACTCACGAGTGCACCGACCGCGTCGGCGACTTGGCAGGCGACCCGGCCGTCGGCGAACCCGCGTGCTCGAGCAAAGCCGGGTCCTCGGCAGCATCGGGCTTGGTAGTGCGCTTGGCGACACGCTCGTTATGCGCAGCCTGTGCAATCTCGCGCAGCTTGGCGGCTGTCGCCTCGCCCGTGTTGGCCACGAGCGACGCGAAATGACCATTGGGCCGGCCGAGCAGCGCGAGCGGCTCGTCAAACTCGACGAGCTGACCGGCTTCCATGACGAGCACGCGGTCCGACTCGATGATCGTGTTGAGACTGACGCAATCGAGGTGGTAAGAGACGGTCCGCGCACACGCAGGAGAGTGGACAAGATCACACGTACCGATGTGCAATCGTGAGCACCGTCAAATCGGCAAAGTTCTTCTTGATCGATGCCTGGATCAGCGCGTCGGTCTGCATATCAATCGACGCCGACGCTTCGTCGAGCACCAAGATCTTGGCGCGCGACAGGATCGCGCGCGCAATACAAAACAGTTGCCGCTGGCCGAGACTCCAGTTCTTGCCGTTTTCAATAACGGGCGACTCGAGCTGCAAAGGCATGACGCGCAGCGTGTCGGCGAGGTGAACGGCCTCGAGTGCGCGCCACACTTCCTCGTCGGTCGACCGGTTGAACGGGTCCAGGTTGTACCGAATGTCGCCCTTGAACAGGACGGGCTCTTGCGGGATGATGGCAATGGCCTCGCGCAGATTCTTGAGACCAATCTTGGACACGTCAATGCCGTCAATGGTGACCTTGCCGTTGCAGGCCTCGACGATGCGCAGGAGCGACACGAGCAGTGTCGACTTGCCCGAACCTAGATCAAAGCATCAGAAAAATGAGCCAAGTATCGGTGAGCGAGCGCTTGCAGCACGCAACGACGACGTACCGGTGCGCCCGACAATCCCAATCTTCTCCTTGGGCTCAATCGTCAGCGACACATTCTTGAGCACGGCGACGCCAAACTCGTGGTACTTGAGCACCACGTCGTCAAACTTGATTCGGCCCTCGGTCGGCCACGTAGCGGCGGGCTGCGTCTCCTTGATTTCCGCGGGTGCCTCCTGCTTGACCTGCGTCGCATAGTACGTGAGAACGCCGACCGACGACATTTGCGCCTGCACTTCGCCAATCATGCGAATCGACCACTGCAAGAACACGAGAATCTGGAGCGCATTCGACATGGCAAGCCCACCCGTCGACGCGCGTTCTTTGGCTGTGGTCCCAAGATCGTTGCGGCACACGACCATGAGCAGCGCCGTTACGTAAATCGCAATCGACGTGATAATATCCATGTAGAGCGCCGTCCACGACTTGACGAGTGACAGGGCCAAAAACAGTTCGTGGTTGTCGTCGAGCTTGGTCATGTTGAGCGCATCGAACCGCGTCTGTGCGCGGTACGCGCGGATCGAAAACAGCCCTTCGAGCGTCGCGCCGAGGTGCGAGAAGATGGGCGACCGCGACACGGCCTCTTGCGCCTTGAGCGCGTTTTCAACGGGGGTCACCCAGTAAATCACGAGCGCGGCAATGATCAGCAGACCAATGATCGGCGCCCAGTTCCACGGCACGATAATCGCCACGAGCAGGAACGCGCCGAGCGTGAGCGGCACGTACTGCAGCCCTTGCATGGCCGAGTCGGGCATCGTCTCGTCGACATGGAACTGGTGCTTGGCAAACGCCGACAAGATGCGGCCAAGCGGCGTCGTGTCATAGAAGGACATGGGCGCGCGCAAGATGCGCTGGAAGATCCGGTCGTGCAGGAACCGCGCCTTGGCCGCGGCCTCGCGCGCAAACAGCAGACCACGCGCCAAGACGCCCGCTGCAAACAGGACAATGAACCCGGCGTAGGTGCCGACATACACAGCGTCGCCGTCCTCGCCAAGCTTGAGCGAGTCCGGGATCCAGCACTTGAGCCAGTAGTCGGACCCGATACGCACGCCGTGGACGAGAAAGAAGAAGATCATGGTGAAGACGGTGAGCGCCGAACCGTGGCCAGCACGCGCATAGTTGACGTAGTCGGTCCATCCAAGCGACTCGGCCGACTTGTCCTCGGTCACGAGCTGACCGGCGCGGCGCTCCTCGCCCTCGCCGTCGGCGTCCGAATCGTACTCGTCGTCGCTGTCGTGCGCGAAGTCAATACTGCCGGCCATTTGCAGTTCCTTGAGCGAGTGGATCGTGAGCTCGTTGCGCTGGATCGCGCCGGCCACGTCGTGCGACTTGCCGACACCCTTGATCACCGACAACTGGTTGCGCTCAATCATCGACGAGATGGTCTGCTCGTTGATTTGCAGGTTCTTGAGCGACTTGACCGTCAATTGGTTGAGCTCCACGTCTGCGGGCGCGCCGCCCGCCGACGACGACGCCACAGGCACGGGCACCGCGTTGCCGACGGTGGGCTCGAGCGGCATCGCTTCAATATCATCATCGCCCTCCTCGCCGCCGGCCACGTGGTTGTTGATCAACTCGGCAAACGTCTCGTCCTGCATGAGCTCCGTGAACGTGCCGTACCGCGCAATCTTGCCGTCCTTCAAGTGCACGACTTTGTCGACCTCGCTCAGGTACTGCAGCTGGTGCGTGACGAGCACAATCGTCTTGCCGCGCAAATGGCCCTTGATGCACTCGTTGAAAATGTGCCGCCCGACAGCCTGGTCGACGGCCGAGAGCGGGTCGTCAAGCAAAACCACGTCAGCGCTGGCGTAGACGGCGCGCGCCAGCGACGTGCGCTGCCGCTGCCCACCCGACAAGTTGGCGCCGCGCTCGGCAATTTCCGTCTGGTCGCCCGCGGCCAGGAGCGTCAAGTCGCGCTGCAGTGCACAAACGCGAATGACCTCATCGTAGCGCGCCTTTTCGTAGTCGCAACCAAACAAAATGTTCTCGCGCAGCGAAAAGTTGAGCAGCCAGGCCTCTTGCGGCACGTACGACATGGAGCCGTATATCTTGACGGGGTCGCCCGCCGTCTGGTTCATTTGGCCTAGGAGCGCCGCGACGAGCGATGACTTGCCTGTAAACGGGGTCAGATCACTGAGACTCACGATTCGAGCAGGGTTTAGGTTAAAGTAAGCGTACCCGAGCCAACGTCGCCAATCACGGCCAAAATCTCACCGCGGTTGACCTTGAGCGACAAGTGCTGCAGCGCCGGCCGCGACTCGCCCTCCCAGGTAAACGACGCGCTCTTGAGCTCGATCGACGTCGGGTCATTCTGCTGAATCGGGAGCGTCGCAATCGGCTGCACCTCAGGCTGCGTCATGTAGGCCGTGAGCCGGTCGAGCGAGACGGAGGCGCCCGAAAACGACTTGACGGCTTGAGGGGTCATGAGCAGCGGGTAACGCAGCGTGTTGAAGACCGACAGGATCGTGAACGAGAGCGACGACGTGAGCGTGTGGCCCGTGAACCGGTAGGTGGCAAGCGCAACAATGGCCACGATCACGGGCGTTGCAAAGACGACGGCGTAGTTGATGGCCTTGATCTGGAACGCGTAGTAGATGAGCTCCATTTCCTTGTGCCGAATCTCGTTGATCTTGGCCGAGAAGGGCGCCTCCCACGCGTAGAACTTAATGAGCTTGATGGCCGTCAGCACCTCCGACATGACGTGAACGCGTTGCGTCGTGATCTCCGTGTTGTTGCGCTGGATCTCGGACGTGATCTTGCCGAGCCAGATCTGCACGGGCGCGAGCAAAATAATGATGCCGAGCGACGTGAACGCCGAGTAGCCAATCTCGTAGAAGGCGAGGATCAGGATCAGAATCGTCTCGAGTGCCGACGTCCACAGGAAATGGAAGTTGAGCACCGCGTCTTGCACGCGCGCAATGTCGGTCGAAACAATGTTGATGACCTCGCCGGCGCCGCCACGCACGCGGGCAAGCACGAGCGCCTTGCGGTAGACCTAGGCGAGCGGGAAAGCGATGAAACGGGTACAAACGGGCAAGAAGAAGCAGCGACAATACGAACCAACACCGTCAACGCCGACTTGATGCGAACGCCCTCCTTGGCGCACTCGCCGTACAGCTGGTGGATGGCAATCGACGACAGGAAAGACGAAAGAAAGAGCGCCAGCGCCCACATGTGCCCGACAAACGCGTCCTCATCGTTTTGCAGGAACAGAATGAAGACCTTGAGGAAGTACCACGCGCCTATTTGGTCGGATCAGGACACGAGCCCGCACTGGTCAACGACGCGTCGACCGCAATCTACAATTAGGAACCATCAAAACGTACCGAGCCATGTAAACACGCCCCACACTATCTTCCAAAGGCCAATCAAAAAGTAATGCGTGCGGTAGACGGCCTTGAGCGCGTTGAGCACCTTGGGGCGATCCGGGTTGTGCTCCACCTCGTGCTTCCATGCATCGTCGAGCGAGCGTCCGTTGGCGCGCGCCGTGAGGTCGTCGGCAATACGGAACCTCAGCTTGCGCAGCACAATCATGCCCTTGCTCGCGGTCGCGCGCGCATGGCTGATCAAGGCAAACGTCCACAGGTAGAACCAGTTGGAGAGAAACACCGACGAGCCAATGTTGACGGCGCGGCGCCGCCGACGTTGCGCGCTCGGCTTCAACGGTGCGGCCGCGCCCGTGTCGGGAAGCGGTTGGTGCTTGCCGCCGCCACTTGCGCCAGCCATGGTCGATTGGGTGCGGGGATACGGGCGACGGAGCGCGCGTGGGTGATGGTGCAGCACAGGGCCGGAATGCAGGCAGGGTCGCGAGCGAGCCCAGCACGCGACGATAAATCTTGGCGAGGGACTGCGGAAGAGGAGAGCGACAAGCCCCACGCGGAGACGTCGAGCGCGCGTCGAATAGGTCGAGGAGAGGGAATAGAAGAGGGAGCGCGACCGGTCACACGCGAGCCGCCAGCAACGCAGCGACAGCAGCGTAAAGACGACCCGGTCGTCGCAAACGCGCGTTCCTCGTCTGCTGTTGGCCACGCCCAGAAACAAAGTCGACGCAAACGGCGCGCGCTTACAAAACGAGCACTCGCGCAGGTGGGAACGGCCACTCAACATCGAAGGGAGACACGGTGCAGGTGCATGTGAAACGAGAACAGCGTCGACCACGCGCTGCAAACTGCATCTGTCGCGCCCGGGTTTGCTCACGATATCTGTCGAAAGCCGAGTGCGCTGGTGCGCTTGCTGATGAAGCCGCGCGCGAAAGCCTTGCTTCTTGTTCTGGCCACGCCTCGCGGCATCTCATGTCGACGTCCTCTACCGTCCGCAAATGTCGGACGTTGCAATCAGTCCGCGTTGCCGTGCTCGTGAAAGATGGGCCTGGTGGGGTCGACCCCGCCGCTAGCAGGAGCAAGGCGCCAACCTCCAAGGCCAAAGATCATGATCACCACAAGCATTGCTGAGCCGATTTTGTTGGAAGAGAGCTCCGGCCACGCCTCGACTCCCGCGTGCACGCTCAACTTGCTGCAACCCGAGTGGAGCGGCACCGTCGTCATGGACCAGCAAGCGGCAGATGCTGTGCAGGCCGCGCCGCGCGGATCGCTCGCGGCCATCTGCGCCGCGCACCCGGATCCGGCAGCAGTTTTGACGTCGCTGTCGCTTACCCATGTCATGTACCACGTCGACGACGCGCTGATTGGCAAGGCGTTGGCACTCATCACGCTGCTGCCGCTCGCCATGGTCGTGTCGTACGCGACGCTCGCTGCTGCGCGCCCGCGCGAACCGCTGTGGCTGGCCATGTTTCTCGGGCAGCTCGGCAATGAGGGGCTCAATTTTGTGCTGAAGCGGTGGATTGCCGAGCACCGGCCGACGCGTATGGATTGATGGGTCTCGATTGTCACCACCCGCTCTTGAGCCAAGAACTGATCGTGGTGGTCGTGTCGTTCATCTTCGTGGCCGGTTGGCATCGTGTAGCCTTCCTCGGCAAGGGCTACGGCATGCCGTCGTGCCACGCGCAGTTCATGTCCTACTGGTGCATCTTTGTCGTGCTCTTCGCGCACGCGGAGCGGCGCCAGTACATCGTGTTTTTCCACCGTTGGCCATGCTGCATGCTCATCGAGTTTGGTCCACTGACTTGCACCGTCTCCACCCGAATCCCCGAATCTACAGACTCCCGAGCTGGCTTGCACCCTTGATCCAGCTTACCGCGCTCACAACGGCGGCTCTCGTCATTTACTCGCGGTACGCTTGCACCGACCCGATCCATGCCTGCCGCATCGCTCACGCTGCACGTTTTCCCCCGTAGAGTCCACCTACAATACCACACGGTCGTTCAAGTCCTAGCCGGGACCGCGATTGGTACCGTCGTGGGCGCCGTCTGGTTTGCCCTTGTCCACCCGCGCTTCCCGCTGCCGCCATTCAGGCCACGACCGGACGAGCAGCGCGCGAAAAAGGAATAGATGCAAATGGCTGCAGCGTGTTGCCGGCGTTTGTTTTGGATGTTCTCGGTCGCATGGATGGGTCGACACTGGCGACCTCTCTTGGCAAATGATCACAGCTGTGCTCCACGCGCAGCGTCCCAACTGTCGAAATCCAAAATTGTGGCACTATTATAGATATACCCTACAGCTTGGACACGATCGTGCCTCGTCCCCGGTTGAACGCGCGCGCATTCGCCTCGAGGTTCGGCAGGTCATACCAGTAGTTGACCATGAATCCGTACGACTGCGACAGTCCCTTGGCTAGCGAGCATAACGAGCAACACAAGGTCAGTCGCGTGTTGCCGCCGCGAAGAAGCAGAGACAAAATCAATTCACGTACGCGATACATCGCCGAGCCAATTCAACCGCAACAGCGTCGCGCCGTTGCCCAAATGGAACCGCTCGACCGGGTCATTGCGCACCTTCAGCAAATAACTACAGCATTCCCAAATCAAGTGAGCTTGCTTGCATCTTCTCCACCACTTGGTCCCACGCTAGAACGTACTGTTTGCAGATCGGCGTCAGCACCGCACGCACAAACCGGCGCTGTGCCGGATCATGCACCCACTTGCCCTGATTCACCATTTTCCCAAACTTGCTCAGCGACCCAAAGTGCCGCACGACCGCTTCGCGCAATGACGCCGGCAAAATCGCACCTACAGCCTCCCACCGGCCGTAGGGCTCTGCTGCCGCGCCCACCGCTCGCCGCGGCCCGCTACCATGCGTCGGCGGCGTGGACATTAACCACGCGCGCAACGACGGGATTGGAGACAGCGTCGAGAACACGGTGATCAAGGGATGGTGTACTTGCAAGTCAGCGACGGCGGCCTTGATGATGCGCGAGCCCATGTCGATGCCCGCGAGCCCGCGCATTGTCGAGTTGACCGAGTAGAAGATGGCCGCGGTGGGCGGAGGGTCCATAGGTTCGTTGGCGGTCGCATCGTTGAGAATCGATTGCACCGAGCCCGAGAGGGTTGGCGTGAGCGCAATTTGCAGGAATGCGATCGGATCGGCGAGCCGCGGGTGCAGGTAGGCGTAGATGAGCCGGTACCGCTGCAGCCGCTTGTCGAGGTCGTCGGTCGTTTTCATCAGGTGAACCGTCTCGTATTGGATGATCTGGTGAAGAGGAACGTGATCAATTTCTCGGGAACCATGCAGTGCGTCGTGCAGAGAGCAGCAACAAACGTGACCGCCAATGTCGCACCTTATGCTTCAGCTCATCGCTCGACTCGCGCGATAGCTGGACAAATTGGAGCCCCGGGAGAAGCGACGCCTGGATTTGCCGCTTCAGGACGTTGATTGCCGTCTGCAGCGATGGCGGCGAGCTGGCGGAGCGGGATCGCATTGTCGTCTACACGGTCGTTTGGATCAGTTCTGCTCAGACGCCGCGATCGACTTGAAGAACACCGTACGAGCAAGTCACCGCGCACTTGAATCAAGAAATCGAGCCCCCACGGTTGCTGCGCGAGCAGTTTCGCGACCTTGGCGAGCGTGCGCACCGACACCTCTATAAATTCGTCAAGCCCACCGCATCAAGTCCCGCTCCATCTTGTCCACCCATCAAACGCGCTCAATACCTTGCTCCCAGAGCCCGAGCTTTGCACTACGATCGAGCGACCGGTACAGGGTGCGGATCTGCGTGAGGTCATCCTCGACACTCAGCGGGTCTGACATGGACGTCATGGCAAACGACCCGATCCGTTCGAGCGACCGGACCAGGTCGTCGACGAGATGCGCCTGGTAGGAATTGATCGTGGCAGGCGCATCGGCTTGCGTGCCGCTGTGCAGGGACCTCGTCGAAGGGTCGTTGGTCATGATGGTCGGCGAGCGAGTCGGATCCAACGCCGCAGTGAGCGTCCAGCTTAACCGTTGCCGATGGAAATGGGCGAGCAACAATGGCGTGCGCGAGTGCGTCAGGTGGCGGAACTGGAGGAGGCGCGGGGCCACGACTGGCCGGATCACGCTCGTGGCCATGGGGTGGGCGCGCTGATCTTCCGGTCGTCGAACTTGCTCGTTCGACAGCGGTGCTGCAGCTTCACCAATCCTGGTGAGCAAGAGTTGTTGGAGAGCTGGGGGAGGCTGGAGGAAGTGCACGAGCAACACCAGGAGAGAGAAGGTAGCACGGGTCCATGGTGCAGGCCGCTGCCAGCAAGGCAAAATGGCAGGGCTACAAGTGTCCGCCATGGTCCCCCAACCGTCAAGTTGTGCTTCATGCAGCAAACATGGATCACATCGATCGCAAATGCATTTGCGGTCAGAGGTTCAAAAATGTGACTCTCTCCACGCTCTTATCAAGGAGTAGAAGGGACGTGGTCCGACAATCCAATCCAATGTATTTATTCCAGTCCATCAAATCCAACCCGAGTCCGCGATAGTAACCCAGTCCACCCGCTAGCCAGTTGTTGCCGGGTCGCGCTCCGCTGCTCCCGCGGTCGAATCCGGTTCCGCCGCGGCCAGCGGGACCGTGCCCGTCGGCGAAGCTGCTCGAGCCATGGCAACGAGCAGCGGCTCACCCATGCAAAGCGGCAGCGGGAAGAACCACTGTACGAGCCGCTCGGTCACGGCAGGGTCGGCCGACGTTGCCTGCGCAAACTGGTCCCACCCGATGCGCGCCAACTCGGTGCGCCGGATCGTGAATCCGGACTCGGTGAGCTTGACCACGTCGGGCTGGCCTTGGAGCTGCTCAAAAATAGCAGCGATCCACTCGATGGTCGACCACTATGAGTAGAGACGCGTGAGTTTTGGCCGCAAGAGTCGTTACAGCAAGAGAACGGCATGAACCTCGATGCATTTTGCGGGTTTAACAAATGTGCCGTGCTTCGGTGGACACAAAAAGTGCTGCTTTCCCTTGAGTGCGCCAGTGCTATTTCCGACTGCGATTCAGATACCATTCAGCTGGGGGGTTCATGAACGGGAAAGGTGAAAAAAGCGGAAGGGCGCGTACCCGGTGCATGGAGCTCGATCCCAAGCCAGTCGCCCGCATCCTTGGACGTGGGTCCGAAGTAACGCACGACGCCGCGATGGCCCGTGGCCATGATGCACACATCACCGTCGACTTGAAACTACTCGTGGCAGGCCGAATGTCAGGTGGACAGTCGTCGTCGGGAAATGAATAAACCGAGTGTACCGATCTCGATCCGAGCAACTTGGGCAGCGCCGCCATAAGGTCCTTGAGCGTGACAAAGTCGTCGTTATCCCAATCGAGAAAATTGTACACGCCTGCCCAGAGAGCACATCAGTCGACAAGGCCCGCTGCCGCAAGCACCGCAGCGACAATCTGCGCATATTGCAGCTTCGACATTTGCGGGCTCGTGTGCCACCACTGGATCATTTTCAGGTACTGCACAAACGAGATTTGCTCGGCATTGAACAGAAGCTCGCATGCCTGCAGAAGCAGCCGAATGCCGTCAAATGTCAATCAACAGCACTTAACTTGGCCGAACGGCGCTCAAACGGTCGGACCAGTACCCTGGCAAGGAGGCCGTCCTGGTCGGCGAGCGCGGCCTGCACGAGCGCAGCGTGCGCTTGGTAAGCAAAGAGCATTTCGGACGGTGTAACTGGAGGTCGCGACGACCGGCGTAATCAGCGAAAGTTCGTTGGGGTGGTCGATAAGGTGTGCTGCATGCTGCCAGTCCTGGTCTGGCCCAACTCACGTTCATGTTCGGAACAATACTTGGCCACGACGGCCGGTTCCAATGCGGGCAGTTGCGCGTTTCTGCCATTCTCGGCGGGCGTGCTGGCCGACTCGGTGTTGCCCATGGTAGACATGCCAGTGTTGGGCATGTCCGGGAAAAGTGGTGACCAAGCCAAGACGACATGGCGATGCATCACGTGCCGACGCGTGAGAGCGCCGCGGTGCAAAACAGACGTCTGCCGCGGCTCCAACACGCTGGCGACGACGGCGGCAACGTTCACGACGACGTCCACGACGACGGCGGCCAGCTGACGCAACACGACTGCCTGCAAGCGCACCTGCGGACAGCAAGCTACCAACTTTTCCCAAGCTCGTCACCATGACTGTCCTCAAGGCAACTTTTGTGAACGCCACGGACGCCGACCTGGTGCGCGGCCCTCCCTGCACGGGCGCGGTCACGGCGTTGGGTGGGCGGGGAATGGCGACGCGTCACGGATCGCCGCGGTCTTGATCGGATGAACCGCATTACGAGCACGAGTGGACCAATCCTGCACGACCTGGACGGCACTTGTCGTCGCTTCACAAGCAAACCGACAAGACGCGTTGCTGCGGTCTTTTGGCGCCCATGACGCGCCCTCCCCACCAACCTATGCCGCGCGCACGCTCTCGCGCCCGTTCGCCACCCCCACGATCCGCGCCCTGATCCACCCCGCACCCACTGTCCACTAGGTGCTGTCCTACTCGGCGGTCGTGTCGAAGCTGCACGGAGACTCGTCGCGCGACGACGGCAGCGAGGACACCTACCTCGCCGAGGCCCGCACCGCCGTTGAGTCCGGGTCGACGACCGACCTGGTCCGGGGTTACTGCTCCGAGGCCGGTCTGATCCTAAACGTGCCGGAGACGCAAGTCGAGGGCTTTTTCGCACTGCTGCTCGCGCTCGTGAACGTGACGGCTGCGGGCAACGACAAGCTCGAGGCCGACCTGCTGGGCCGGATTGCCAAGAGCATCGAGGACGCGAATGTCGACAAGGGTGTTGCGAAGCTCAAGCTGTATGTTGGTGGTATTTGTTTTGGGAATGCGGAACAGTGCCGTGATTTGACCGTCCGCGCCCATGTAGCCTCACGCATGCATTCAATGCTGCCGCCGCGACCTCGCCCGTGCGCTTGACACTCTACACGTCGATCGTCAAGAGCGCCGCCAAGCATGGAGAGCTCAAGGCGCTTGCCGCGTCGGTCGCGCACATCCCGACCTGGGCCGCGCAGTGGACCGTCTCCACCGCCGACGTGACGACGCTCCTCTCCCTGATTGACGAAAAATACCTCGCAGCCGGTCTCTTCGAGGACGCGTTTACCGCGCTCGTCGCGCACCTCAACTACCTCGCTGATGCTGGCAAGGCCGACAAGGCCGCCGTCGAGTCTGTGCTCGCGCGCGCCGTCCTCGCGGGGCTCGCGCCGCCCATCAAGGTCCTCGACCTGTCGCCGGCGTTCGTGTCCCCCGCGGCGGCCGCGGTCTCCGGGTCGGCCACGTACAAGCTGCTGGCCGCGTACGTGCATGGCGATTTGCTCGGGTACAAGGCGGTCGAGAAGGATCTGGCGACGCTGGCGAGTAAAGCCGCCATCAAGGCGCTTCCGGCACCGGCGGCGCTGCAAGCGTCGGCGCTCGCCAAGGTGCGGCAGCTCTACCTGACGACGTTGCCGCTCGGCACGCCGGTCCCACTCGCGACGCTTGCCAAGGACATGGGCGTTCAGGACGCGCGCGACGTCGAGGCGGTCGCGATTTCGGCCGTGGCCAATGGCGTGATTGAGGGCAAGCTCGACGGGATCCAGAAGACGCTTACGCTCACGTCGGCGTTCAAGCCGCACTTCACAGTCGCCGACTGGGAGCGGCTCTTGGCCGACTTGCATGCGTGGAAGGCCGGGCTCGTGCGCGTGCACAAGGCGATTGATGCGCTGACGATGGTCGACGAGTTTGATGATGCCGATGTGGACGATTTGGATCTCGGCAGTGGGTACGATATGGCCGATGACGGGTTCGAGGCGCCGCGCGCCGAGTTGGGCGAGGACGACGACGACATGGGCGTCGACGAGTAAAGTTTTGGGCGCGGTTCGTCGATTTGATGCTTTGGATTCCATAAACGACGATTGCTCGTGCTCCTGAGTTTGTGGATTGGTGATAACATGTGGGTGTGGTCCTGGGGAGCGCCAGTGTGGTTCCCTCCTCAACCACCAGACGTGGTTCTTATCGTTTTTGAATGACATTTTTTTGCTCTCCCCTGCCTACTGCACTTCTCCACCTGCACGGCGAGCAAAAAATAGATCACTATTCCACCCTCACCCTCAACCTTGCCTACATGGATCATCACCATCACGACGACGACGACGACGACGACGACGACGTCCCCGCCGCGGCCTGCCCCTGCTCCGCCGACGCGCCATCATCGCACGGCGGCGGGATCGGCGTGTTCGGATCAATCGGCTCGTGCACGACACGCCCGACCTTGAAGTACTTTTCAGACCCGGACGTGTAAAACTGGCGCCAGTCGTCGATCCCCTTGATTTGGTCGGGCGTCAGGCCACGAATGTCGTGCGTCAAGTGCGTCTGGAAACAGCCCGTGATGTAGGCGCGTGCCGCGTCGCGACCCGCGAAAAAATGGTACCCGCCGCCTGGGCCGTAGTAGGACCGGCCTTCGGTCACGTCGAAGACGTCGCCCCTGGATCGTGGTGCGCGCCAGTGGGGTCAGCGGATGAATGAGCGAGAAGTGGTCCGACAAACAGTCTACGTACATGATGGCGAGATAGATTGGCTTGCTCGGGTCGGTGCCGTCGTACTGCTTGAGCTCCTCCGGCGTGAAGATGCGGTCAGACGACTGTCATCGGATCTGCTTTGGTCAGCGTGCTGCAACGGCACATGGCCACAACGCGACCACAACGAACCATCCACGTATTCTGGATCCTCCGCCACGACGGCAGCTTGTAGTTCCATGTGAAATTGCCGTTGATCTGCGCGTCCAGGTCCACAAGGTCAGCACTCCGATCGGATTGCCAGAAAGGCACGCGTCATTGAACCGACCATGTACGACAACGCCCCGGCCGCCGCGACCATGAGCGTCAGGACTTGCAGCGTCTGCATGATCTTGGCAAGCAGTGGTACCGGCGGCTCCACGGGTCGTGCGCGCCCTCGGCCGGCGCCGGGCTTGGCTTTCGGGTCGTAGCGCGTGCTCATTGTGCAGGAACTTAATTGGAGGACGTGAACGCGCGACCACTGGTCGATCTTCGTCGTTTTTGTGGTATTGCAGCAGTTGCAGGTGCGTCAGTTGTCGCCGTGGGGAGAGCAGAGGCGAGAGGTTCGAAGCCGACAACGGAGGTTCAGCGCACTGTGGTTATGATCGCTGCGCGGTCACGTTCTTGGTTGACGTTGCAAATCTAACCAATCGATCTTGTTTCGTGCTGACCAAATATCAATCCTGAGTCGACCAACCAACCACACACCCACGAGCGCTGCACGGTGGGCATGCTCGCAACGAGATAGTTTTGATCCAGAAGAGGAAGAGGACACCAAAAAATCCAATTGATCATGGCCCGGTAGCGTCGGAATAACACGCACGACGCCCCGGTCCGCCCCCCCCCCCCCCCCAATTCCCTCCTCCCCCACCAATCACCCGTCGTCGCCAATCTCGTCCTTGAAAATGGCCCCCGGCGGGTCCACGACCCCGATGGGGCCATCGACGACGCGCATGCGGCCATCGGGCAAGATCTTTTGCCGCGTGCCGTCGGCAAAAACAATCTTGCCCTTCTTCTTTTCCTTGGGCGCTTCTTCTTCTCCTTGGTCCAGATTTCCTACATGAATGGGCAGGGACAAGGGTACGGCGACAGCGATCGTGTTGATCATGAGATGGGGCATCAAAGTAGTGGCGAGCGCGTCAGTGACTGCGGTCGAGACGGCATGGGACAACAAAAGGGGTACTGCAAACATGAAAAAATGGACACACGATGAAGAGGAAAGGAGAGCGGAGCGGCGACGCTCAGACGCGCGGCGCGTACACGGCGCGGCCCGACCGGTAGCCGCCCTGGTAATGGTGGTGCGACGCGTCCGGTACCCCGTAGTCGTACGACGTACGGTGCCGGTAGGTACCCGCGCCCGCCGACGACAACGACCCATACTGCACGGCGCTCAACGTCGTCAGGGCCGGCGACCCGGCCCGCCGTGGCAGGGCGGGAGACCCACTACGCCGCGGCGTAGCGAAACGCGACGACGGGGGCGATGGGTACCCGAGCGCCGACGACGAGGAGGTTTGAGGAGCACGGGAAGAGGAAGAGGGCAAGGAAGCAGAAGGGTAGCCGCGAGACCGCTGTACCTTGGACCCGTCCGAGTGAATGACCGTCTTGTTGCCGCGCGCGTCGGTCTTTTCCATGGTGCCATCGGGCTAAACAGGGCCGAAGCAGAGGCAGGTCAGTCAAAAAACAAAACCGGTGGAGAACCATCACCAAGCCCAAACACATACGAAAATGTCCTCTTTCTCGCCAGTTGGGTAAATGTACCGGATCGACTGGTTCGGGAACACAATCTCGGTCATCCCGTCAGGGAACTTCTTCTCCGTCTGCCCATTCGCAAACTCGGTCAAGGTCATGCCGTCCGGGAACGTCGACTGCGTTACGTCCTTGTCGGAGAAGAAGTAGACATATTTCCCGTCCGGGAAGACCTCCTTGACGTCGTTATTCGTGTACCGCGTAATCTCGTGGCCCGACATCTTGTATTCCTTGGTGGTGCCGTTCTTGTAGAGCACGACGCGCGTGCCGTCGGCGTACCGCCGCTCGCGAATCCCGTCGCGGTGCGTCTTTTCGGTCACGAAATGGCCCAGCTGCGAAATGCGCTCGACCGTCTCAAAGTAGTGCCGCCAGTGCGCGGCGGGATCGCCCGTGAGCGTCGGGGCAAAAGTCATCGACGACAGAACCGACCGGCCCGACGACATGCCGCCGGCGTCCGTGTCGCGCGGCCCGGCCGTCGGTGGGCGTCTCGGCACGCCGAGGGCACTGCCGCCACTACCACCGCCGCCACCGCTGGGCACAGCGAGTGCCGACGCCGCTGACCCGCCGGCGGTATTGCGCGGCTTGTGCATGGACCCACCTGACGACCCGGACTTGCCCGAGATGGTCGACATGGCCGACGACCCGTTACCGTACGGCGACGCACCGGGCGGCGGCGACGCGCCCTGCAGGTGCCGCATGCGCGGCGACATAGGCAGCGCCGACGTCGATCCGGTGCCCGGACGCTTGGCGAGCGACGCAAGACTGGCCGACGGTGTGCCGATCGCCGACCCGAGCACACTGCCGCCGCTGGACATGGGCGGGGACAGCGGGCGGCCGAGCATCGACGTCGGGCCCGACGGAATCCCCGACGGCGTCCCGAGCGCCGACGCGGCCGCGGTTGCTGCCGGTGTCGCCACCGTGGTCACAGCGCCATTGACGCGCTCCGTCTCGAGCACGTGCAACTCGTCGGCCAATTCCTTGTTCTTGGCCATCAACTCATCCACGCGCTTCTTAAGCCGGTCCTGCTCGAGCTTGGCCTTGGAATCCTTGGCCTTGATTTGATTCTGCAAGTCGGCGACTTGCCGCTTCAAATCGTCAATCTCCTGCCGGTCCTTGCGGTTCGGCACGGTCTCGGCCAACTTGCGCGTCTTTTCGAGGAACAGCTTGTCGCGCTTGAGTTTCTTCTTTTCCTCGTCGAGCGCTGCCAGCTCAGAGCGGCGCTGGTCGTCGTAGTCGCGCTTTTGCTTGCGGAAATCGAGTTTTTCGCGGTCAGTGCGATTTTCTCGCGCTCGAGCTGCTGCCGCTCGCGCACGAGCTGGGCGCGAGCCGCGGCGAGCTCCTCGCTGGCAGCGTCGGCAGCCGGATCGAGCACGCGCGAGCCCGATGGCGGCGTCGGCGGGAGCGCGACTTGCGCCGGGGCGGGTGGCTGCGGTTGATTACGCAGTGCCGGAAAGTACTGCGCGAGCAAGCGCGTCGGGCCCGCGGGCGGCGCGGTCGCGTCAGCGTCGATCTGCGTCGCCGAGAGCGCCGACAGGTCCATGGACAAGTCAGCGTCGTGGCCGAGCGAGAGGTGGGCAACGTCATGCGCGAGCGCGTCGGGATCGGTGGCGTCGGCACCGGCACCCGCCGCGGCGGAGCCATTAGCGGCAGAATCGCCCGGCGCGGCCGCGCCATGGTCGCTCGACAAGTCGAGGTTGAACGTGGTATTATTCTGCACGAGAAACGAGGGCTCGTCGACGTTGAACGGCTCGTCGGCCCAGTTGTCGTCGTGCTTGGTCACGTCAAAGTCGAACATGGTGTGGTCGGCGTGGTCGGGCGTGCCGTTAGCGTCGCCGAAGGCCAGGATTTCGTGCTCGAGCTGCTCGTAGTCGCGCAGGTCCTGCTCGAGCAAGGCGACGGCGTTGGCGGCGACGGTTGCGTGCCGCTTGCGCGCCGACTGCGTGACGAGCTCGATCTCGTCGCGCGACAGCGACAGCAGGTCCATGGTGGGCCGAGAGAGAGCGCAAGCGCGGTGCGGGCGGTCGTGGGTCGGGAATCAGTCGTCGTCGTGCGGTGGTCGCTGGCGGCGGCGGCGGCGGCGTGGAGGCGATGAGGGAGGTGGTTGCGGACGCGGTGGCGGTGGGGGTCGAACCCGAGCCGGCAAGTATGATTTGAGCGGCCAGGCAGGAAAACGACCTGCTTTTCTCTGTGCTTTTCAAGCTTGCCGACTGGCGACACTGGTTTCGGTCCCGGTTTCCAACTGGCTTTCCAGTCCTGTTTTCCGTGCTGTTTCTTCGACCGCTTCCACTCATCCTCACCTCGGTGCAGCGCGCCGGTCTGCGCGTCGCTCGATCTCTTGCGATCAGCTCACCCTGCCTGCCCCCGCGCCCAACCGCCAACGAGCTGCGGCCGTTGGCCCGCACACTCTCCACCCCGCCACGATCGCACCGCCCTCACGGCCACCAAGTTCATACATCGCTTGGTATCGGGGCTGTATTGATACATGTGTACATCTTTGGCTGAGACAGCATCCAGAAAACGGGTCGCCACCAGAGTCCGCACTCCGCAGGGCGGTTTGCGCGCGTGAACCGCAGCAACACGAAACAAGAAAACAAACCGGGATGATTGCCGCCAGGATCCAGGGGGGGGGGGGGGGGGGGAACGAAGTGGAACCGCCGCCCAGTACTCTGGATCCCACGTGGTCGCAATCCCGTGTGCGCCGCGTCTTGGCTTGGTAGGTTCCTTGCCCATTACTCGGCCATGACCGCAACCACCGGCGCACATGCCGGCGCCCGCTGTCACTGCACCCTTGCAGTCGTCTTCGACGGGCGCGCGCATCGCCAAGATCGCCGACACCGCATCAGCGCCAAGGCCGCGCAACAAGTTCTCCATGACCGCGCGCACCTGCATCGGCTGTGCCCCGCCCTCGGCCTCTCCGAGCACCTGCACCTGCTCGTGCGCGGCGAGCATGCACTCGCGCACGCGCATCGCCGTCCCGCCCACTTCCGCAGCAGCAGCCTCGGCGGCCGCAGCGAGGTACACGCTCGCGACGCGCAGCGCCGCCGAGTCGACGGTGTCAGCGATCGCGCCGTGCAGCGCCTCGAGTGCCGCGCGCGACGCGTCGAGCGACGCGGGGGACATGGTAGATGCGGCGCGGAGAGTAGGGGACGCGCAGGGGGAGGTCGCGGTCGGAGAGCCCGTCAGGGAGCGCGTCATGTCGTGCATGTCGGCGAGAAGGTTCTTGGCGAACGCGAGCTATGGCGGGTGGAGAGAGTACGGTGGGATCGGGCGCGTCAGCTGCATCGACGGTGGGCCGTTGCGGAGTCGCGACTGGGAAGGGAAACGGTATGTACCATGGCTTGGGTCGTCGTGGAGGGGACAGCTGCGGCGGACATGGTAGTCGATTGGCGATGGGAGCGGGTTGGACGGAGCAGAGAGCCAAGCGCGGGGGTCGCGGGAAGCACCAGACGGTCAGTTGCAGGGCACGATGGGGTCGGAGCGCATGGCGGCGCGCGCGTCGGTGCCCGTTTTATAGTACGGCAAGGCTGCACCCAGCGGCGAGCGCGGCCGGGCGGGCGAGGATGCGCGTGCCCAAGACGCCGCGCCGTGCCCGCAAGCGACGCTCGCGCGACCGCTGATATCAACGGCTCAACCCAACGTGGACAGAGGCGGCCGTTTGTGATCCAACTCCCAACAAGGCGCGAGCGCAGCGGCTCGCCGTCGACCACACGGCAGAGCAGGGGGTCCCTGCCTGCCTCCCCTCATGACGACGCCGCCCCGACTGAAAAGAGTCGACCAAACTGTACCAGAAACGCGTCGTTGAATAGTAGGTCTGGCCGATATGTGCTGCCGATAGAGCCAATGTTGAAGTTCGAGCAAGAAGGGAAGCGCGAGAGAATGAGCTCAAAGCAGCTCAGACCACGCCAGTCGGCCGAGGCCGCGAGCCGCGGCTTCAACAGGCCTGAGTGCAACAAACGCGCGCTCGTGTTGTGTTGGGTCGGTGCGCACGCGCGCGTGCTCGGTGTTCGCAGGTCCGTGGGTCGTTTCGGTTCAGGAAGAAGGATCAGAGGTCGTGGATGGGTGGGTCGAACCGGACGCGGGGAGGATGGCCCCAGTCTTTTGACATCATGGTGCGCCACGATTGCCTGGCTAGACTTCGCCCCCTCAAAGGTGGGCGTTTTCAGGCGAGACGTCGAGTTCGTTTCAGTGCTTTCTTTTGGCTGGTGGGTCGAAGATGTCGCGAAGAGAAACGGGGATGGCGGAGAAAAATGATCAGAAGTTGATCGACGCGCGGGAGTCCGCGAGACAGGCACGCGCCCATGCAGCAGCAACCGTACAGCAACTGAAGTAGCAAGGAGGACCCATTCCATCCGATGAGGGCGCGCTTTGAGAGATGCAAGCAAACCGAGGTGAAGATCATTTGATTCCAATTTCTTTGCTATTTCATTATCCAACGGGAGGAGGGCAGGCACGGCTGAGCGCGCAGAGGGAAGCGGAGTCGAGGGGCAGTGTCGAGGAGCGCGCAAACGTTTCGAGCGGGGGAACAGGTTGATCGCGGAAGGGCAGGGAAAGAGGACGGTGGGGGGAATCCGGCAAGCAAGTGCTTCAGGTTGACGACGACGACGACGAAAGGAGTTGTCCAGCGAGGTGGGGGTGTTGGAGCGCGGCACCAGCAAGCAGGAGGAGGGAAAGAACAGAGGGTCTGTCTGTTTGACTATGGAAAAAACGCGACGACAAACCAAACGCAAAAGAAAGAGGTGCCAGCTGCTTAGAGGCCAGCCTTGGCGAGCGCGTCCTTCATGGTCACGCCGAGCGTCGCGGGCGACGCGCAGACCGAGACACCAGCGGCCTCGAGCGCGGCGACCTTGGCGGGGGCGGTACCCTTGCCACCCGAAATGATGGCACCGGCGTGGCCCATACGGCGGCCGGGCGGGGCCGTGCGGCCGGCAATGAACGAGACGACGGGCTTGGGCACGTCGCGCGTCAGGTTGTACTGTTTGAGGAACTCGGCAGCCTCCTCCTCGGCCGTGCCACCAATCTCTCCAATCAGAATGATACCGTCGGTCTCTGGGTCCTCGAGGAAGACCTTGAGGCAGTCGATGAAGTTGGTGCCGTTGAAGGGGTCACCACCGATACCAACGCAGAGCGACTGGCCGAGACCGGTCTGCGTGGTCTGGTGCACGGCCTCGTAGGTGAGCGTGCCCGAGCGCGAGACGATACCGATGCGGCCTGGCATGTGGATATGGCCCGGCATGATACCGATCTTGCACGCGTCGGGCTTGATGATACCGGGGCAGTTGGGGCCAACGAGACGCGACTTGTCCTGCGAGAGCAGCGCCTGCTTGACCTTGACCATGTCTTGCTGCGGGATACCCTCAGTGATCGCAACGATCAGCGGGACCTCGGCCTCAATGGCCTCGAGCACAGCGGCGGCAGCGCCCGGCGGCGGCACGTAGATGACGGTCGCGTCGGCGTTGGTGGCGTCGCGTGCGTCGCGCACCGAGGCGAAGACGGGCAGGCCAAGGTGCTCCTGGCCAGCCTTCTTGGGCGAGACACCGCCGACCATGTTGGTGCCGTAGGCAATGGCCTGCTCCGAGTGGAAGGTGCCCTGCTTGCCCGTGAACCCTTGGCAGATGACCTTGGTGTCCTTGGAGAGGCGCAGGTTCTTGTAGGTCGACTCGTAGCCGGTGGCCGACGAGAAGCGGCGCACTACAGACAGGGTAGCAGGGTGGAGAACGCGGTCAGGGACATGATCAGGGCGGCGGTTCGCGGTGCACGCGGTCGTCTTGGCCGTCGTGATCGCCAGGAAACGGGTCGACGTCGTGGTTGGTGACTGTGAGCGGGGCCATACACGCACCGGCCGAGCGGACGGCGGACGCAGACGAGCGGGCGAACATGGCGGTGCAGGTGCGGATCGAGTGCGGCAGGTGAGGTCCAAGCTGGCGCGCGAGCTGGGCGTTTTGCAGAGTCGTCGTCGTCGAGGTCGCGGCGGGGTCGCCGGTCGAGGTGGTGGTGTGGTGGTCGGTTGCGGCCCTTCCCGTCGCTTCGCGTGTGCTTCTGGTCTGATCGCGTTGGGGCGGGCCGGCCTGCACGGCCCAGGTGCGCTCACCTGACGCGCCTGCCGGCCCCGTCGTTCCGGGACGCACCGAGGAGCGAACCACCCTGCAGCCTGCAACGTGACCGAAATGCCCCGGGAGCGCCCCCTGCGCTGCTGAAGGTTGCCCAAGCTTGTAACGCTGCCCCCCGCCAACTCTCGCTCTCCTCTCCAGTCTCCACCAAAGAAAACCAACGCCAGCATCCGCCATGAGCGACCACGACCTCGACCACGACATGCACCAGCACGAGCACGACGCGCACGACCACGAGCACGGCCCGCTGCGCCCGATCCTCAAGGCCGGCCGCTCGTTTGAGCGCTCCAACGCGCAGTACGACATCGCATGTCTGCCCCCGTCTATCACCGTGCCCATCCCTGACGTGCCTTCCGCGCCTGCGACTCTCTAGCCTGCGCTGGGACGAGGACACGATCCGCATGCACGACGCCGAGCGTGGCACGCGCATGAAAATTGACGAACCCAAGACGCCCTTTATGAAGTACGACGCGTCCATGGAAGACCTCGACGGCGGCGTGCCCCCGCTCGAGCTCTCGGCGGCCATGGACGTGGTGGCCGCGAGCCCGCCACAATCGCCGCAGCACCGCCGCCCGTCGTCGGCCTCGTCGGACCACTGGACGACCGACTCGGAGCACGACGAGGACCATGCTGGCGCAAGTGGCGACGAGGACGAGACGCCCGAAGAGCGTACATATTGGCGCTCTGCTACTGCAATGATGCGTCGTGCGGAATGACTGACGCGTTTTGACCCGAAATTTAGGCGCTGAGCGCCATCGCCGGTTCGAGCAAATGCGCGCGCAACACTACAACATGAAAGAGGCCCTGGCGCGAGCACGCTGGCTCGCTGAGCACGAGGACGCCGAGGCCAACGAGGAAGACGATGCCGACAACGAGAGCGACCACGAGCCTCCGGCTATGCCCGCGATTCCGGCCGCGTTCCAGGGTGCTGCTGCCGGCGCAAAAAAAAAGTCTCCGGCGAGTCTGCCGTCGCCGTCGGCATGACCAACATGTCGGCGGGGCTGGGCGTGGTGGCCGCGACTGCGCCAGCGGCAGCAGCAGCGGCCACGGGCACGGTGGACAAGGTGGATCGGGTCGATAAGGACGCGGGGCTGGCGGTGGCGGCCGAGGGAGAGGACCAGTCGGCGGCGGGCAAGGGACCGGTGGCGGCGGCTGGCCACGAGACGGACGGGGACAAGCAGGAGGCCGTTGAGTCCAATGACAACACCGAGACGCGCTCCAACGACGCAGATTCTGCCGCGCCTGCAACGAACGCAACCACTACCACCACTGCCTTGGACTCGACGACGACCAAGATGCGCGGCTCCATCGACACGCACCCCGCCCTTGTCCCCGCGACGGCGCAAACCAACAATGACATGAGCACGGCGGTGGTCGTCAAGCCCGCAAGCAAGTCTTCGTGGTGGTCGCTGCTCGGCCGCTGGTTCCGTCGCCGCATCGGGCTCTCGTCGTCGGCGAACAAGTCCTAAGTTGACGCGCTTGTGCGCGGCCGGGACCTCCTCCTGGGCCCATTCGTGGGCCCTATAGATCCATTTTCCACCCTGATCCCACCTCGCTTGTCGTTTTCCCGCACTGTCTGCTCGCCACGCCGCGCTGCTCTGTTCTCTCGCCTGTCGCCACCGCCGCCGTTGGTCTCTGCTTTGTCTTGCCGACCGGCATGGAAATGATTATATGCTAGAAACTTGTTACCCAACTGTTTGTGAGGAGCGAGAGCAGGTATGCTAGAAATGAACAAAGAAAGAAACCACACCGTTCAAGGAATCCAAAACCGTGCTATCACAAAATACCTTAGCTCCCACAACCTTCTCGTTCCCTTTTCACTGCTCGCCCTCGGAACTCACATCCTCGTCACTCCCCTCATTCGCCGCCGGCTTGCGCACTACCGGCACCACCGGCGCGACCTTCCTCGTGCCCGCCACCCCCGCCGTCGCCGCAGCCGCTGTCTTTGGGAAAAACCGGTCCCAGGCACCGGGGCTCAACTCGAGCGAGACGTCATCCGGGTGGTACGACTCGGTGAGCAGGCGGTACATGTAGGACGGCGCGTAGACGCCCTCGTTGGTGATGAACAGCGCAACGAGTTCCGGGGCGACATAGTCAAAGTAAGGGTTCAACACTTCAGCGCCAGCCGCGAGCGTATCGCCGGCCTCGTCGGCGACCGTTGCAGGCGCACCGAGCAGGTTGAAAACGTCAAGGTCGAACGGGTGCAGTGGGGTCAGCTTGTAGAGGCCCGCAGTCACGACGACAGGGATCGCGTAGTGTTTGGCCGCGACGGCGAGGGTGGTCGCACCGGACAGGGCGACGAGGCCGCCGTTGGCGAGGATCGCGTGCGTGCCGAGCACGACTTTGTTGACGCGCGACATGACGGCAAAGACGGCCGAGTCTGGGATCACGGTGGTCTCGATTCCGGCGGCGGCGAGCTTGCGCGCGAGCTGGTGGCCTGAGTAGACGGGCGCCGACTCGACAACGATCACGTGGAACTGCCGCTTCTTGGCCGCGTGCTTGAAGAAGTTGAGCGTTGTCGTCGCGTCGCCGCACGTGAGGATGATTTCGCTATGAGAGAAAGTGTCAGTTTGGAGTGCACGACACGGGCCGTCGTCGACATAAAAGCAAAGAACGCACTTGGAGTGAATGTGCGCGACCGACTGCGCGGCAATCGAGTCGTGCAGATTGCGCATCTCATCAAGCATCTCGTTGATGGCCTCGACAAACATGCTCTTGGTCGTCGTCGACTTGATGCGGCCATAATCGATCCGCACCGCGTCCGTCTCGGCAAACAGACTGAAAACCGACGTGTGCGGCGCGAGCTGGTGATGGTGCAAATGCGACCCGTGCGGCGACGTTGGCGGCACCGAACCCACCGAGCTGGGCGACCCCGCAACCGACAAGTTGCCAAGCCCGGCGGCCAAAGCGTTCACGTCAGCGCCCGCACCCGTCACAGCGGCACTCGTGGCGATCGGAGCGAGCGCGAGCGACGCGAGCGCCGGCGACTTCTTGGCCGACGCCGGGCGACTGCCCGCAGCCGACGCGGGCTTACTCTGACCCTTGCCGGTGGTCGTGGTCGCCGACGCGGCGGCGCTCTTGCTGCGCGCCAACTGCTGCTCGCGCTGTTCGCGCTGCTCCTCCATGACAATCGCGTGGCACTCTTCGCGAATCACGCTGAGCAAGCGGCGCACGATATTGCCCGTGCACAGTTCCATGGGCTGCGCCTCTTGGCACCGCTTGCCAACAAGCTTGATCAGGTCCATGAGGTTGTCGACGTTGCCCCACTTGCCCGACGAGACGACCATGCGCAAAATGTCGAGCATTTTCTCGGAGACGGCGTGCGAGCCGTAGATTTGGCTAGATCAGGTCGGCACTATTTAGCGTCAGGAAGCACAGCGGGGCAACGGACCAGCGGGCAAGCACAGGCGTACCGGCGACGCAGCTGCGCAATGAACGTTTCAATTGCGACTTGCACGCGCGCACTGACGTGCGGGATCTTGACGGTGCCGGGCATGTTTGCGGTTGGCGATCTGGTCTGGTGCGCTGGATCTGGTGCTGGAAGCTACTGGATGATCACGGCGGGTGGGCAGCTGCGTGCTGGTCGGTGCAGATCCACGGGTGCGCTGTCGACAATAAATTGCGGGTGGTCGTGTGTCGCGATGACGGAAGCTGTCGGTGCTGTCGGCGTCCGCGAGCGGCTGGATGGTGGCCTGCGTGGTGAGCTGGCCGGGTGGAGCTCACGACCAACAGCAAACGCCGAGCAAACGCTGGTCACTCGCTTGACTCACCTCCCCCAAGGCTTTACACTGCCCTGAGCGAGCACGACCAGCACAGTGACTGACCAACACCGACCACCAGAGAGCAGCAGATCAGAGAGCACAACACCGGCCACAGAGCAATCAACATGGTGACATTGGGCAACCGAGGAAACAACCGCCGTCCGCGCCGCGTCAACGCGCCTTGGACCCCGAGAAGAACCGACCACGCGCGCGAGCAGCACGCGCAGCAGGGTGGGCACAGGTGCGGGTGGGTAGGCGGCGAGCGGCGAGCAGCCAACCGAAAAAAAAAACGAAGGAAAATAGAACGAAACGAGCAGAGGATGGAGAGCTCACAAAAAAGCGGGACGGACCCGGACGCAGCGCGCGCGCGCGCGCGCGCCGGGAATACTTTCAGAGAAAAACTCGAAAACGAACTGCGGGTGGGCGAGCGTGCGTGCTCTTTACTCGTCGTCGCCGCCCGTCGACTTCCAGTCCTTGGAAATCTTGAACGACCAGTCCCACTCGAGGTGCGTCTGGCCGTCGTCGTCGACAAACTTGGACCGCACGTCGTAGAGACCGCGTGCAAGCATGCCCGACGGCGCCTCCTCCATGGCAAACTGGAGAATGGCAAACAATGTGTCAGCGAACCCAGACGGAATCGCACGGAGAGTGCGACGAAATCGAGGAACACACCTTCTTCTCGTAAGGTTCCGGAGCTGGGCCGTACGAGCCAAGCATCTCCTCGACGCGGTCCACTATCATCAAAATTGTGTCAGTCAAATGACGACAAGACGCGAAAATGGGGAAAATGTGATCCATACCGCGGATGCCTTTGCGCTTGACGACGTGCAGGTACTTGAGGCCGGAAACAACATCGTGCTGGATGCTGTGGTGCCAGATCAAAATCGGCGCGTCAGATCACGATCATTTCGTCCATGAAGGCAGTCGAACAAAAGAACGCACCAGAACTTGATCTTGAGTCGGTACTCAGTACCCTCCTTGATGCTCAGCACACTGTTCTTGACGCGCTCCACGCTCTCGGCCGAAGAGAGGTCCATGACGACGTCATCGCGGTCGGCCACCTCCATGGCGAGGGCCAGGACGACAACCTTGCGCGGGTCATCAGCGGGGGCAACTGGAGAGAAGAGAGAATCGTGGTCAATCCCAGTATCGGGAAAAGAAAAGAATAGCGAGGAGGAAAGAGATGAGTAACGAACCAGCAGCGGCGGCCGCTGAGGAGGACGAAACGAGCACAATTCCATGCCACGGTGATAATCACGAGCGTGACGATGGCGAGAACGGCCAGAGCAAACGTGCACGGCAGGGGTTCAGGAGGGCGCGTGGGATCGAATCGCGCGGTGTAAATCGAGCGAGAGCGAGAGCGAGAACAAGGGAAGGGCGCGGCAGTGAGCATGCGTGGTCGCGTCACAGGCAGGGAAATTGAGCGAGCGGGGGTGCCATACCGCCAATGCCGAGCGACTCCTTCCACTTGCGGAGCGACTCGTCCTCCTGGTCGAGCTGCGCGAGCTCCTCGACGGTCTTCTTGGCGGGAGCCTGAGGGGGATCGAAGTGGGTGGACAGAGTCAGGATCCCGGTTCGGTGTCAGCGCGTATTGATCCAAAATCATGTTGCGGCAGATCGGAGGCGGAGCAGCTGGTGGTCGCGTCGTCTAGCTGTTTTAAACAGGTCACGACGCGTCGCCGCAAGCCGTATCATTGGGCAAGTGCTGCTGCCCATGCGTGCATCGCGTCGCCATGGCCCGTTGCCAACATCGTGCTGCCCACCGCGCGCATCGTGGCCGTGCGCGATTTGCGCTCGCGCTTCAAGGGCGCAGCACGCCACGGTACCTTGTAGCCGGCGGTGGTGGTGGGCGCGAGCTCGTCGTGGGAAGCAGCGTCGGCCATGGTGCTTGCGGCGGGATGCGGGTGGTGGTGCGGGGTCGGTTGCGGGGGGGTTGGACAAGCACTCGCGCGCGAGCAAGAGTTGGTCGACGGTCGAGTTGTGTCGCGGTGCCGATGGGGTGGGGCCGGCCGTGGAAGCGGTGGCGGAGGTCTTGTCGTGCCCGCGACGGTGGCGTCTGGCTGTCTTTGGTGCACTGCGGCGCGTCGTTTCTCGTCGACTTTGTATTTTCGCTGCGCAAACTCGCCGAAAACTGCGCGGCCACGGCGCGTGGTCGAGGCGGTCCCGTGTCCATGATGGCTGTGGCGGGACAAGGGCAATGCCAGCCGAGGCAGCGCACGCTTCTTTTCTTTGCACGTGCGACGCTTTGTCCAGGCGATTGCCGTGGGCAGAGTGTCCACGTCAATCCACAGCAAGCACGACGCGCAACCGAGGCCCAACTGTCCTTCCATCGGCGAGCTCGACTTCGACTTCGACTTCGACTTCGTTCGCATCGACAACGAAGACGTCAAACCGACACTGCCCGCTTCTTCAGCAACCAGTGCTGCCGCACTGCCCGCAATCCATTTCACCAGGCCCCTTCAACGTGCTTCCGGCGCTTGCATCGCCCTCGACAACCCCAATTCACCCAACAGCGGCCCGACACTATGGGTGTGCTCCTTTCGACCGGCATGTCGGCCGGCCTCTCCGTCGCGTCATTCATGGCGACGCAGGCCGCGTGCTGCTGCACGTCCGGTAAGCCTCTGGACCCGCTGTTGCTGTTCGCATTGCAATCGACCACGATACACTGACGCGACATCATCGCCTCTGAACTGCCGTCCAGCCGCGTGCCGCTGCGTCAGCGCCCTGTCGTGCAACTCCTCGACGGCTACGCGCGCCGCCTACGCCGCGCTCTTCCTCGTCAACGCCATTGCCGCATGGACCATGGAGTCGGACGTGGTCGGCAAGCTACTTGCGCGCGCGTCGCAGGGCTACCTCAAGCTCGATTGTCCCGATTGTTACGGCGTGCTCGCAGTACAACGAGTGTGCTTTGCCCTCGCATTATTTCATGTCGCCATGGCCGCGCTGCTGGCCGGCGTGCGCACATCTCGCGACCGACGCGCCGGATTCCAAAATGGGTTCTGGGGGCCCAAGTTGACGCTGTGGCTCCTGCTCGTGGTTGCTGGTGCGCGTGTTGCTCTTCATGCTTGACACATTCCTGTCCTCCCACTGACGCGCCAGTATATCCGCAGCCTTCTTCATTCCAAACGAGTTTTTCATCGCCTACTCTAAGTCGGTGGCCCTGCTCGGCGCCGGCGTCTTTGTGCTGCTCCAGTTGCTGTTGCTCATTGTACGTTCTTACGCTTGCGCTCGTTCCAGCGAATCGATCGACCAATTGATCATGCTGACGCGACCTTGACCCCCGACTAGGACTTTGCGCACACGTTTGCTGAGGGCCTAATTGCCCAGTACGAAGAGGCCGACGGCAAGGGCCCCATGGTTGTGCTCGTGGGCGGCACCGTGACGCTGCTCCTGGTCGCCGTCGTCCTGACGGGCGTGCTCTACGGCTACTTTGCGGCCTCGCCATGCCACCTCAACCAATTCTTCATTTCCTTCAACCTCATACTGTGCCTGATCGTGTGCCTGCTCTCGATTGCACCAGCCGTGCAAGAACACAACCCGCGGTCCGGGCTCGCGCAGGTGTCCATGGTCGCGGCGTATGCGACCTACCTCGTCACGTCGGCTGTGGCCAACGAGCCCGCCGAGCTGAACCCGGACGGGTCGCCCGATACGACGTGCAACCCGCTCGCTGCGGCCAAGTCGTCGCAGACTGTCACGGTCGTGCTCGGCGCGCTCTTCACGTTCATTGCCGTGATCTACTCGACGTCGACGGCCGCCGTCAAGGGCCGCCGGTTCTTGGGGGACGACGACGAGTACGACGATGAGACCAACATGCCCTTACTCGCTGCGCGCGATATTGACGAGGAGGGTGGCGTCGCGGCGGCCGTGTCGTCGGAGATGGCCGCATTGGAGGCGGCGGTGGCGAGCGGCGCCCTGCCCGAGTCGGCGCTCGCCAATGCCAAGTTCGCACGATCGGCCAGCGGTACCGCCGTGACGGCGCAACCTGGCGCGGGCCAGGTGCCACCACAGCCGACAGTCGTGGTCGTGCACGCTGGGCCCACGGACCAGTACCCGACCGAGGACGAGGCCAAGGGCGTGGCCTACAGCTACTCGTTCTTCCACGTCGTGTTTGCGCTCGCGGCCATGTACGTGGCCATGCTGATCACCAACTGGAATACGGTCACGGTCGTGCCGGGCGCGCACGACGACGATTCGGGGTTGCTCGCGCAGGTGGGCAAGTCGTGGGCAGCCGTTTGGGTCAAGATTGTCTCGAGCTGGCTCGCGATTCTCTTGTACGCGTGGACACTGCTGGTACGTGGATCGTCTTTTGGGTCAGCTGGCCGCGGTCGCTGTTGCGTCTTCTGACCCATTGTGCTTCCCAATGTTCTTTTAGGCGCCGATTGTCCTCCCGGACCGGGAATGGCACTGATTCGAGGAGCTCGCGGGCCATGGCGTGCCCCGCTTGCAAGGGCATCACGGTTTTGTCGAATCGTAAACTTTTCATTCCAAAACAAAAGTTCCTTGGCCAATCGTCAACCTCCTTTGCGCCAAGCCAGCGGCAAGCACCAACCGCAGGTCGAGTGTGTGACGCGAAGCAACAGTGTTTTTTTTGTTATGAAGCATGTCTACTTCTTCATCACCCTTCTCCACCTCTGGTCTCCACAACCCACTTGTTCTCCAAATAACTTCGCACCTCGTCGCGACTCGCGGCAACCTTCAGCTTGGACGTAATCTGGCCACCGCTCCCGCTGCAAGCTCGACGCAATCCAGTTTTTAGTCTTCCAGGGTCGACCTGAAGCGCACCCCGCACTTGGATCCGCTGCGAGACCTGGAGGACCCGTGGCGCGGTCAGACAAGAACACGCACCCGTCGCTCGTGTTTCAACCAGATCCGATACGCGCGCATGCGCGAACACGCCGTGGAAACGGTGGCACGACTGTGATCCACGGACCACGAAGATGAATCCGGCCATGAAACCGCCCGGCCAGAACCACGCCCCACCCAGCAATCATGGCATCACGGGCACCAGGCTCGCTGACGCGTCCGCATCCGCAAGCGCAAGCTCGAGCGGGAGCACCAGCGACCCCACTGGCCTCGACTTGGGCCCGCTCCCGGCTGCGATCCCCCCACGCTCTCCCGCGATCAACAGTAACCCGACGCTGCGCCGGTCGCGTAGCAGCACACTCGAGCTCTCCAGCGCACCGACCATGGCACCTTCACCGGATCCCGCGCCGATGCTCGCAGCCGCAACCCCGACGCTCGCAGGCATGACCCCCGCATCGCCGCGACTCGTGCGCGCGTCAGCGTCCATGTACGGTCTCGCCGCACACGCGCGTGCCGACTCTCCGTTACCTGCACGGCCTGGGTCGGTGCATCCGGGTGCGGCACCGCCACGGCCGAGAGTGAGGACGACGCGCTTGGCGGCTCCCGTCGTTGCGTTGGACCAAGAGGACGTGGCGCACCGTGATTTGGGCGATCCGAATGACGGGGTAGTGGCCGTGGATGGGGACAAACTCGCGGCGTGGATAAAATGCTTGTGCGTGGTCGGATTTGACCTCGAAACTGGGCAGGGTACGGTGCAGAGAATCTGCCGCGATGCATGCGTGCCATGTTGGTGCTGACGGTATCGCGAAAATAGTCTTGGAGGCCGTGTACCCGCCCACGGCGGTGCTGTCCGAGGCCGAGCAGCGCACCATGTACGTTGCGGTGTGTCAGATCGTCGTACCAGCGCTCCTCCACTTGCCCTGACGCTCTACCATGCTGCGCCAGCAAGTTCACGTCGTTCCCCGACTCCAACTCGTTCTTGAACGGCGACCTGCAATTTTCGTTCCGAATCCGGTGCCAGCAGGGCGTGTGCCCATCGCCCACGGCCGCACACACGTCGGCTGCAATCTCGGCACGCGGTATGGCCAATACCGTGCCGCGCATCGACGATTCCTACCTGCACGCGCACGTCTTTTTTCGGCAGCACCCAGACGCGTCGATCCGACGCGGGTTCTACCAAAAGTCGGTCGTGGTCGTCTCGTCGCTGCCGTACTCGGGACTTTGGCACCGTGTCGCAGCGATGCTCGGGCCTGTCGTGTGCGAGGCCGATGCCGGGGGTGTTGCCGCGCTCGAGACGGCTGCACATCATATTTCGCAGTGGTACGTGATCGAATCGCGCTGGTGGCTCGTTTTCTCTATCCTCACATTGTGCTCCCTGCAGGCCAGCCCCCGTCCCGGGCATGCACGAACTACCGTTCCTCGGCCGAGTTTTACAGTGCCACGTCCCGCAGTCGCCCACGGCGCCGCAGCTCCTCCCGCTCTCGACGCGGCAAATGGCTCCGCACCAGGTGCTCGCGGGCACATTGTGCCACGGGCTTTACCCGACGTTCAAGGACCTCGTAAATCACCTGTGGACGCTGTGGGAGCTCACGCTCATGAACGAGCCGATTGTCGTTGTGAGCAGCTGCCCGTCGCTGACGAGCGCGGCAGTCGAGGGGATCTTATCTCTGGTTCGGCCGGTATGTACGCTTTCGCGCGACCTGAGTGCGGCCGTTCAGCTCGACTGACCAGCGTGCTCACGACAGTTGGCCGTGTCGCTCGACTACCGGCCATACATGACGATTCAGGACCCGGATTTCCGCATTTTCACCAAAACCAAGGTGCTTTCCTTCCTCCCCTTCTCCTCTCCCTTCTCTACCTAATCTCACCCCCCCCCCCCCCTCCTCCATCCTCCAGCCGCCGCTCCGCGCCATTATCGGCGTGACTAATCCTCACCTGCAAGCCGCGTTTGCCGCCTGGCCGCACCTTGTGCAACTCGGTCCCGGCGCGCACGGTGCGCCCCAGTCTTCGCGCGCTGCCGCACCATCGGCAGCCGCAACGACTCCCGCCGTCAAGACTCGACACCGGCGCGCGGTCGCGCGCGACAAGGCCGTGCTCGCGCAAGTCGCGGAAATGGCTCTCGCGCATGTGCCCGATCCGGTGATTGATAATGTGTTGCGGCGGTACTTTACGGACTTGACGGCGCGGTTCTTGGCGCCGTTGGTCAAGTATGCGGCAACGTTGTGGCCGTCATCGCTGTACGTTTGGTCTGCGCTCGTGCCACGTAGCCAGAGGGGCTGACCCTGCCTCGGGGACGTTTAGATCGCTCGCGACGGCGTACCCGATCGCACCAAAGCCGTTCCGGCACGACCAATTCCTCTCGTTTCTCGCTGCCAAGTACGCTGCGTCGCCACCGGTCCCGACGAGGCTGAAACCCTTGCTCGGCGTGCTCGGCGGCGGCACCTCGAACCCGCTTTCGCTTTCCGGGTCGCGCGACGCTGGGGCCACGGGTGGCGACTGGACCCACTTGTACCGCACGTTCTTGAGCACGCCCATGTTTGTCGCGTGGCTCGACGCGCACGCCGCACGCGAGAGCGCGCACTGGCACGCGTCGTTTCATGCACTCCTGTGCGCGACGGACTTGGCACGGTGGAAGACCGGGGGTGGGGTCGCGCGGTCGGATGTGGCCGATCTGCTCAGGAGGATCGCGGTCGTTTTGGTACGTTTGCTGTCCGTGCGCTGTTCTCCACCGTTCGGGCAGGCGAGTGCTAACATGTGAGCCGTGTGTGCTAGGACCCGAACAATCCATTCCCACCAAGTGCTGAGCAGCGCGACCAGATTCTCGCGCAGGCGCAGGTGTTGGCAAGCATGTCACCGGCAGTGACGCGAAAGGGCAGTGCGGTTGGAGCCCGACGTTAATACATGACAATGCGTTCTTAGAGGTCAGCATGGGCCGCGCAGGTGGATGTGGTAGGTATGTATTTGCTCGAAACGAAACCATCAGAATCTGTACAAACGGGCGCGGGGGTAGGAGGACAGCATCCAAGGAAAAGAAAAAGGGAAAGAAGCCCGTGCACCGTGAATGTCCGCGGCCGTGCGCGCGCGTGCACCCTCCTGGAACGAGCAAAGGTGCAGCGAGCCAGCAAGCCAAAATGATAATCAACAAGCGAACCGTCGCTGCCAGGGCAAACGGCGTCACGACCAGCGCCCTCACGCGTCCGGGTCGGGCTCGACAAACTTCCACGCGGCACAATCGCGGCAATTCTTCTGCGGCGTGCACGACGGCACGTACGGCCACGGGTCGAGCACGTAATCAATCACGTCGTGGATGCGGTGATGCCGAATATCGACCCCCCACCCGAGCACGGGCGGTGCGCGTTCCGTTGGTGTCGGTTCCATGGGCATCGACGTCGGCGTTGGCTCGTCATCATTTCCCGGCCACGGCCAAGGGTTCCACGGCCACCACCACAGCGCGCTCGGCTGCGACTCTTGGCGTGACGAGTAGCGGTAGTAGTCGTCGTCGTCCTCGGGCTCATCGTCGTCGTCATCGACGGGGCCACTGCGCACTTTGTACATGCACACGGACCCGAGATGGCACTTGGTTTCCATGGCGTACCCGGCAAAGTAGCACGACGAGCGCGGGCCGCGGCACTGGCCGATAAAGATCGGGTCGGCGTTGTGGCCGAAATGCCAAATCGGCAACATGGTCTGGTCCTCGGGTAACGTGAGCCCGACACGCTGCGCGAATAAGCGTTCGCCGGGCGCTTCGTAGGTGACAGCGGCCGTGACGAGCGGGTAGGTTGCGGCGAGCAGGCCGGCAAGAGCGCCACCGAGCGAGTGGCCCGTGAACCAGACGCGCGCGCGCGGGTAGAGGGCCGTGACGACTTGGTAGAGGTCCTGTTTCGAAAAGAGAAGAAGCGGTGAGTGAGCGATCTGGCAGCAGCAGAGAAAGGATCAGGCGAGGCGTGCGCGTACCTTGCCAGCTTCGTAATACGACGAGTCGTACGATGTTGCCGCGTCACGCAAGCACGCGGCATTGCACGTGCCTGACTTGACGTAGCACCCGCAGACGGGCCACCAGGACCGGTCGACGCGCCCGCAGCAGCACGAGAACATGGAGTTGTCGTTGAACTTGTCCTTGGTGGCCGTGTCCCCACCGATGCCGAGAAACTCGGCCGAGGTGCCCTTGATCGTAATGACGGCGAGGTCCTCGTTGGGCGTCGTGTAGACGTAGCCGCGCAGGCCATTGTCGTCCCAGCCAAACGACATGTTGGTGCGCAGCGGGTCGACGGGCAGCCAGTTGCCGCGGCCCGTGGGCAGCTCGTAGGCGTTAGCGGTGATCTTGGCCATGCCGATTACGGTGGTCTTGTCCGTGAAGTCGGGCACGGCCAGGACCGGGTCCGTAGCATTCTTGTCGGCATCATTTTGCAAGAATTGGGCGGATTCGGGCGGTGCTGGCTGGACGACCAAGGGTGCGGACGACGGCGGCGTGCGCGTGTTCGTGGCCGGCACGGGTCGGAAGGACACCGACTGCACAGAGAAGACGGTCGAGGCCTGGACAAGGTGCCCGGGCGGCGGCTGGCGGAAGACGCCGCCGACATGTACCTGGCGTGGATCGTGCGAGAGGATGCCGGTAAGCGGGTCGGGCTTGGGCACGACGACGGGCCGGTGGAGAATGTCCTTGAGCACGAGATGCTGCGCCTGTTTGCGCGCGGGTGCGGCATGCGTCGTCGCGCAGGCGGCCAGAAGAGCGAGCGCAAGGGCTAAGAGCAGACTGGCAGGAGGGAGCAGTCCCGGCCGCGGAGGGACTTTGTCGGTGCCGCGGGCGGCCATTGCGGACAGGTACGGCCGGCGAACGGCAGGGTTGCGGTTGATGGCGGTCGTGGCGAGCGGTGTCGCGGTGCGTGCGCGGATGGAGAAGAGAGCTGAGAGCGCAACATGCAGCGGAGCGACGACTCGTCGCGACTGTTGGTGTCGCGTTGATGCCGATTTGTGTGGGGGAAGCCGTCGACGTGGTGGCCCGTGCGTTGCGGTCGTGAACGACCGCGCGTCTGGCGTGCTATGTAGCATCACGTGGTCACGCGCGACAGGTGTGGCAGGTGTGCGCCACGCCAAGCCACGCCGAAAGGAGACGGCTTCACCGCAATCTGGTGCATCGACTCACTGCTGGATGCTCAACAAAACCGATCGACTCCTCCTCCTCTGCGCCGCAAGAACGCCGCAAGCACGCCACCTTCGCCGCTGCGCCACGCTGGCTTCACCGCCTTTACCGCGCGCTGCGCCACGCCACGTGCACTGCCTAACGTGACTAATCTGCCACGTCTGTCGGCGACACTTACCCGAACTGGGGCGATCACATCACGTGCACGTCGCCCAACCGCGGCCAAGCCTCGGACGGCCTCGCTCCAGGTCGACACTCCTGACTGGCTCCTGAATCTCGTCTCGTCTCGCCTCGTCCGTCCCGTCCGTCCCGTCCGTCCCATCTCGTCGTCTGTTCCGTCTCGCAGTCCTTTGTCCCGTCTGCCCGCATCTTCAGCAGATCGACCGTGCCGCGCTGCCGACATCCTTGCTCCTCCCGCACTCGCACGGCTCCTCCTCCCCAGCCTCCACCACCGCCACCACCACCGCCGTCACCATCATGGAGCAATTCATCCACACGGGCCGCGACCTGTGGAGCGGGTCGTCGCAAGAGTCCATGGCGCTCTCGTGCAGCCAGCACTCGCAGTCGGCCGGCAATGGGCCGCTGCAACTCTCGCAGCTCTCGCAGCCGCCGCTCCTGCCGCCGTCGCCCTCGTCACCAACGTGCCGCGACTTGGAGCTCGGCGACGACGACGGTGACCTCGACGCGGATCGGTTCGGCGCGGCGGGGTTGGGCGGCCAGGAGCCGCCGGCCATTGCGCCGGGCATGCTCGCCTCGGCCCGCAACCCGCCGCTCGGATTCGGGGCCAAGCTGTCGCAAATTTTCCCGGGCCCGGATCCGCAGCTCATCTCGGCCGCAGCCGCGCTCGAGTCGACGGCGGCGCTCGAGGCCACGTCTGAAGGCAAGATGGTCGGCCAGAACCTGATGGCGCCGCCGCCGTCGCTCCTCCCGGCCGCGGCGGTGATTGGGAGCCACCAAGGTCACGCTGGTGTCGAAGACGCGCTCTTCCCGTTCTCGGCACTGTTGCCGGGCCACGACAACCAAGCCTTGCGTGAAGCGGCCGTGCCGCAGCTCGTGCCGGTCCCGCGCATCATCTCGCGCTCGATGGCTGGCGGCAACGACGACGACGGCGACGAAGAGGTCACGACACGCGGCCTGGCCAACGCGACGCCGAGTCCCGCGCCCGAGTCGGTTATGCCGGTCAAGACCGAGCAGCAGGTTCCGCTCAGCCGCGCCGAGCCCACGCCAGTTCCAGTTTCGCACCAGGACCCGCTTGCTGAGCTGCTCGGCGGCCGCCGCCGCGTCGAGACGCGCCATCACGGGCCGCATCGCACGGACTCGGCGCATGTCTCGACCGCCGGGACTCCGCCGCCCACTCTGGCACGGCCCGCGTCGGTGACCTCGACGCTCGCATCGCCGCCCTCGTCGCGTCTCTCCACGCCCGCATCGTCGGACCTGTCCACGCTCGCATCCCCCTCTCCGCCTTCGCCCTCGCTCGCCGCGACTGCGCGTGCCATGGCCACTGCCTCGCCGTTCACCACGCCCATGGGACCCGGATCGACCCCGCTCACGCCGCCGTCGATCGCGCCTTCGCCGCTCTGGTCGCATCGCCGCCCCATGACCACGCCATCGGCGACCAGTACTGCTACAGCAACTGCGTCGCCGCCGCCGTCGCTTTCGCGGCCGCCACGCGGGCCCGCGCTCGTCCCGGCCCCACCGCTCCTGGTGGCCCCCAACGGCAGCACGACCGCGCCCGGATCCAAGCAGACGATCCCGACCAGCACCAAGAAATCACGCACCAAGTGCAAGTCGATGCCGCAGGAACTCGAGTACCCGGACAACTTGATCCCGATCAATGCGCCGATCCAGTCGAAGACCAAGAGCAAGGCCGCGAACGGGGCGGCACCGGCACCGCGCACGACCACGCCGATGCCGCCGTCCCTCGTGCCCGCCCTGTCTGAGCAGGAACCCCGCCGGTCGGTGCGCGCCGCGACCAAGCGCCGGTCGTCGACGCCTGATGTGACCGGTGCTGATGCGCCGGCGCCCGTCAAGCGCCGCCGTGGTGCGGCTGCGCCGCTGCCATCTTCGGCGCGGCCGATGCCCGCGGCCGCGGCCGCGCTCGTGATCGTCAAGTCCGAGCCGGCGACGGTCGACGAGGACGAGGGCCACAACAACGATTCGAGCGAGCTGCCCGTGGATCTCGACACTCTCGACCCCAAGGAGTCGAAGCGCATTCGCAACACGCTGTCGGCGCGCAAGTCGCGCGCGCGCAAAGCGGCCAAGATCAACTTCCTTGAGGAGAGGGTGAACAAGCTCGAGGAAGAGGTCGCGTCGCGTGACCGCATGATTGCTGCGCTCCAGGAGCAGCTGCGCGCGGCTACGGGCGGGAACCTGCCGTGAGGTGAGCAAGACCGGACGGGGGCCGTTGCTTTGGCGGGGCCGGTGGGTGGGTGGGACGAGGACGGGTGGGGGCCGTCCTGGGATGGAGTTGAACCGTTTCGTTTGGTGTTGGGTCTGTTCTTTGTCGTTGGTTCGGGTTTGGTTTGGTTTGGATTCCCTCGGTTGGTTGGTTGGACCGCAATCATCGCCATTTATCAACAATCAACAGCATTTTTGGATAGAGACGACCGCAAGTGAGGTGGAGATGTGTCTTGCAAAAGCAAGGCCAGAGCGTGCTGGCCAGGTCCGACTGCAAGAGCATATTTTTCATTCCATGGCCGACTTAGCTGCATCTGCGCCGTTCATCTGCAGCGTGCGCGGTGGAGAGGCCTGGCAATGCTGTCGCAAATACACTGCCATGCAATGGCGAGACATGGGTACGAGAGTGTGTAACCAAGCAGCGTCGACGTTGAGAAAAGGACTATTTGGCGCGGCGAACAAGGAACACGACCCTACCTTTAAATGAATATTTACAACGACGCGAAAAGTCGCAGACGGGCGCCATGATTGCGACCCCACGGCACGCCCAACGGCGCGTCTTGATGGAGACATGATCAAATGGTGGATCAGGCCGTCGTCCCGCGCTAGCGCTCGCCAACAGCACCCACGCACTGTACTCCGCCTCAAGCAACGCTGCGATCATCGTCATTTTCTCGTTCTTGGACTGCGCTTCAAGTCCTCATCTTCGTTCTCCACCGTGCCAAGCGGACTGGTTGTGAGCCGGGCGACAATAAGGCTGGGCTTGCGCCGCTCAACCCATTGTTGACACATTTTCATTCAAATCGTGCTGCACGAGCTTGATCCGGGTTCGCCATGGTGTCACGGTGGTGCAGTGCACCGGTCGGAGATATAATGGTTGCATTCGGTACGGTCTGACCGTGCTCTCGGCTCGCGCGCCCCTGTCATCCCAGATGGTCGGCCACGTGGAGCATCCACTTCCAAATCGCGGAATAAACACTGCAGCATGTTGAGGAGGGTGGTTGGCTCGGTTGTATTTTTGGCATCGGGCGCTGAGAGCGCTGATCTAAAAGCGTGATAAACGCGATTTGGGGCGCGGACATGTGACTCTGGTGGGTGTCGTGCAGCGACGTGCGTCGGCAAGAAGCGAACGGTCAAGGCGCGACTTGCAGCAAAGTCGCCCTCGTTGGACCCTGCAGCAGCACCGTCGACCGACGCTCACCCGCCCTTGCTCTCTCGCCACCGCGACGACGACGTGCTCCTTGGACCTCGCCACGCCCGTGCCGTGCCCAGCAACTACGCGCCGTCCTCCTCCGGCCGCCGCTGCACCCGTACGTGCGGCCATCCGCGCCATGATCCGACCACCCCCACCATCCCCTCCTTTGCTGCCGTGGCCACGGGGGTTCGCGACGGGCGCCGACCGCGCATCCATGCTCGTTTACTCGCTCGATCGTGCTGGCCGCAGCACAACCACGCCAACTTGCCGAGCCAGAGCAGCGGATCAGAACGGCACGGCAAACGTGCACTGCGCATGGGTCATGACAACACACGCGCCGCGCCTCTCTACTCGCTGCACGCCGCCCTCTATCACTCTTCAGCGACGATCGCAGGGACCGGTGCCAGACTATGATCTTTCGCCGGTGGTGACGGGTGCTGGACCGTGACCGCGTGTTTTGTTGGCTGGGTCTGCTCTGACAGCTCAGCTGCGGCCGATGCTGTCGTTGCTGCACCTCTGATAACCGTTGGGGCTCCCGTCGTTGCTCCCACGATCACGAGCAGCGATGCCGCTCCCGACAGCGCCGACAAGTTGGCGTTGGTGATCGGCCCGCCCTCCTCTGCTCTCACTTCCCTTCCCGCTCGCTCTCCCTGCATGTCGACTGATCTTCCTCGCGCCCGACTCCTGCTCTCTGTAGCCTTTCATTTATTGTCCCAGAATGCTTGCTGTGCGCTCGCTCGCCGCGTCCCGCATCGCGGCCCACGCTCTGCGTGCCACCCCCGCCGCCTGGATGGCGTACGTTTCCCGCCCGCTGCTGGAGACCGACCTTGCGCGACAAGGCTGACCGCGTCGTGTCTGCCGCCCCCTGTAGCCGCGGGTACGCGTCGTACCCGAGCCACACGGTCATCAACATGCCCGCGCTCTCGCCGACCATGACGCAGGGCAACATTGGCGCGTGGAAGAAGCAGATCGGCGACACGATCGTGCCGGGCGACGTGCTCGTCGAGATTGAGACCGACAAGGCGCAAATGGAGTTTGAGTGCCAGGAAGAGGGCATTCTCGCCAAGATCCTGCTCGAGCAGGGTGCCAAGGACGTGCCCGTTGGGTCGCCGATCGCCGTCATGTGCGAGGAGGCTTCTGATGTCGCGCAGTTCAAGGACTTTGCACCGACCGCTGCTGCCGCGGCGTCGAAGGCCGCCGAGGCCGCGCCCGCTGCTGTTCCTGCTGCTGCTCCTACTGCTGCTCCCGCTGCCGCTGCCGCGCCGGCGTCTGCCCCGGCTGCCGCTCCCGCTGCTGCCGCTCCCGCTGGTACGATTTCGCGTTATCGACCTGATCAACATTGTCTGACAGGTCGTGTGTTTGCCTCGCCCCTTGCCCGCACGCTCGCCGCGCAAAACAACCTGCCCTTGAACACGATTCAAGGCACGGGCCCGAACTCGCGCGTGATTGCCGCCGACGTGCAGCGCACGCTCGCGCAGCCCGCTGCTTCGGTCGCTGCCGCTGCCGCGCCCGCCGCGCCCGTCGGTGCCCCGCAGGCGTCGACGGTCGTGTCGGAGACGGAGACGCCCTTCGAGGACGTGCCGCTGACCAACATGCGCAAGGTGATCGCCCAGCGTCTTGGCGAGTCGAAGGCCACGATCCCGCACTACTACCTGACCGCGACCGTCACCATGGATCGCGCGCTCAAGCTGCGCGAAGTGCTCAACGCCAAGCTCGCCGCTGCGGGCCAAGGCAAGCTGTCGGTCAATGACCTCGTCGTCAAGGCCTCGGCGCTCGCGCTCGGCGACGTGCCCGCTGTGAACGCTGCGTGGTGGCCTGCGACGGGCTCGGTGCGCCAGTTCAAGCGCGCTGATATTGCCGTGGCTGTCGCCACCGACGCGGGCCTGATCACGCCGATCGTGCGTGGTGCCGACGCCAAGGGGCTCAAGTCGATTTCGGCGGCCGTGCGTGACCTGGCCGGTAAGGCCAAGGCCAACAAGCTTGCGCCGCACGAGTACCAGGGCGGGTCGTTTACGATTTCGAACCTCGGCATGTACGGGTCGGTGGAGCACTTCACGGCCATCATCAACCCGCCGCAGGCCGCGATTCTCGCGATTGGCGGCATGGACGAGAAGATTGTGCGCGTGCCGGGCAAGGACAACGAGTTTACGGCGTCGCAGGTCATGAAGGTGACGCTCTCGTGCGACCACCGCGTCGTTGACGGCGCTGTCTCCGCGCAGTGGCTCGCCGCGTTCAAGAAGTACCTCGAGGAGCCGCTCAACATGCTGCTGTAAAGTTCGAGGCGCGCGGCGAGGGAACGCAACCGTTTGATTTGATTTGATGCCTGCTTGGTTTTCTCGTCTTCGTTTTTGTCTTGTGTGGGGATAACTGATCCGTTTTATGTGCTGCCGTTTCTCTGGTGGTCCCCTTGTCCACCTTTTCCCTCCCCACCATCCACATCCACTCCATCGGTCCAAAAGCTGGGAATCTACCGCAAAGAAGGTTGAAGAGCAGAGCAAGGTCATTAAGAAAATATTCATGTCGTCTCGCGTGGTCGGGTTTCTATTCAGTGGTTTTTGGCCGGCAAAACAGGTTGCTTTTTGACTCGATGGCGACGACGCTCATCTGCTCTCCCAGCAAGCTCACTCCCAGTCCGTGTTTCTCCACCCGCTGGCAGCGCCGAACATGACGGCCAGAACGCCGAACATCGCGAGGACGATGCAAGTATAAAGCAAGGCAAGACACCGCCGTTATCCATCTTCAGCAACCGAACGTGCTCCAGCTTTGTCCTATCGCGCTGCAATCGTCGTCGGCCAGGATCAGCATCCCCAAGTTTCAGCGCGGCAAGCACCATGAGTCCAGTTCCACCGGCACTATCGCCGCACATGCAACTTGTCAAAGTCCTGCGCGTTTTGCTAGCGCTGTATTTCGGCAAGTGGATCAAACGACCAAGGAGCGACGAGGACGATGACGACGCATCGATGCTCTTCGACGTGACGAACCATCTGGCCGACGAGTGCTTCGACTATGCCGGCCAGATGGGCGTGCCGGAATCGACGCTCTACGCGGTAGTGCACCCGGTGCTGTGCGACTGGGACGTGATTACGCCCGACGACGCCGCCGCGCAGTTGGCCGTACAGCTGCTCGCCGACGACCTGGCCGAGGCATTACCGGACCTCGGCGCGTTTCTCGCCTTGCACGGCGACCCGGACGAGGGCAGTGACGACGAGGACGATGACGAGAAGGAGGGCGAGCCTGGCACGTGTGAGCTGTGTACGCGCGGCCCGATGCGGCTGTCGTTCCACCACCTGATCCCCAAGAAAGTGCACAAGAAGATGTTCAAGCGCGGGCTCTACAGCAAGGAGGAGATGCACACGCGCGGCGCGATGCTGTGCCGGCAGTGCCACTCGGCGGTGCACCGCTTCTTTGACCACGAGACGCTCGCGATGCAGTACGCGACGGTGGCCGACTTGCTCGGCGCCGAGGAGGTGCAGCGGTGGGTCGCGTTCCAGAGCAAGCAGAAGATCCGGCAGCGGGCGTTGAGGTGATGGTGTGTCGCGTGAAGTGGAGCGAAGCGAAGAGGAGCGCAGTGCGAAAATTGTGAGAGAATACAGGAGATCAAATCGTCGACTGAGTCACCGCGGTTGCGCTGACGTAAAGATGGCTGCAGGGAGCTGCAGGGAGCCGAGTCGCGTGGGCGCACGCGACCCGCGGCCCTCCCTTTTCCTTCTTGTCGTGCGCCTCGTCAGCCCTGCAGCGTCACTGCCGCACCGCAGCTTCACCACCGCGTCGACCGACGACGACGAGTGCGAGCACCGATCTCCGCAGTGGAGCCCTCCTGCCGTCCAGCAACCCGCCGCACTCTGCATCTGCACGCCCGTGTCAGATCCCTGCCGCTGCTGCCCGCTCGCGCTCGCGCTCGCGCTCCTGGCCTCCCTTCCTCCGCACCCCCATCCGCCCCGCTCGCCGTCATGAAGCCCTCCGCCTCGACCGACCGTGCCGCGCAGTACAAGAACCGCGGCGCCTTCCGCCCCGAGGAGCTGCGCCGCCGCCGTGACGACCAGGTCGTGTCGCTGCGCCGTAAGCAGCGCGATGAGAACCTCGCCAAGCGCCGCAACCTCAACTTTGACAACGACGAGAGCGACCTCGACGACGAGGACGACGCCGCCGGCCTCAACGAGCCGGTACGTTTCTCGTTTGAGCTGCCGCTCGTATGGCCTGCTCGGCCTGCTTGCTCGCGTGCGTGAACCGTGTCCTCACCCTTGCGCGCCTGTCATCCGCCTTTCAACCACAGATTGCTGAGCAGCTGCAGTCGCTCACCGCCGCCGTCTTCTCGGACAATACTGAGAAGCAAACCGAGGCCACGACGCACTTCCGCCGCCTGCTGTCGCGCGGTACGCCTTATGTTTCCTCTTGTCTGGACGGCCGTAATCCATCAACGCTCCCGATTGCTGACTTCTCGACGCGCCCCGTCAATCCAACATCCCTAGAGCGCAACCCGCCGATTGCCGAGACAATCGCGTGCGGCGTCGTGCCGCGCTTTGTCGAGTTCCTTCGCAACGCGTCGGCACCGCTGCTGCAATTCGAGGCCGCGTGGGCACTGACGAACATTGCGAGCGGCTCGTCGGAGCAGACGCAGGAGGTGATCAACCACGGCGCGATCCCCATCTTCATCGAGCTGCTGTCGTCGCCTGTCTCGGACGTGCGCGAGCAGTGCGTGTGGGCGCTCGGCAACATTGCTGGCGACAGCCCGGACCTGCGCAACTTGGTCCTCGCCCAGGGCATTCTTCCGCCGCTGCTCGGCCTGCTCAACGAGAACATCACCAAGATCACGCTGCTGCGCAACGCGACGTGGTGCCTGTCGAACCTGTGCCGCGGCAAGAACCCGTCGCCCGACTGGGAGGCCATCAAGCCGGCTCTGCCCACACTCGCTAAGCTGCTCTACTCGTCCGACGAGGAGGTGCTCACCGACGCGACGTGGGCCATTTCGTACCTGTCGGATGGGTCAAACATCAAGATCCAGGCCGTGATCGACACGGGCGTGTGCCGCCGCCTCGTCGACCTGCTCTCGCACCCGTCGACGTCGGTGCAGACGCCGGCGCTGCGCGCGGTCGGCAACATTGTCACGGGCGACGACTACCAGACGCAGGTCATGCTCAACTGCAACGTGCTGCAGGCGCTCAACCTGCTGCTCTACTCGCAGCGCGAGGCACTGCGCAAGGAGGCGTGCTGGACGATCTCGAACATCACGGCCGGCACCGCGCAGCAAGTGCAGACGGTGATCGACGCCAACCTGATCCCGCCGCTCGTGCACATTCTCGGCACGGGCGACTTCAAGACCAAGAAGGAGGCGTGCTGGGCCATCTCGAATGCCACGTCGAACGGGCTCGACAACCCGGCGCAGATCCAATACCTAGTCGCACACGGCGTCATCAAGCCGCTCTGCGACCTGCTCGCGTGCATGGACAACAAGATCATTCACGTCGCACTCGACGCGCTCGAGAACGTTCTTAAGGTCGGCGCAATGATCGCGCAGGGCGACGCCAACGCCAACGCGTTTGCGCTCGCCGTCGAGGAGTGCGGCGGCACCGACAAGCTCTACGCGCTGCAGGACCACGAGAACACGGAGATCTACAACAAGTCCTACCGCATGATCGAGACCTACTTTGACCATGACGACGAGGACGCCGACGCGCCCGCGGCCCAGGTCGACTCGACGGGCCAATTCACGTTCAGCTCCGACATGTCGGGACCGACGCAGCAGTTCCACTTTGGCTAAGTGTTTTATCATATCGGCGTGGGTAGTGTGCTTGTACCCCTTCCATGCCAAGCCGTGGCCCGCGCGCGCGCGCATGGCGGCGTTGTTGTGCTCGTTGGCGGGTCACGTTCTCGCATCCTTTTTTTTTTCTTTTTCGGTTAATCTTTTCTCAACTCTGCGTCTTCTTGTTTCGCTTTCGTTGGTCGTCGCTTTTTCTTTCGGGTTGTTGTGGTCATGCATTTCATTTACCTCCTTTTGGGTCTTTGTCATTTGTTGAGTGTGGACTTATCTCTTTTGTTTGCCTTCAGCCATTTCAATGTATGCGCACGCGTTCTTTGAGCACATCGCGAGCACTCGCGAGCTCCGGCAGCGCCAGGACGTGCGAAGCGCGACCAAATACGGCCGCGGCACGAAGCCAGGAAATTGCGTGCGGCCGTCACCCAAAACACAATTGATCAACACATGCGTCACAACGCTGTGCGAGCCCAACCAAATCGGTTCTTACACACTCATTTTGTTAAGAGCACGCCCACAACCGGTTTATTGTTCCCCACCACGGCACCTTTCCAAGACCATGAGCAATGGGCCACGGTAGACGAGCATCGTCGTCGCATCGCGGCCAAGAAACATCAAGTCGCCATACGGCAGCATGCGAAACACGTCCGGATCAAACTCATCTTCTGGATCGAAGTCCGACTCGTCGGCGCCGTCGCCCATGGGCGGCGGCGGCGGTACTGCGTCGTCGGTTCCCGCAGAACCGCTTTCTTCTGCTTCCCCTGCAGCAGCAGCAGCCGCATCTGGCGCGGCCTCATCCGCCGCAGGTTCGGCGTCGCCTGCCTGGATCGTAAACGTCGGCACGTCCACGGACATAACCGTCGCCGTCGTCGACGGCGCGCTCGCGGGCGGCGCGGGCGGCGCGTTGTTATCGGTTGCGGCGTGCGTCACGCTCGACCGCGCGAGTTCCGAGCAAATGGCCGTGCGCGGGAACGTGAACTTGGTCACCATCGACGGCAAACTACATGGACGGTTCCGCGCGTGAGTTTTCATGCACCAAGGGTCACGGCCAACGCCATGAATCACGGCCGGCGCGCACCTTTGATCCGGCACGTGCCGCAAAGTGCCGTTGCGCAGCAACCCCATGAACGCCATGCGCGTCCGGAACACATGGTCGGGCGCGACACGCGCAAACCGGTCGTGCACGCGCAAATTCAACGACGTGATCGTGCTCGTGGCCACGTCGCGCGCCATATCGTGCACGCGCACGTGGCCAAACGGATCGAGCGAGAAAAACAGGTGGTGGCTCGCCATGCACGCGAGAAACGCCGGCGCGTCCCAGTGGTAGAGCAAGTGCTGCTTGGCCATGACGGATTCAGGCTCGTCGAGCGCGCGCGCGCCATCGTCGTCGTCGTCGCTGGTGATCGTGCCGGCCACGGGTTCGGGCCTGTACAGGTACATGCTGTGCGGCGAGTGCAGGTCCCAGTCGTCGGTCGTGATCAGAACCGAGAGAATCGGTGGGAAAAACGGCGCGGCGCCCGGTGCGGGCGGTGCGGGCGGCGGTGGCGACCACCACGGCCGAAAAATGCTCAGCTCGACCGGGTGCTGCCGCGACACGCGCATCGACGCAACCGCGGTCGCTGTCTCGGCGTCCCACAGAACCGTGCGCCCGTCGGTGTGCGACGTCAAGACGTACTGCGGGAACTGCGCATCGTAGTGGAAGTGGCACGTGTTGGGACGCAGCTGGTGCCGATGCAGCGGGCGGAGCGTGCGCGACAGGTGCTGCAAAACGACGCTGTGGTCGTGGACCGGGTCGAGGTACATGAGGAGGTAGTGCCGTTGGC
>GG745331.1:16950-51533 GCA_000151295.1 Allomyces macrogynus ATCC 38327
GGAAGAGGTCAAATCTTGCTCGGCCCCGTTGTTGGCGCCAGCGTCATCGCGCAGGCGACCGTCGCTGAACACGTCACCCGGCGATTTAACGCAAGCGCGCCGGCCCACGCACGGCGGCAGCGGCAACGGCGGCGGCAACGTGGTGAGCCGCTCTGAGGTCGCGGTCCCGGTGCCCGTCCCGCCCCGATCCAATCATGCACCGTATTCGCCCGACATGCAGCTGCAACTGCAACCGCAGCAAGAGCAGCAGCAGATGACAGTTCTGTCTCAGGCGTCGTCTCCAACGACCGACCACTCGCCTGCGCCCTCGTACGGTCCTCGTGCGCTACCGCCACCACGACCACGGCTCTCGGCCAAAGACTCGTTGCTTGATTCGGCGGTGGCCGCGCGGCCCGCTGCCATGCGATCACCGCCGGGCCGCTCGTTGCCCATCAGCGCGCCGTCGCCCTGGCAGTCGCCGTCGGTCCCGTGCCGTGCATCGGCACTCTACACCGAGTCGGACTTGCCCGAGGCCATTCGCGTCCTGCCCACGGCCACGGCTACCGCTGCTCGATGGCGACGACGGATTTTTGTCATGCGCGAGTTGACCGAGACGGAGACGGCCTACGCCGAAGATTTGATGCTCCTTGAGCAGGTGTGTTTGGCTCTCAGCGAACTGGACATCTTCTGTTTTTTTTTTTTGCCCGCGGCACTCACCTTGTGCATCGTTTAGATTTACATTACGCCCTTGTCAGACCGGATTCCGGGCCTGCGTGGGTTCCGCTTGCTCTCGCGCGGCACGCCACCACCGCTACCCAGCAAGCTCGGTCGTCTCCTCGCTGCGGCGCGACCAGTTCTCGCCGTAGCATGCGACTTGGCGCGTCGGCTGCAATGCGAGCTCGACCAGCTGCTCCAAATCCAGGGCGACGTGGCTAGCCTCGACTCGGCCGAGTCGCGAATTGGCGACTTGTTTTTGGACGTGGTACGGCTTGGTCATGACATGCTGTTCGCCTGCATCACACTTGCCCACTCATCTGATGCATTCTGACTTTTCCTCGTTGACAGGTGCCGCAGCTCCAGGCCGCCTACATGGACTATTGCCTGCTGGCCTCGGCTGGACTGGCGAGCGCGCAGCAAGTCGAGACCAAGGACCACCAGCTCCTGGTACGCTTATTTTTGCCCGTCGTCGTCTCGGTTTTGCGCGGTCGCGATTTACGCTTTCGACCCCTCGCCTTTGCTAGAGCTTCCGCGATAAGCTCGCCGCCAATTCGGCCAACTGGGACCTGCCGTGCTTGCTGATCAAGCCCGTGCAGCGCATCTTGAAATACCCCCTATTTCTTCAGGTACGTCTCGACGGCATAACGTCCACGGCAGTTGGCGTGTTTTTGGCTCTCTATTCTGACCCACGCTTTTTGGCGCCGCGTTCTAGCAACTTCTCGACGTGACGCTCAACACGGAGGCCGACCACGCGGCCTTGAAAGCAGCCTTGGCCCTGTTTGAGGAAGCGGCGCGCGAAATCAATCTCGCGTGTCGGCCTGGGTCGCGCAACGGCAGCAGCAGCAGTAAGGCGCACCCGGGCACGCCGCGCGTTGGGCTTCGGCGGCTGACCATCAACACGACGGCGCTGTCGTCGTTGCCCGGGTCGCCTATGTTGTCGCCAACGTCGCCGACTTGGGCGCGGGACGACGGCACGAGCTCGCCCACCTCGTTTAGCTCCTACTTGTCGAGCAAAATCGGAGTACGTGCTGTGGAGCGGGCGGATTCGCCACGTATTGTCGATCACATCCTTACCACCCGATCATCCCCTGGTTTCCCTCTGACAGAACTTGGCGCGACGCATTTCCAACACCAAGCTGAATCTGGCGGCGGGGACGACGACGCCGGTTCGCACGCCGGTCATGTCGCCAATGGCGAGTGGGTTTGCCGAGTCCGTGCCAGTCACGGCCGAGTGATCGATGGTGTCGTGCACTGCGCATCATTGCCCTTCAATTCAGCTTGGTGCTGCTTGGCAGCACCGTGGGCGGCCGTGGAGCAGGGCTCTCTTGGCTCGCTCGCGCTCACATCTGCATTTTTGTCCATCTTTTTTTGCCCTCCGACCGGACTGTTTGGGTGATGGACGGTCGGCCCCGCCATTGCCGAGCGCGCCCTTGTCATTTCATTGATTGTTGTTGCCCGTGGCGCGGCATATGTAGTTTTCCTATCCTGTCATCCTTTCTTGTGTTGCGTGTTGGGTCGTGTTTTGGTGGCTGTATCTATTTGATTGTGGGTCACAAGAGAGCGGAACACTTGTTGGCCTTCGAAGGTCGTCTTGAGCGAACTTCCTGCTGCCGCGAAGTACCGCTGCCCCTGCCACTCCCGGCTGCCGCTTGCCCGCTCGTCACTTGCCCACGAGAATTCGCAGCAAGAGCTCGCAGCAGACCGTTTCTGCCGGCACCGACGTGGCGGCTGTCACGTCGCCGTGCCGCGCCAAGCACAAGCACAAGCACCAACCATGAGCGCAGCATCAGCAACACCACCACGACCTCATCGCGGTAGCGCGAGCACCCGCGATTCCATCCACGACGTCGGCCGCCATGCCGCCCCAACCTCATCAGACACACCGCCCGAATGGACCGACGAGACGGCGCACGATGCGCCACCTCTCTACGATTTCCAAGACGCATCGTGCTCGCTGTCGTTTGCCGGCTCCGACAAGATCCGCGTGCTCGACATGCCGACCGAGCATATTGTTGAGTTATGCCGCGCCATGACCGCAGCGGGCTTTCCTGTGCGTCGTGTCACGCCGCCGCTGGAAGGCGTCTCTACGACCGGGTCCATGGCGCTGTTTGGTGCCGATCTCTTTGCCGCCGAATTCAAGGGCTACGCGATCCAGGTCGACGGCCACCCATGGGACTATGACAGCGCATCACGCACGGCGCGCCTTCGGGCCCGCCGACTGCTCGCTTCCATCATTCGCGCGCTATTGCGGCTCGGCTGGCGCGTCGCGTCGGCGCTCAACTACGAGAAGCGTTCTGGTGACAAGGACGTGCTTGTGCTGTTTCGCGGCGAGCCATGGACCCCCAACGACGAGAACGACGTGTTTGCGCTCGGGTTCGACACGGACGACAAGCTTGTGGCCGTGGACGTGCCGCTTGTCGCGATCCGTCTGATTGCGCGCGCCATTCGCGCGACGTGGGCCGGTGGCATCATCCGCAAGGAGCTCCTCGACCACAGCGTCATACTCAAGCTCGCGGGCACGCCGTGGACTGACAAGTCGGGGTCGGCACAGCGGCTCATCCATGCCCTGGTGGCCGGGCTCGCATCGGCGCGCTTCATGGTCTACTGCGCCGTCGACATTTCGTCGGCGTCAAACGACAATGACACGCTTGTCATCATTCGCAACCCACCGCCATTATAGAGTCGCGAACCGGGAATGCAATTTTTTTTCCTGTATCCGCGTGTGCTGTCGCTCTGTCGCTCCCCATTTGCCATTCGTGGGCACCAATTTGTGGCTGTCTGTGATTTGGTTAGTTTTGTGTGTATTTTCTGTTCGCTCGGCTCCTGCTTGTTCGTATTTGAAGGAGAAACTTGTTCAAATTTGATAGAGAAAACCACGTCATGGCTGGCGGGTGAGTCAGTGACATTTCCCTCAAGAAACTCGCCGTCCTCGCTGTTGGTAAGCTGCTGCTGCTGCTGCTGCCGACGACCTCAGCCGACGTCCGAACAACTCGAAAACTTGTTGCAACCAGCTGCAACCTCCGCGACGCGCTCCAACCTGCAAACATGCCTGACACGCGCCGCCTGCAGCGCGAACTGAAAGAGGCCGCATCCGCCACGGCCGCCGACGGCTCAGCCATCAAGCTCGAGCTGGTTGGGACCGACCTCAGTATGTTCACGTCAGCATCAAGGCTATGGCGGACTGGCTCGGCAATTGACGCGGATACTCGCCGTACGCAGCACACATGAAGGGCGAAATCGCAGGACCGGCCGGCACGCCGTACGAAGGCGGCCGTTTTGTCCTCGACATTAAGATCCCGGACACGTACCCGTTTGCGCCACCCATAATCAAGTTTGAGACGTCTGTTTACCACCCGGTACGGTGAAATCATGGTCCCCGCGCACGAGAGCGTCGTTGCGCGCGCGCGGGGCGCGGCGTGACGCAACGCGACGCCTTCCCCCTGCAATCATGATCAGAACGATGGCTAATCGTGCTTGAATCATCGCGCGAATGTAGAATGTCAGTTCACAAACCGGAGGTTTGCGTCGTTCTATCGCTTCGCGTCGTGTCGTCCTCTTGCAACCACGCTAACCCGCTCAACCTCCGTGCGGCCAGCAATCTGCCTCGACATTCTCCGGAACGAGTGGACGCCCGTACTCGGCATCGCCAAGGCCCTCCTGTCGGTGCAACAGCTGCTCGAATCGCCCGAGCCGGACGATCCGCAGGACGCGGTCGTGGCAGCGCACTACAAGCGCGACCGTCGTGATTTCGAGCGCACTGCGGCAGCATGGACGCAGTTCTACGCCAAGACGGGCGACGCGGCGACCGACGTGGACTTTGACAAGCTCGGTGTCGACGCGCGCGCCGTCCAGCGGCTCGTGGAGATGGGGTTCGACAAGGCAGCCGTTGTCCGTGCGCTGCGGCAAGCACAGGGCAATGAGGATGCGGCGGTCGAGACGTTGCTTTCATCCATGGAATGATCCCTCGCTCCCGGCGCGGCGTTGAGTTCGATTGATTCCCCACCCGTTCGCATCCGCTCCCCCATCTTCACGATCAATTTAGAAATCTTGTTTTTTGTACAACAAATGTCCGCGCCGATCCAATCGAAACGTCAACAGCTCAACGCTCACCAGTTCTTTCAACAATCAACATCACAAACCTGTTGAACCACGTCCAATTGCTCACGTGTCAGGCCAACCTCCTCCTCCTCGCTCGAAATGCTGAGCACGAGATGCCCTTTATGTGCGGCACGCCCCGCCACAAACTCGACCAACGCCGGCGAAGGCCTCGGAATCCAATTCGCACCACCGCAAGTTGGGGGAGGTGATTGCGGCAGGCAGGTCCTGCAGCCACGGACCCATCACCTCCTCATTCCCGCCAAGGTCAAGAGCCGTGAGCGTGGGAGGCAGCAAAACCGAGATCACGGCAAGCCGATTGCCATACAAATCGAGATGGCGAAAATGCGGTGGCCACCGCGTGATTATCCTGCGCAAATCGTCGACTGTGAGCATGTTGTTGGCGAGTTCTAGTCGTGTGAGCGTCGTGGGCGCTCCACAATTGCGAGTGCCCCTTCGATTATGCAACAATTTATCGCCAGCGATGCGAGATTCCGTGGAAGCGCAGCCGCTTTGAGAGAATCGAGAGAAAAGGCGGGTGCGGGTTTCTTGGTCTTAATGTGCAGCAGCTCCAGGGTCGGCGCAAGACGTGGGGCAATTGCACCGCTCAGGTCCGAGGTCCACATTTGCGGTTAAATTGTAACAGTCCGCGTCACGGTGGGCAAGATTCGAATCGTCTCGACCAAACTGGGGGCTCTTGTGCCAGTCGCGGAAATGATAACCGTTCTCCACCGAAATGTTGGGAAATAAATGGTCGTAGTGGCTCAAGAAGGTGGCCCACGTCAAGTCACTTGCATTGGTCTCAATCAATTCAATCGTCAAAGTTCGAATCGGTGCTACTCCGCCGCGGGCAATGACGTTTCGCACGCGCAAAGCGCTTGAGCGAGATGAATGGGCCAGATCTGCAAGTCCGGTGTTGTCAAATGTAGCAGCGCTGGTAGTGCTCGAATCAGCGCGAGCGCACAAGATACCCCAGGGATGCTCAAGAGCCCATGGCGCAATCCAGTTCTTTGAAGAGAGAGGACAGCAAGACGAGGTGGAAGCATTTCGAAGATGGCCGAAACGAGCGCATCAATGTCGTGAACAGGCACACGCAGGGCCAAAGTGCGCAATCCGCTGGCAAGAGATCCAGCGATTCTCCCCAGTGCAGGTCCAGGGCCATGAGCGTCACCGGAAGCATGGGCCAACGCAGCTCTTTGCCATCAATTTGTGGCTAGCACAGCAATGGCGTGTACAAGGGTGGAATTCGGTCGTCCAATGGCCGCTGCTTGATGCGACAATGACAGATCTGCCGAAACGGCACAGGAAAAAGCGACCCAGTCCAGGACACGTCATGCGAATGATGCGGCACGTTTTCGTGAGAGGGAGGAAATATTGATGGCAGGACGGGATCGCATTCGAGCAAGAAAAGCACGTGGTCATGATTGCTGACGTGCCAGCAATAATATCCCAATTCGATGGCCTGCCCGCTGGCTGTCGTCGAGGTTTCGCATCAAATCGACACCATCAAGGCGAGTTGAATCATGCTTGACAGCTGAGCTGGATATATTGGCGGTTACGACATTGGGCGGCGCGAGTGCGGTCATAGAGAAACGATGGCGGCGTCGCAATGCCGTGTGGATACTCGGGGCAAAGAGAATGGCCGAAGCAAGCGCCATGCGCAACAGTGTCAACCGGCCAGCATAGTCATGAACAGCGGCACAAATGCACTCGAGCACGTCGTCGGGAATCAGCTCGACGGCAATCGTTTGTGGCTTGACTTGACCAGCTGTTTGCTGGGACTGTTGGGCAGTCATGGTGGGCGATTTGGGCAAGTCCAAGTTGTGGGATGTCAATGAATGTGTGTCTAGTCTAGATGTGGAGGTTTGTGACTATGAAAAGCACTGACCCTCGAACGTGCACGAACTGAGGGGAAATTGACGAAACGGCCAAGAGACGGTTGGTGCAGCGACGTTGAAGCATCCGCAAGAAAAACGAACACGTCAGGTCGGCACTGCATTCATTCGGCACAGATCGGGAGAGAGAGAGAGAGCACGAAATGGACCGCAGAAGAGGCAAAGGGTTGTTTGCAAGCGCAAAAACGGTTCAACGATAAACAAAAGAGAAGCTATCGACACAATACACACGGCAAACGCTCACACTTACGAGAAGAGGCGCTTCTCGTACGAGTAGAGCGAGTGCACACCACCCTCGAGCTGCGCCGACGCCGAACGTTTCTCGAACCGGACCTCACCGGCGTCGACCGCGTCCTGGAGCAGCTTGATCGAGCGCACGCCAATATCCTGCAGACCGTGCTGCAGACCGACCATCAAGTACGGCATGAACTTGAACATCGAGCCCTTGTCGAGCACGGCGCCCGTCACACCCTGTGCGACCTTGACCTTGTCGCCCTCCGAGAAGTAACGCTTGCCCGCGGCGTCACCCTTGTCCATGGCATCGAGCGAGCCCATACCGCGGTAGCGCTTGAGGCGCTTGCCGTCGTGGTAGAAGTACTCGCCCGGCGACTCGGACGTACCGGCCAGGAGCGAGCCCATCATGACGGCCGAGGCACCGAGGGCAATCGCCTTGGTGATGTGCCCGACAAACTGGATACCGCCGTCAGCGATGACGGGGATGCCGTACTCGCGAGCAAGACGCGCAACCTGGTAGACGGCCGTGCCCTGCGGGCGACCAACGGCCATGACCTCCTGCGTGATGCAGATCGAGCCCGAGCCCATACCAATGCGGAGCGCGTCAGCGCCGGCCTCGATCAGGTTCTTGGCCTGCTGCTGCGTGACCACGTTGCCGGCGATTACATCGATCTTGTTGCCGTAGGTCTGGCGAATGTGCTTGATCATGTCAATCTGGAACGACGAGTTGCCCTGCGACGAGTCGAGCACGACAATGTCGAGACCAGCGGCAACGAGCGCAGCCAGACGCTCACGGTCGTCCGGGCGCGTGCCAACGGCGGCAGCTACGAGCAGCTGCTTGGTGCCCTTGGTCTTTGACGCGAGTGGATACTCCTTGTTCTTGAGCAGATCGGCGAGCGACATGAGCGCGACCAGGCAGCCCTCCTTGTCGACAATCGGCAGTTTGCCCTTCTTGCACGACTTGAGGATGCGGTTGGCCTCGTCGAGCGAGACACCCTGCGCGGCCGTGATGAGCTGCGCGCGCGGCGTCATGACGTGCGCGAGCTTGGTGGTTGGGTCCTTGACAAACTGAATGTCACGCGACGTGACCATGCCCAGCAGCTTGCCGCCGAGCGTGCCCGACTCCGTGATCGGCACACCCGAGAAGCCGTGCTTCTCCTTGATGTCGAGCACGTCGGCGACCGTGTGGTGCGGGCCGAGCGTGACCGGGTCGGAGATGAAGCCGTTCTCGAACTTCTTGACCTTGCGCACCATAGCGACCTGGTCCTCGACGGTGCAGTTGTAGTGGATGACGCCGAGACCACCGCACAGCGCCATGGCGATGGCCATGTTGGCCTCTGCAAGACAAGAACGGAGGGGCAAGCACGCCAAGGACGGTTAGACTCTGGTCTGGCCATAGCCGGTTGCAACCGGTCGTCGCCCAGTCCGATCGCCCAGACACCCATCCCCGGATGGCGTTCGAAGAACGAATATTTTGAAACTTACCCGTCACGGTGTCCATGGGCGACGAGAGCAGCGGCAGCTTGATCTCATGGTTGCGCGTGACGCGCACCGACAGGTCGACAATGTCGGCGGCGAAATCGATGAAGCCGGGCAGGATGAGGAAGTCGTTGTACGTCAGCCCGCCCGAGAACTGCGAGTCAAAGAGCTGCTCAGCCGAGAGGCCATCGGGCTTGAGGACCTTGCCCGAGGGCAGGACAATGGAACCGGGAGCGTGCTTGGTGGGTGCGGCCATGGCGATAAGCGTGGAGCGTCTTGAGCGATGGACGGTGACCAGGCGGGCTGCGTTAAACGACGACAGAGGGGTGGTGGGGTTGGACCGCAGACCGACGACCGATGAGGAGGAGGTTGATGCTGTGGCCAAAAAAGAGGGGGAGGGGGCGGGGGGGACGCGGCCCTAAAAAGGCGGTGCCGACGGTTGCCCACGCGGCCGTCGTGCGTGTGGTGCGTGTGCGGATCGCAAAGCAGCCTGGCCCACCGTGGCCTTCACGGTCCCGTGTTGTCACACGCTGCGTTGCTGGGGGGCCTCATGGTCGATGTCGGAGCAGCCCGGGCAGAAGTTGGGAGGTCTCTTGGGTTTCTGTGTTTTGTTGTGACCAGGATTTGGCGATTCGGGTGAGACCGGAGGTGGGTCCATCAGCCATCAGCACGAAAGATTGCGAAATCCTCTCACGAACTTTCGGCCCGTTCAGATTTCAACACCTGTGGTGGGCCAGTTGCAGCACGCAGCCACGGTGCAATCCTGAATCCGAGTGATCTCTGACTCTTCGAGCGAGGACTCGTCAGACCTTGGTTCAAACCCCAAGCCCAGCACGCCACGCATGTGTAAGGCAAACGCTCTGTCTCTTGCCAGGAGGAGAAGGCGGTCGCGGCAGATAGTCTCCATCCGTCCACCCGGCAGCCAGTTTGCTCTGGGGAGCCTGACGCACAACAGTACCATCAGGCTCTTCACACGCCTTCCTGTCAAATCTGCGTTGGACGCTTCTGACACGGATTGATTTGACCGCGTTGTCATTTCTCGCCAAGTGCAGTCCCATCCTTGCGAGCGCTCTCACGCGCTCATGACATTCGTTGCCGACTCGATGCGAGACTTGAGCAAGGCCAAGAAAGACAGGATGGCTGAGGGAACAAGCAAATGCTGCTTGAAGAACATGGCCCCGTCAAACTCATCATGCCGTAGCAAATGCGGCACGTGCGCTGACTTTGTCGGGCAAGCTCGGAGATGGTGGAGTGCTTGGAACAGGCCCGGCATCGTCATGTGGGTGAGCCACGTCGCGCCCCATTTTCTCCACAGGTTGTTCCTCCCGACATTTGCTCGCACAACGCCTCCTTTGCCGCTTCTGTTCTCCTTTCTCTCGAGCGACACGACAACGACGCATCCCAACGACGAACCGAATTCGTTGTCCTCCTTCTCCTCAACCAGCTTGTCGCCACCATCCAGACGTGGTGCCCAGTCGTTGTTCTCGATACCTCAGCAGCAAGACCAGACAGCAACGATTACGGTTCCAACCCACCGGCAGACCAGAACGCAGCACAAGCGCACGGCTCCATCCAATCCCGTCGAGCCAGCGACGCCCGACAGCTTGGCGACTCCAAGATAAAAACGGTCGGCACAAGCAGGCTCGCTCCAGGCACCCGAACCGACAGCTGCTCGTTGATCCTGCTCCTCGTGCCCCTCCGACCCTCACCATGGCGACGCCAACCTCGACCTCCTCTCCTGCTTTGCCGCCACCACCGTCAGCGGGTGCGTTAGCCGACCGGTCCCTTCCCGTGCGACAATTCGAGACAGGCGCGAATCTGACACTATGTCTGGCTTGGCATGTAGCAATCCATGGCGCCCCGGCACTTAACCCGAACCTAGTCGAAGTGGAGCTCGAGCCCGTTGCGGTGCCGGTACCCTCACAAGAGGAGGCAACTGGTGGACGACTTGGTTACGGCGCCATGAACTTCATTGCGGGCACGTTTGGCGGGTTTGCCGGTGTCCTGGCCGGGCAACCGTTTGACACGGTCAAGGTACCCGCCCATTTCGCAAAAGCCGACAATGGCAACCAGGCCGGGTCATCTCACGGATTTTCGTGCCCGCCGCGTCTAGGTTCGCCTCCAGGTGCAAAGTGACGCTGGCGCGCCACGGTACAAGGGCACCGTCGATTGCTTTGTCAAGATCGTTCGCGAGGAAAAGGTACTTGCGGCGTTTCCCCTAAAGCCTCCACATCGCGGCCGCCGCATGTGCGCCGTACTCACGCACTCTCGGTGTCGGTTTGTGCAGGTCTTTGGTCTCTTCAAGGGCATGTCGTCTCCGCTCGTCGGCGTCGCCATGGTCAACGCGCTCCTCTTTGGCGTCTACGGCTCGCTGCTCGAAAAACAGCTCGACCGACCCGACGCGACGCCGACACTGTCGCAAATCTTCTTGGCCGGCAGCGGATCCGGCTTTGTGAATGCCATCATTTCGTGCCCAATGGAGCTCGCAAAGATTCGTATGCAGAACCAGACCGACGCGACTCACTCGGTCTTGAAAACGTCGATGCCGCACTTCAACTCGCCGCTGCACTGCCTGCGGTACCTGTACGCGACGCGCGGGATTCGCGGCACATTTATCGGGTTTGGCGCGACGGTCGTGCGCGAGACGCCGTCGTACGGCACCTACTTTTTTATGTACGAGGCGCTGTGCCGTGGTCTGGCCGCTCGGCGAAAGCCCGTCGAGGGAGTCGACCCCGTCAAGGACGCGGCGACGATGCTCTCGCCGATTGAGCTCATGCTTGCCGGTGGTCTGTCTGGGATCGCTGGGTGGATGTCGACCTACCCTGCTGACGTGATCAAGACCAAGATCCAGTCGGCCGACCCGGGCACGTTCCGCGGCATGATGCACTGCGCGCAGCACACGGTCAAGGTCGAGGGCATCACGGGACTGTGGCGCGGTGCTATGGCCACGATCGTTCGTGCATTCCCAACCAACGCAGCAACATTTGTCGTTTGGCACCACGTCATGGAGCTGCTGCGAACGGTGTAGTAGATCCTTGGTACATCAAGTTTGGGCTTTCGCTTTGGTTCGCTTGGTTTCGCCGTGTCTTCCTTTTCGCTCGACGTCGTTTTCAGGATCCCGTCCTCTTGCCGCGCTCCCGGATCCTGCTGCAGCGTGCGCTTGCCGTTGAGATCCGTTATAATGTCTCTGATTTCCTTCTCGTTTGACCGAGTTTCCCGATTCGTTCATTTGCCCCGTTTTCTGCCCTTTTGCTGAGCGCCGACATTGCCGTTTTCCTGGCGCTCTCCTCCCATGGTTTACCCTCTGTCTCCTTGGGTTGTATTGTTGCATTTGGTTTGCCTGTTTCTTCATTTTGCTTCCCCACCCCACCACAAGCTCGTTGCATGGCAATAGATCCGCAGACGGTCCATGTTTGCCATTGCTACCTGTACCGTACGTAATCTGTGCGCTACAAGCATGAATCTATAGCGCGGAGAAACATCTAGCTCGTCTTGAAGTCCGGTCCAACCCCAATCCCAATCCAGGGAACCTCGTCCTGCCCCAGTCACAACACCCCCGTCACGACCGCTGTCCGCTTCACGGCGGCCCTGCCCAGCAACATTCCGCTCAGTTTCGATTTACCCTTGGCACTTGCCGCGGCACCGGCCGCAGCTCCATGACCACCATTCGCGACCTCTACGTGCGCGACCGGCACGACGTGCTGCCGCCACTCGGACGCGGCCACAAGCGCGGCAGCCGAGCACGTCGCGTACGCGCTCGGGCGACGGCGCTCGGTCATGGTGGTGGACCGTATCGCAGCCGGCGCGGCAGGGGCCGAGCTTGGCGCGGATCCGGCAACGGGCGTCTTGTTAAGCTTGGCCGCGAGTCCGGCGAGTGCACGGGCGCGAGCGGCCGGGTCGACCGTTTCCTGGCGCGCGACACGGCCATCGCGCATGTAGACGACGCGCGAGCAGTAGTGCTTGAGCGCAGGGTCGTGTGTGACCATGATGACGGTCATTTCTGTTTTGGAGTGGGGAATGGTGAGAAGCGATCCAAGTCAATTGTGGAGATCATCGTCACTGTCGATAAATCGTACTTTGCTCGACGTTAAGCCGGTAGAGCAAGTCCATGACGCGGTTGGTATTGGCCGAATCGAGGTCCCCCGTGGGCTCGTCAGCCAGCAGAATCTCGGGCTGGTTGGCCAGGGCACGGGCAATCGTGACGCGCTGCTGCTCGCCGCCCGACAATTGGGCTGGGAAACGGTCGAGTCGGTGGCCCAGACCGACACGGTTTAGTGCGCGCGTTGCCAGGTCGCGGCGCTGCGCGGCCGAGTGCAGGCCCTGCAAGGTCATGGGCAGCTCCACGTTTTCGCGCGCGGTCATGGACGAGAGCAGGTTGAAGGCCTGGAAGATAAAGCCGAGCTTGTGCAGGCGCAGCGCGGCGAGCGTGTCGTCAGTCGTGTTGGCGTTGATGACTGGTGTCGGTGAGCGGTGGGGTGAGCAGAGAAGTGTCGAAGAGGTGTAAGTCGTAGATGAGGTATTCGATACCAATGCCGCAAATTGACAGCTCGCCCTTGGTCGGCTTGTCAATGGTGCCGATAATGTTGAGCAGCGACGTCTTGCCGCCGCCCGAGGTGCCGTAGACGGCGACCCACTCGCCCTTGGCGACGGTCAGTGACACGCCCCTATCAAAGAGAGATGCGCAAAGCGGTCAGACCGTGGACGTGACAAGGAAGTAGCGCATCCAGCCGACAGAAAGAGGCAACCAACCGCAGCACTGGCACGCCTTCGACGCCGAGGAGATAGGTCTTGTGGATATTCTTCAGCTCAACCACCGTGTTGGGCGCCGGAGACGCGTCGTGTACGGCCGCATGCCCATGACTTGCCGGATCCGCGCCGCCTGCACGACTAGTTGAAGCCGTCAGGCTTGAGCTGTTGTCGTTTGCGGTGCGGCGCGTGTCGGCCGATTGTGATCCATCGGTCATGGCTGGCAGCGCGTCGTCGCGGATATTGAGTTCGATATGGTCCATGGCGCGGTGGCAGGCCGGCGGGTCGGCCAAGTCTTGGTGAGCCGGTCTAGTCTTGCAAGAAGTCGGTGGCAGGAGGGGCTGCAGAGCGGTAAAGAGCCGTGCGGCCGGCGAACGGGCTGGAAAGACAGCTGAGGGCACGAATGCGGCAAGTTGGAGGCGCGGTGCGGCAGGGTCGGTGTCGGCGGAGCGCGACTGCAGCGAGGCGAGATCACCGCGACGTTGACGGCGTCGGCTGCGAACGAGCCGGCAGCAAGAGCTGACGAGCCGGCAGCAAGAGCTGACCCAAAGCTGGCCAAGCTGGCAAGCGAGAGCAGGGTTTGTTCGGCAAGGTGACCGTGGAGGAGCGAGGCGTCCTCTGCCAGCTCTGCAGTTTCGCTGATCGCGTACCAGCAGCGCCAGCCAGCACGAGGAGGCACGACGACAGCAATGGCCCCGCCACGGTTGCGCGCCCGCCGGCCGTGCAACCACTGCTTGGTCGCTTTGGATTGCGCTTGCTCGCCTTTTGCTCAGCGCCTCGCTCGCCGACTTCATCCAGGGCTGCCGGTGGCCGCAACCGCAACGACTTGTCGCGTGCACGACGCCGCCCACCCACCCGTTGCATTCAGACCGTCGGCACCAAGGACCACCACCTCCACCCGCACAAGGCGACACTTGTTGCACCCGCCCTGCGCGCCGTCAACTGCGCTGTCGTTACCATCTTTCCGCGCGAACAGTCCCGCACGCCGAGTTCCCGCTGCGGCCAGGCCGGGCCAACATCGGCTGAACCGAGGCGAGACGAGCCACGACGCCCTCCAGTGCCCAGTGCCATCGACGCTACTGCTCGCGCGCCAATCTGCACCCGCCGATGCTCCCGACCAGAATCAAGGGCTCGAGCTCGAGCTCGTCCATCGACGACGGCATGGTGCTCCCGCGCCCTGCCACCGCGAGCCCACCAGGACCTGCCACCGATGGCTTGGTCCCACCTGCAAACGACGTCAAGTACCACCATGGCACGCCATCGCCGCTCATGCGGCTTGCGAATCCTCCGCGTCGCCAGTGGTTCGCGCCCCTGACGCGCCACTTCTCGCCGCGCGTGTGGATGGCACTCGGTCTCGTTCTGCTCGTCATTTTGCTGCGGTCCGGCAGCAGCGACGACGGCGTCTCGCTCGACCCGATGCGCGACGTGTGGCCACTGGCCCCGGCCGACAGCGACACGAGAATTGTCCCGGGCGCCGCGACCGTGCGGCAAAACGTGCTGCACTACCGGTCGCGCGTCGATGCCACCTACGGTTTCCTCGACCGCGAACCGGGTAACCTTGAGCGCATGACCATTGGCGGGTGGGCGCCGCGGTCGCACCCGCTCGACCGCAAGCTCGGCCTGATTGCCATTCCGGCCGGGAACAAGGCAAAGCCCATGGTCGACAAGCTCGTGCGCCGGTTCGGGCTCGACCAGTTTGCGTTCATGATCTTCCATTGGGATAACGCCACCTGGTACGAGTACGACTGGTACCGGCACGTCACGGCCGTCCGTGCGCTCGGCCAGACCAAGTACTGGTTTGCCAAGCGCTACCTGACGCCCGACGTCGTGCAAGTCTACGACTACATTTGGCTCTGGGACGACGACATTGAGCTCGACGCCTCGTTTGATCCCGTCGACTTCACGCGCATTTTGAAGGACTTCAACGTGCACTTTGCGCAGCCCAGTTTGCTGCACGGCGAGCACGGATTGCAGGGAAATGTCGTGCACAAGCGCAAAGGGTCCGATATCGGCCGGTTTACCAGCTTTGTCGAGGTCATGATCCCCAGTACGTTTCCTCGCGTCTCCTCTGCTGCTTGAATCGTTCGTGACCAGTTGTTGACCTCACTCTTTCTCTCCAGTCGTCTCTCGCGGCGCTTGGCCGTGTGCGTGGAGGCTGATTCCTTGGGACGCGCGAGCCACTTGGGGGGTGGACAATGTTTGGTACCCCGTGTGCGGTATGTTTTCCCATCCCTGACCCAGACCGCTCTCGCACATTCGTTCTGACCGCTAGGCAACCCGTCCGTCATTCAACCCACCCAGGCGCGTACGGCTACTGCCGATTCGCCGTGATCGACGCGCACCCCGTCAAGCACATGGACACGCGCACGTTTGACAATGGCTTTGAAATCAACCTGGCCGAGCTGGGCGCCTACACGAATCCTTTCAACCAATTGTGTGCAGACACGGAGCAAGAACCCGACTCGCACGTGGGCTTGCCGCTGCGTGTGTTTTGCCGGTGGTGGACAATGCGTGACAATGTGCTGGCATTCGACACGGTGCGCAAAATGACGTGGGCCGACAAGGACAAGCCGAATACGTGCCCCGACCAAATTGATTTTCCGGGCGTGCAGAACGTGCCATGGTGGCATGTTCGGTGAGCGGCCGGCCGGTCGGCGTCGCGTCGAGGCAGGCAAGGGTGGTCGTGGTTGTTCATGTTGATTCTTTTTCTCTTTTGACTGGCGTTTGGATTGGCTCAGTTCTCGGGTTGGCGGCTGTTGCGTGTGTTGTTCATTTTTCTCTCCCTTTTCTGCTGTCGATTCGAACCGTACCGTACACGCTCTTTTGGGGAGGGTCGGGTCTGGCAAGGACATGAATTGGATGGACGGGCGCCGTGTTGCGCAAATATTTATTTCTAGCATTTCTTGTCGCTCGTCGACAGTTCCTCATTGCGTCGCACGCGCGACAGATCCCTCATCGCTGCCACCATCCAACGTTGCTAACGTGGAACAACATTTTTATGGGTCGGCAACAGCAACGGCACCTCTCCGCCTGCTCACTCGTCAACAGAGAACACATTTCGATCGTCACCGTCAAACAGCACGTTTACCTTGTCACATTCAAAATCTGCTCCAATCCACCACCCCCTCTCTACTACACCTTGGTCTGCGGCGCCCGCGCCACTCCCGCCCCCGACCCCGCCGACACCGCGTTCACTCTTGGTCCTCGCCCACCACCAAACCTGTGTGGCCGCGGCGGTGAGTACTTTTCGCCTTGAAAGTGCGCGACCATGTACGTGATCCCCGTCGTCGTCAAGAACATGCCGCCGTTCAAATTGGCTGCTTGCAAGTAGCATGCCGGCGACAAGAGCAGGTAGAGAATCCCGCGCACGAGATAGTTGGCGTACGCGACGCCGAGCATGCGTGGGAGCCACGCGGGTGGGTACTCGAGGAGTAGGACGAGAAGGCCGACGCCACTGAAGGGAATCAGGCATCTGGTCAGGTCGCGTCGTTAGCCAAATTATGAGAGCTGAGCGGGACGTACATGGCGTATGGGCCCAAGAACCACATGGGGTAGAATAGGCACAATGGACCGCCACAGAGCAGGGCTAGAAATGCACATCACTCGACTTTGATTTAGCGAAATGAAAACGGGCGACTGGAATTGCACGAAAGCGCACACGCACCTGCTCCTGCTCCGAGCCCCTGGTAGTAGGCCCAAATACTAAATCCACCCTTCCCCATGATCAAGGCCAAATTGGTTGGCTGAAACGACCGGACGGGCCGAGGTTGGCCTGGCCTGTTGCAGGTTCGCACGTCGACGGTCGTGCCTCGAGAGATTTGAGCGAACACGGCGGAAAACCGGGAGAAGGTTTCGTTGGTACTCCTTCGGAAATCGGACTAAGGACGACAAGACCAGCAACCGGGCGCCCGTGTAGATAGTAGCGTTGGAGCGCGCGAGCACACAGGCCAATGGTTGTCGGTCAACGTTGTTCGGTCCTGCAGGTACCAGACATGCAGGAACGTCGACGATTGTCGGGTGGGTGGGTTGAGAGAGTTGGAGTGGCAGCAGTTCGGTCAGTTGTTCGAAGTTGACCTGTCGAGCAGCTGTGGAGATGCTTTCCCGCCTCCTGCCATCGCCTCTCTCCTTCTCGGTGCTGGGTAGGATGCTGGGTAGGAGGCCATTGCGACAAGCGTCTGGCGATGCTCTGAAGCCGGTTGTGGTGGCGAATAGTCATGAAGCAACTGCTGGTTGGTCGAGCGAGAGGCTGAGGGTCGGGCCTTCATTTTCGAAACGTGACCGCGTTTCATGATCTGTTGCTGATCTCAAAGCGTTCAGACCACTGACGACGACCAAAGCACTTTCCTCAAGTCCTCAGCTTCAGGGCAACACTGACACCGCACAAACGGAGCACAACGGTGCAGCAAGAGGCGCTTCAGAGCAAAAACCTAAGAAATACCAATATTGCAGCAGCACGAACACCAACCACCATCCCCGAAGCTTCAATATTCCGATCCAGTCTCACCCACACGCCAGTCCTCTCGAGTCTCCCCGCTCTTGTCCTCCCTCCCAAAAGCGCACGATCTACTCGGCAATCTGCGGTGGCGGTGCGCCCTTGATCGCGCGATTCCCTCCCATCCCCGACGACGACCCAGCCATGAGCGCCACGGCTGCCGCCGACTGGAACAACCCCGTTACGGGCGTCGGCGACGACGCTGGCGGAGCCGGCGGTGGCGGCGGGGCATTACTGCTGCTACTACCACCCCCACCATTCACCGACGCGCTCAGTCCCAGTCCCGATGACCCCGTGGCCGTAACCGACCGGTTCGACACGTTAGTCGCGGAACTCGGTGCCGGCGCGAGTCCCGGCGGGGGCACCGGAACGTTCAGTGCCGTCGCCGTCGACCCTTCCACGAGTACAACGTGGTTCCCTGACGCGGTCGCGGCCGTCGACCCAGAATGCGCGTGCATTGGGATCCCAACGGCTACTCCCGCCGCGGGTGCCGACAACCGGCGCGTCGTGAACCCGGTCGCGACCACGCCGTCCCCCGTCACGGAACCTTGTCGCACGCGCTTGAACGTCGACGACCGCCGGCGTTCTGGGAGCACAGGTCCACCAGCCATGGTAATCGTCGTGATCGTGTCGCCGCCCGTCGATGTGGCCGTGGTCGTGGTCGCGTTCGACAGCGATTCTGGGCGGTGGCCGCGGACAACGTGCAGTTCGCGCAGCACGTCCACATCGGTCGGCGCCTCCTGCACTTGCCAGTACCGCGCGATCATGTCCGGTAACACGGCCGCAATCGGTGCACCAAAAAGGCCGAGCCAGTAGACGGGTGTTGTGTGCAGCCACTTGTCGGTCTCGAGCGGTAAATCGTCGGTCGCCATGTAGCCGCGCAGGTTAATGTCGAGCTGGGTCAGGATCTCGAGGCCGCCGAGCGTGGCCGAGTACAGCAGGTACGATGCGAGCAGCCCGAAAACGGTCGGGCGAGTCCAATGCCTGGCCGATGGTGTGGGTGCGTTAGTTTGTGCCTCCAAATCGACAAGTGGACTAACGTGAATCGATAATGTCAACGTACGTCGTCATTGCCACCATCTTGAGCGACACCGTGCCGAGGATAATCGCAGCATTGAACCACTGGAACAGATCCATGTCGGCCGTGAACCCATTCGACAGCAGCGCCGGGCCGTCAATGAACACAATGTAAATGGAATACCACGCCACGATCGTGTGCCAAAAGGCCGATGCCATCCACTGCGCCATGTGCTTCCACGACCAAAAATTCCTGGATCGGCTCGTGTTGTAGAGCGGCGGGTGCGCCAAGAGCTGTTGTTCCGGCACGTCCTTTTCAAGAAACCCGTAGAGGAATGGAGGCAGAGACGTATAGAGTACGTTCCAGTTGGGGAGAAATGTGCCGTTGTACATGCACTGGACGGGAAGAAGCGTGAGTAGGCACGAAAAACAAAACACTTCAGAAATACGCGAAAATCATACCGAGCCGCTCCACATATTGAGCGTACCAAACAGGAACTGCGTCGTGATAAACGACACATTCTTGTAGAACGAGTAGAAGACGAGGTTCGACAGTCGCAGGAGCGAGTAACGACCGTGGACCGTGACGAGCCGCGCGAGCGACTTGAACTCGACAAAGGCATAGTCGGCGGCGCGCACGGCCTGTGCGCCTTCCATGCCCTCGATGCCGACGCCAATGTCGGCCTCTTGGATCATCGACACGTCGTTGGCACCGTCGCCAATGGACAGCGTCGTGACCTTGAGCTCCGTCTTGCACAGTCGCACGACCAGGGCCTTTTGCAACGGCGTGACGCGACAGCTACGTGACGGCTTATCGTCAGCGACTGCCAGAAAATATGTGCGACGAGCGGGCACGATCGCGTACCAAATGACCGACGAGCAGCGCGTGCCGAGGTCAACGAGCGCGCGCGGGCACGACTCGAGAATCAGCGCGAGCGTATCGCCCGTCACGACCAGTGCGAGCTGATGCGGTGCCAAAGACGCGGCCACCGTCTCGTGATGCGCAATTTCCTCAACCACCTTGTCGACCGTCGTCGCCGTGAGCTTGAGAATCGTCATTTGCGCATTGATCAGCTGGCAACTCAGCCCGATGTTGACGGCTGTTTCCTGCTTGTCGCCCGTGAGAAGCCACACGCGGATCCCGCACCGCAGCAGACACTCGATCGTTTCTGGGACCTTGTCTTGGAGCCGGTCCTCGATCGCCGAGCACCCGAGCAGTTCGTACCCGTCTCTCTCAATTATCGCCGCGGCGCGCTCCATGCGGAGCTCGCGGTCGACGAGCGACCGTGCCGCGTCGTCGTACTTGCGCTTGAACTCGGCATACGCGTCCTCGGTCAAGTCCTTCGCGGCAAAGACGAGCGTGCGCAATCCCTCCTCGGAAAACAATCTCAGCTGGTCGAGAACGCCGGCAATAAGGTCGGTCTGTGTAGGATCGACGCGCGGGAGCATGACATTGTCGGCGCCCTTGGTATACACGCGGATGCGCCCGTGTTCGTCGCGAATCACGACCGACATGCGTTTCCGGTCCGAGTTGAACTCGATCGAGTCGAGGACCGTGAGCGTCAGGTCCGTGCCCTGCTCTTCCACGAGCAAACTGCTCTTCTTGCGCATCTTGAACACGCCGAGCGCACGAACGCCGTTAAGCAATGCAATTTCGTCGGGCGATTGCGACTCGTACTTCAGAGCCGGTCCGCGTCGCGTCTCTTCCTCTACATGTTTCTCTCGATGTTAGCCGCAATCGTAGAGAAAAAACGGACGCTGTGGCAAACAAACCTTTTGATGACGTCGCCGATCCGGCACTTGGCTCACCACCAGCCATCGGCTGCACCGTCGGCAGCGCCGCTTCGTCCTCGACCGGAATCGCGCTATTGCACACGAGCACGCACCGCACAAACTCGCGCGTGACCGGGTCCTGGTCAAACTTGCGCAGCGACCGCGTGCCGAGCACGCGATTGCCAATGCACACCTTGGTCAAGACCATTTCGTTGCGCGTGAGCGTGCCCGTCTTGTCGGAAAACACATAGTCGATCGACCCGAGATCTTCGTTGAGGTTGCTGTTGTTGACGCGCATGCCGCGGCCTTTCGGGCACTTCATTGCGTCGTCCCAGACCATGAGCTGCCGCTGCACGATGCGCACGCCCTCGATGATCACAAACAGCGAGACCGGGATCGTGTACGAGTAGAGCACGAAAAAGGTCATGAACGGGCCAAACCACCCGAGGCCCGTGTCGGTGGCCCCGGTCGGTGGTCTCGGGTCGAGCAGGTACCAGTGCAGCGAAACAGCCTGGTGGGTCGTGGAGACGCGGTGAGCAAACGGGTCGCGAAAAAAGGAGACCATGACGTTCAAACGTACAGATTGCTGGGAGAAAATGACCGAGACGAGCAAAATAATCACGTTGTAGCAAAACGCGCTCAGGACGATCCAGTTGAGCGTCCTTTCCATCGAGCTAAACTTGAGACCGCTCTGCTTGAGGTTCCTACACACGCACGCGGATCGAACATAGCGTGAGAAACGTCGTCCACCAAACACCACGCGCAAGGACCGCGCGTACTTGAAGATCTTCGTCTCCACGCCCGCGTAGACGACGACGCCGTAGCAAAAGTCGGTGTTGCGCAAAAACGACCCGCGCAGGATCAGCTGGTTCATGGTGAGCGGGTGCACGCGGTCGCTGCTCGCGCCCCCGGTGCCGGGAGGATGCGAGAGCTGCAGTCGGCCCTCAAACTTGCTCAGGTTCTCGTTGGGCATTTCGCACTGGATCTGGCCGGCGAGCTCGCCAATCTGCTCGGGCGTCGCCGCGTGCATGGTCTCGTGAAGCGCGTTTCGCCTCTTTAGGGAGGTCTCCCTGGTGTCGAATGTCGAGTATGAGCGGGGGGTTCGAGTGCGCGGTGAAAAAAGTAAAGTGGGGTACGAACCCGTCGAGTTCCGACGTTTCGATAAAGCAGTTGCCGTCGGTATAGGACGTGGATAGCAGGACAAGGTCGGCCGGGACCTTTTCGCCCTTTATCAGGAACACCTACCACGAGGAACCCGGATGAATGAGCGGAAGGCCCAGGAAACCAATGGCAAGACGTTAAACTGTACGATATCGCCGGGCACCAAGTCCCTGGACTTGGTCGGAACGTGCTGCTGGTTTTTCACGACCACGCATGGCGCGTTGTTGGCAGCGACGTCGGCCTTGTACCTCGACTACAGCGGAAAGCTGGTCAGTCAGGGTAACATGTCGTGGGCCCGAGTGCAAGGCCATTCATGACACAGACGTAGTCCTCTACACCGTCCTTGATGGCTGTGATGGTCAAGACAAAGACGAGCGGCGCGACTTGGGCAAACGGTGAAATGGCCGAGTCGCCAACGAGCGAAAAGACGGCACCGAGGAGAAAGTAGAGGTTCGACAGGCGGCGAAACTAGAAAGGGTCGGCCGTTGCCATTGGCGCGTCAGAGCGTTGCTCGCGAGGTCGCGCGCCCCACGCCGCGACCCTGGAACATGCGAACGAGGGCGACGAAAGGGAGAAAGCGCAGCGCACATACTTGACCAAACAAGCTCATGGGCAAAAAGCTCACGAGCGTGTACTTGGTCGTGCGAATGTAATTGGTCGGGTACATCATTTCGCGCGCGAGCGTCATGGCCAATCTCGGATTGTTGAACTCGACCATGTAGGTGGCCAGCGGACCCGTCGCGCTCGTCGACCGCAACGACGACGCGCCCGGGCCGGCACCGCCGCTCCCACTTTGTGTGTCCATGTGCACCAACGACGGCTTGCGATGTGTCGAGTCGGCGCCGACACTCGACGTGCGTCGTTTAGGTGAGGCCCCGTCGGAGTACTCGCCGTCTTTTCTTGCTCGGTCGACAGTCGCGATGGGGGCGGGTGGGCCAAAGAGCGGCGGCTCGGTACTGCTGCGTCGAATGGGCGTGATGGCGGAAGGTACACCGTCAGGCGACGGCGGGCCGGGCGACAGTGGTGCGCCGCCGCTGTCGAGGTTGGCGTGGTCGCGAACGGCGCCCGCGGCGGTTATGGCTGCGGTGCGTGGAGAAAACGACGACGACGACGGCGGCGGTGCAGCCGTTGTCGAGTCGGCAGCGAGCGGGTCGGACGAGATCATGGTCGTCGTGCGCGTTCAACCAAGCGCATCAGATCGGGGGACGGCGGCAGCACCACGACCGGCAAGGGTCACGGATCGTGCTGGTTTGTCGGTGTCGAATCGGATCCACCGAGATGGCGGTGACTTGCACGGGGCGCCGGGTTGTGGTTTGCGCTGGGCGCAGCGCGGACGAGGCAGAGATCGGGGATGGGGCAACCAGTGGCGTGCGGCAAGTCGCCGTCGAGATTGCGGGCGGATTCGCGCGTGCGGCAGCGATGCAGCGGGTGCGGCGTTGGTCGATGTCAGGGTTAACGGCGACGGCAAGAGCCAAAGAGAACCAAAGAGCCGCGGTGGTCGGCGGGTCGCGGCCCTTGGATCAAAGGCCGCGCGGTCTCGTGCCGCGCACGTTCGCGTCCCGCATCGTCTCGCACTTGCGGCAAATCCGTCCTTCCGATGTGCACCTTCACCCGCTCCTCACCGACGAGCCGCGCTCAACGAGCCGCGCTCAACCTCCCAAGCAGAAGAGACAAAAGAGAGCCCCCGCCATGTCTATTGTCGCGCCAGCGAGAACCAGCTTGCACCCTGCTGCCCTCCCCACCGGCCGGCCCACGGCCGTCCTCCTCCAACCAGCAATAATACCAACCAACCCAACCCCCGTCTCCAGTCCAAGTCGTCTCTCCATGCGCCCACAGCGCTCGCTCTACGGCATTCCCGGCACTGCGCCAATCCTCGATCCCCGCGCGCCAAGCACCCATGCTCACGCTCACAGAATCAACGGCCCGGACCCGCTCTCCAAGTCGGCGACAAAATGCTCGTACTCCGAGTGCCGCTGCCGGAAACTGTAGGTCGGCGCCGCCGACTTGGTCTTGAGCGTCGGATTGTACGCGCCCGGACCCGGGATCCGCTTGGCTTGCGTCAGCTCAGAGTCCTTATCCCACCGCCGCCCGAGCGAGTAGGCCGGCGGCGCGTGGCTCACCTTGACGGGACTGACCGGTTGGTACGCGGCTACAAACGGGGTCATGGAGGACGCGTTAGTCCAGGAGATCTGTGCCGCCGCGAGAGATCAACGCGTTAATTGACTGACGTACCAGGACCCGGCGACTTGTTTTCCATCTTGAGCGTGCGCGCCGGCGCAATCGTCGGCGCTGGCGACGACTGCACCGTAATTTGCTTAGTCCCGACCGACGTCGGCGGGCGGTAGGCCGCCGGGCCCGGCGTTGCCGCGGCTAAGATCCCAACCCATCAATTTCATTAGTCGCTTGGTCACTTCGGACCAACGAGCCCGTGAAGAAATAGCGTACGCTTCTCCTCGGGCGGCCGCGACGTGATCGTGTAGGCCGGCGCGCGCGGCACGACCGAGTTGGTTGCCGTCACCTTGTACTTGGCCGGTCCCGGGTTATCGAGATCCACCTCTTTTTGATCCACGAGACACACGGATTAGTCACAGTCGGCCAACTTGGACCCTTGATCCAAAAACGTACCGGCGTACGGATCCGCCATGAAAATCACTGCGCGGCCATCATGCCGCGTCTTCTTGAACCCTGACTGCAGCGAGAACGACGGACCCTTGCCGGGCACCTGCGGCTTGGACGCGGCGGGGCCGGGCCCAATCGACGCTACGCACGTCCGAGAGAAATGGGAGTCAGCACCAGCCGGCCACCTCCATCCCGATCTGCACGCTAACGACACCTCACGACCGTACCATCCTTGAGCGGGATCTTGACACCAAACGAAAACGCCGGCGCGCGCTGCCCAATGTACTTGGCGTCAATGCCAATTGTCGGCGGGAGCGAGTAGACGGGGCCGGGACCCTAGTAATCACCGCACGCGGTTAGTCCCCGCACCGGCAAGTCGCGTCATGCGGGAAGGTCCGGAGCGCGCCCACCTTGAACTTGGCGGCAATCGGGATCCCATCGACTTCCGGGAGGACCGTGCCCGGCGCGGCTGAGGGCGACGCGGGCGCCGACGCCGACTTGGGTTGCTTGTCTTCGCCCATGGTGACGGTAGAGTCGGATCAGGGATGGCGGCGTCGCGATGCGGATCGCGCGCCGGTCAATTTAGCGGGAGGAAGGGAGCGCAAAGCGCAGAGAATGGAGAGGAGGACCACGAGTCGATCGTGTTGGCGAGCGAGGAGAGGAAGGGGCAACGGTGGGACGGCGGCAAGACGTTTCGGGCGGATCAGGGACGTCCGTTAAGTAGGTCGGGCACGAGTCGGAGTGAATGCGCGAGAGGGACGAGAAAAGTTGCAGCAAGTTGCGCAGGGAGAGAGAACGGCGCGGCGGGCACGGCGAGCAAGGCGAGCGCGGGATCAAGCAAGCGGTGGACTGGGCTAGTCAACATGCGCTGGAGCTGCAAAATGAGAAGATTAGGCGCGGTCACGTGAGTATTCCCACTAAATTTTGCTCGGCCGTTTTTGCCTGTTCCACTTTCGTCCAAGTTCGCCCGCACTCGAATCTCAGGTCGCTCGCGAAGGCCACCAAGCTGGCATCTCCCCGCGAGGCCAAAAAAAGAAAAGCGACGACGACGGCTGGGACAAAATAAAAATGGTCATCCACTATTGTCTGGTGTTCACGTTCAAAAAGGCAAAGGAAAAGGCCAAGGAAAAGCCAAGGAAAAGGCCAAGGAAAAGGCCAAGGAAAAGGCAAAGAAAAAAACTGCGAGATGCAACGACGAGGAAAGAGCGAATGCGGTGCAAACGGAAACGCGAAAAGCAAACCGAAAAAACAAGTCGACAGGGAATCCGCTCTGTGTCTACAACACCGCCGCCGTTGGCACGCGGCGGCAGCAGCATAAGTCCGACCAAAACCAAAGCGACTGAGAAAAGAGCAATCAAAAGAGGGAAAGGGGAAGCAAAAGCAGCACGTCCGTCCGCTGATCACAACGCCTGCGCAGGCGAATCGACAGCCATCTCCTCGGCCGCGGCCACCGCCGCTGCAACGGCCTCGTCATACTCGAGCTCGCGTTCGCGCTCGCTCATCTCAATCGCGGCCGCAGCCAGCGCCTCGACCTGGATCGCCGGCGCAAGACTCTCGGGCGGCGACGGTGCCAGATCTTGGTCGACACCGTCGGGCAACGCGGCCAAAATCGCGGCGACGCGCGTCTTGTCCACGACCGGCCGGTCCGGCAGGGGCGGCGGCAGCGACCCAGGCAGCGGCGTCGGAATCTCGACATTCTCCTCCTCATGCGGCTGCGTCGACCGCGTATCGAGCGTGAGCACGGGTTTCCCGGCGCCGTCGGGCACGGCCACGGGCAGCGTCGACCCATCGAGCACGCCCATTTCCTCGATGCGAATCAAAAACTCGAGGTACTCGCGGTAGTACATGTAGTCAAACGACATCCAGCACAGCGGCATTGTCGATTGCGGCAGCCCAAACAGCTTGCGCTCGTAGGCCTGCAGCTTGCGGCCGAAACCTTCGTTGGGCCGGATGATGGGCCGCTGCCGGAACGCCAGGTCGAACGCCTCGGCCAACTTGAACCCCATGCGCATCATGTAGGCCAAGATGATCGTCGCCGACCGCGACACACCTGCGTGGCAGTGTACGAGCACACGGCCCGACCGCGTGGCCCCGTCGGTCGCGCCCGGCACGGGCACGCGCATGTTGCGGGCCTCGTCAATGACCGAGCACGCGGCCTCGAACAGCGAGTCGATGGGCTCCTCCTCGGCGTCTTCCATGACATACGTGTGGTATTGCACGTCGGGCGCAATGTGGATCGGGTTGGGGTCAAAGAACCCGATACGCACGACGTGCGTGATGCCAAAAGCCTTGAGGTGCCGCGGCTGCGCGGCATCCCACCCACCGAGGTACAGAAACTCGGGCACGATCAGGTGCGGCGTGTCCGAGAGGTGCGGCGACCGGTGCGGGTACCAGACGGCCTGAATGAGTGCCGCCTGCCGCTCGCGCAGGTCGGAAATACGCGGCGGGAGGAGCGCGCCGGGCACTTCGACAAGCCCCGGGTACTTGGCGGCAAACGCGGCAATCCCCGCGGGCTCACCGGTCGCCTGCGGCGGCGCGTGCAGGTACCGTGCGGCAAAGACATGGTCGCAACCCATGAGATGCGCGAGCTGCGAGGCCGGGCCGCGCGACCGGCCGTCGTCGTCGTAGAAGATGATCAGGTCGGCGTTGAGCACGCGCTCGTCGGCCTGCAGCCGCAGGCACAAGTCGGTGCGGTGTGCCGATGTGAAGTGCACGGGGTCGTCGAGCGGGTTCTCTTCGGTGCCGGCATTCTCGCCGTAGGTCGGGTCCGGGTTGACCGAGAGCGAGGTGCGATAGGGCACAAACGAGCGCAAAATGCGACGGCGCAGGGCACCGACCAGCACGGGCCCGGCGAGGCGCTCCTGCACGTCGACAATGAGGATGTTAAGGAACGAGTTGAGCACGAGACGGTAGAGGTCGTCGACCGAAATGGCGTCGTCGGTGCGCGAGCCCATGCGCGTGACAGCGGGCCCATCGTGGCCCTCAGCAGCTGGGGCCGTGGCGGGCGCAACATCGTCGGCCACGTCCATGGGCACGTCCTCGGTGTTGGCGAGAGGCACCTCGCGGTCGGCGGCAGCGTCGAGCACCGGGGCGTCGGTGGCGGGATCAGACATGGCGGACGAAGGTTTGAAGTCGGACAGACGCGCAGGTGGTCAGGCCCTTGGAGCAGCAGGTCGGGTGGCGCGAGCAGACGTGGAGCGCGCGCAGCGTCAAACGCGCGAGGAGCCGCGCGACGAGTGGAGAAGAAGCAAAGCAGGGGCGGAGAGCCGGACCCGGGGTATTGCGGACGGCAAAGTGGGCGCAGGAACCAGAAGAACGTCGGGGTGAGCACGACACGAGAGGGCAACTCAAAGCGTTGGCGGGTCGGTGCAGGACACCTTGGAGCACTTGGAGAGTTGGAGGGACAGACGACAGGGCCGACGGGCTCGAACGACGCGCGCGAACAGCAGCGACGACACGTGAACCGAGGGCGCAATGACCGCGAATAAATATGGAGGGAGCAGCCCGCGTCGCAGCGGGGTGCGCGAGGCCGTGCCGAAGACTTGGTGGCCGAGTTGTCGGCGGCGGGACCGAGCGAGGTTGGGGCTACCGGGCCTCGACGTGGGCGCTCGCGTGCAATGCAGCGAGTCTCGGGGCGCAAGGTGCGAGCGAGAGGGCGCCGGCGTCGTCGGTCCTCGTGGGCGTCGCGGTCGCGGTCGTGGTCGTCGTCGTGGCGCAGTGCTCCGTGCGGTCGGTGGTGGTGGTGCTGGCGGTGGTGGGGTCCCCTCGCGCGCAGGAGGGCCCATGCACCCAGCCGTAACCAATCGCGTGACTCGCACGCTGCCTCGCACCGTGTCTCGCGCTTCCACCATGACCTCGTGGGCGCTCGGTCGCCAACGACGACGCGCACGGCCGTTGGCGCACGCCTACAAATTTCGGCGCTCGCCCGACCCAATAGCGCACGACAGCCTGCAGCAAAATGGCTGGACCGCGCCGAGACCGCACCAAGCAAGGCAAGAAGCCGCCTGGCGAGCCCGACCACCACGAGCCGGCGCCCGAACCACCACGTCCAGCCGTGCTCGAGGCCGAGCGTGCCAAGCGGTAGGCATCCTCTGCAATCCAACCCGACCGCTTGCCTCGATACCATGCTCAGACTCCGCCTGGATCGACTTTGATCATCCCTCCCTTGCATCACGATGTATCTTAGGCGACGACTCGCGCAAGGCCCCGATGCGACCACGTCCGGCCTCTTTGACCCACTCGCTGCCGAGCACCACAGCGCGTTGCGTGCGTTTCCCACCATCAACATCTTCGACTCGATCCGACCACCACCCACTGACCCTCGCTTCCGACCGCAGTTCGCCATCGTTACCGCCTCGACCCGTCTTCACTCGCATCCGCGGCTCCTGCGTCCTCTTCCACACCCGCACCCGCACCCACACCACCCGACTCGGACCTCGACGACGACTTCTTCCCCCCACTCCCGCCACCCTCGGAACCCGTCCCCAAAGGGCACTGCCCTCTACAGGACCCGCCTGGCACCGAACCCAAGTACGTGACCATGGCCGGGTACCCGCCACCCCCAACCGACCCGCTGCCGTCGCACGCGCCGCAAATGGAACCGCCCCACGTTACAGCCGCCAAGCGTGCGCTTGCAGCTGCCGGACCGGGTGCGGGATCAACCAAAGCAGCATCAGGAAGCGGTGCTGCCGCTCCTGAACCTGCGAAACAAGGGCCAGTCGTATCCGCGGCTCCGCAAATTCGCGATTTGCGCCGCGCGACGACGGCTTTGGTGCCAACCGCGTTACGTGCCGCGGCTGGAGCTGACGGTGGGTCCAAGCGTAAACGCATTGTCGTGCGCGCCGAGGGTGACGAAGGGCCCAAGGAAAAGAGGCCCGCGACGGCCGAGGACGAGGCCTACCAGGCGTTTATGCGGGAAATGGAAGATCTCTTGTAAAATTGGATTGGGATTGTGCTGTGATTGATTGGGATTGTGCAAAGGCAACGGTTTTCCTCTATAGTTGTCGCAAATGCACCCTTCCGACAGACAACGTCGAGCAACGAACGAAACACAAACGGCACGCCAACGAAACAGTCCGCCACGTCTCTCCCCGCACGGTATACCCCACACTAGTCCGCGACTAATCAGCGCCAAGGGCTAGACACACGAACCAGCTATTGCTCGTGCCCATGCTGATCCAGCGCCGCTGCACCCGACGCGCCGCCCCACCCTTGCACCGGCATCTTGAGCGTCGCGGCGCCCGGCGACGTGTGCCCGTCGTGCAGCATGCTCTTGAACTCGCTGATGCACTTCTTGCTGCTTTGCCCGAAACTGCGCTCGCCGCACGTCTGATAGAGCGGAAGGAAGCCTACAGGCGCGTCGTTGGATCAGTCAACCGACCCCAATGATCGCCCGCACGACGTCGACCTCGATCTGCGCGCATCACATACCCTTGTACCCCGGAATCGGCGAGTTTACAGCCAAATCCTTGGGCGGCAACCCCGACGCCGTCACCTTTTCCGGCTCGGGCGTGGCAAACGCGCCAATATCCATGGCACGAGACTCGTTCTTGAACCCTTGCCGCCCTGGGTTGCCCGTGTACCCCGGAATGTACTTGGACGTGGACGTCGTGCCCGGCGGCGGACCCGTCGGCTTGGCCTTGGCGGGCGACGCGAGCGCGGGGCCATTTTGCCCGCCCTTGGACCCGTACAGGAGCCAGTGCACGTGCTGCGGGTCGGTGGTGGTTGCGACGCCCGCACGGCCCTCGACCGTCTTGGCCGAGGCGAGGACCGCGGCCACAGCCGCGGGACCGGGGAGCGTGACGCCGTCGCGCTCGAGCTCGCGCAGGTGCTGGTCGTAGTCGCGGTCAACGGCCTTGAATTCGGCCATGGCTGCCGCGGTCGACTTCTGGTACTGCTCGCCGAACCGGCTGCGCTCGCGCGGGATGAAGGTCGTTGTGCCGGGAATATGCTATGGGATCGTCGTCGAGTAAGCCATCGATCAAATGAACTCCCCGAGATGAAGTCCATGAGAGACGTACGTGATCGCTCGAGCACTGCGCCTGCAACTCTCCCGCGCGCTGCCGCTTCTGCAAGTCCGCCGCGACCCGACCCGTTGGCACCGCCGCCGCCGCATTATTCTGCCGGATCCGCGCCACGACGACGGCCTCGGGAGGTCCACGCGCCGGCGCCGCCTGCGCTTCGGACGTACTCGTCGTCATTGCCGCACCAGCGACTGGTGCACGCATCGCCGCCGTCGCATTGAGCCAGACGGGCCCAGCGCCATGCGACCCGGCCCCCGACTTGGCGTTCCCGCTGCCGACCCACACGGGCGTATTCTGAATCGCCTGCCCGATCGCGGCGGTCTTGGGCGGCAGCCGCTCCTTGGTCGAGTTCATGTGCTCAAACGACTGCAGCGCCGCGAGCGTCGTGACCGCGTACGACTTGCCAAAGTGCTCGCGCGAGCGAGGGACAAAGCCCGTGTACCCGGGCACCGGTGGGAACGTGAAGCTATGCGCGGTAGGTGGAGAAGGTAGGCGTGAGCTTTGCGGAGCAATGATGGTTGTTGAAAGTGGAGGGATCGAGGATGGGACGTACCGGTCGTCGCCCGGCACGCCCGGCGCGCGATCATGATGGTGGTTGTGCCACGGCGCAAACTCGACAAACCCGGCACCCTTGGCGACCGCGTCGGGCGTCACGGCGAGCGAGGCGCCCGGGGCCGGTGAGAGCGCGGGGAAGTTGGCGCGGGCGTTGTGGGCAGCCATGGTGCAGTTTGATCTGGGCGGTCGATCCACGAGTTATGCTGCGATCCAGCAACGGCGCAACGTGCAATGCCACGAGGAAATGCGGCTTGATCCGGGCAGAGTGGCGGCGGATCGTTGATGCGACGCAGTAAAGTCGAGGTTGAGTTCGGGGCGAGGAGGATTACAAACAAGGTGTAGTTGAGTCGGTCGAGGGAAGTCGGTGCCGAGGACGTCAGAGGAGGGGAAGAGGGAAGACGGGGAAGGAGAGCAGGTCGGTAGGCAACGAATGCAGGGAAGGGAGTGTGGGTGGATGGAGGAGGGCGTGTCGACGGGATTGCAGCGCCGAAGAGTGAGTTTGTGTGTGAGAACTTGAGTGATCAAGCCGCGCCCTCCATCCATAATTATCAAAACGTGACCGCGTCCAAAACATGGCTCGCGCTGTGCGGCACGTGCGGCGCGCATGGCGAAATGCCGAACAATGGGAATGCCAAAGCCAGAAGCGAGTGGCGCGCGCCGAGCGCGCCAATGTCAAACGCCAAACCGCTGGGACAGGCCCCGCGGGAAAACTTTCGGTCGCATTTGCCTCTTGCCACGCTGTCCACATTTGATCAGCGCGATCCAATGCACTGAACGCTGACTGTACGCGGTTCGTCAGCAAACACTCAGCACTCGTCTCTCGCTTCGTTCTCGACCGCGAGCTTGTTCCTGACTCTTTTCGACATCCTCACCCGCCGGACACGTCGCACCGTGCTGGCCCCACATCCGCAGCAAAGACCAGCAGGACTAGCACCTTCGTCGGCTTAAAGACTCAGCACCATCCCCCCAACTCGATTCTTGACACTCCATTTCCGGCCGCACCCGCTCACATCCCCCACCTTGGTTTTCTCCACCTCTCGGTTTCTCGCACCGACGTCGCCGGCCACATTCTGCGCCACTTTCTCGTCGACAAACCGTATGTCGCCTGTTAGCGGCAACCGGTCGAGCATCATTATTTCCCAAGTACCCATCAAGCTGACATGGCAACCCATGTTCTTCAATACCTAGGCCCGCACCATGGCCCCGTTCAGGCGCCCGTCGGACCGCGTACCGCTGCAGCAGCGCAGCGCATCTGCGGCCGCTGCCACAACCGTACCAATGGACGACGACCCGACCGATGCCAAGCAACCCGTAGTCGAACCGACCACCCCCACCGCCGACCTGTCGCGCCCGCGCAACTCGTCCAAAATCTCGCCCGATGCGCGCACCAACTGGCTCTCGTGGCTTTTCTTCTCGTGGCAAACGCCGCTCATGCGGCTCGGGTACCAGCGCACGCTCGAAATGGACGACATGTATCTGATGTCGGACGAAATGACGGCCGACCTCAACTGCCGCGAGCTGCAAAAAAACTGGGACCTCGAAGTCGAGCGGTTCGAGGCGGCCAAAGCTGCACGGCCCGCCGTCCCCGAGACCGACGCGCTCGCAGGAGTAGACGCGGCTGACGCGTCCAAGACAGCCGGCGAGGGCACCAAGTCGACCAAGAAGTCGAAAAAACCCGAACCGACGCACCCGTCGCTCGTGCGCGCGCTGTGGGAGACGTACGGCATCCCGTGGGCGCTCACTGGCATTTACTACGCGATCAACATTGCGTCGCAAGTCGCGAGTCCGATTGTTTTGCAGTACCTGCTCGAGTACCTCGCGATTGAGGAGATTCGGCACAAGGGGCTGCCTGCGCCATCGCAGTGGGTCGGACGCGGGTTCCTGCTCGTGCTCGCGATTTTTTTGCTGCAATGCGTCGCTACAATGACCAACTCGTTGTTTTTCATTGCCTCGATGCGCATTGGCATTCAGCTTCGCTCTGCACTCATTGCCGCCATTTACTCGAAGTCGCTGCGATTGTCGGCGCGCGCACGCGCGACCGACTTCAATGCCGGCAAAGTCACTAATTTGATCGCAACCGACACTTTCCGGTAAGTACACTTGACGTTCTCCACCCGATTTTTTGGCACCATTTCCTCGACTAACCGCGATTTGACCGCCTGTAGCATCGACATGTTCACGCCGTACATCCACGTCCTGTGGACGAGTCCGCTCACGATCATCATCATTCTCGCGCTACTTATTCGGTCGCTCGGCCCGTCGGCGCTCGCCGGTTTCGCGCTCATGGCGATTTTCACGCCGATCCAAGGGATCGTGCTCAAGCGCCTGTCCGTCTACCGCAAGGACGGACAGATCCTGACCGACCAGCGCGTCAAGCTCATCAACGAGATGCTGCAGGGCGTGCGCATCCTCAAGCTGTTTGGGTGGGAGGAAAAGTTTGTCGACTCGATCATGGACGTGCGCGAGAAGGAGCTGCACTTTGTCGGTCGGCTCGCATCGTGGCGCGCCGCCATCAACGGCGTAGCGCAGGTTATTCCGGCACTCGCGGCTATTCTCGTGTTTGCCGTCTACTACGCGACGGGCAATGAGCTCACGGCGTCGGTCGTATTCTCGAGTTTGGCACTGTTCAATCAGGTACGGCCACGATCAACGTTTGATTACTTGCGCCCATGGCCCCCGCGGCTCACCCACTGCCCAAAAACGTTTCTAGCTGCGCCTCCCGCTTATGTTTTTGCCCATGAGGTTCGTCCCAGCGCAGTATTTTGTATCTCTCGCGCCCCTTTCTCACGACTCAACGCCTTGCCTCCACGACTCGCCGCCCTTGCTCCCGCGACTCACCCACCATCGAAACGAAACATCCGTTTCCATCCCATTAGTCTCGCCTTCGTGGTCGACAGTTTGGTCGCGAGCAACCGCATCGCCGCCCTGCTCTATGCTGAGGAGCTCTCATCGCAGCCCAACTTTATCGACGACGCGTCGGCGCCCAACGCCATTGAAATCAAGCACGCCGATTTCGAATGGAATGTCGGCCAGACGCAGATTCACCGCGCCCACCTCGCGATCCCGCGCGGCAAGCTCGTCGCCGTCTGCGGCGCTGTCGGTTCGGGCAAGTCGAGCTTGCTCAGCGGCATCGTGGGCGAGATGCGTCGCACGAGCGGTTCCGTCACGATTGCCGGCCGCATGGGCTATTGCCCACAGCAGCCGTGGATTCAGGTGCGTTTTCGTGATTTTCTCCCACTCGCAATTGGTCGCGTTTTGATCGCGTTTTGATCGCGGCTTGATCGCTCGGAATCGGTCGCTCACTGTCCCCACTCGCTGTCTTTGCACCTCGCCCACGCATTTAGAACGCGACGCTGCGTGACAACGTTCTCTTCGGCCTCCCGTACAACGCCGAGCGGTACCAGCGCGCCATCAAGCTCGCGTCGCTCGAACGTGATTTGCGCCAGCTCGACGACAGCGACCAGACCGAGATTGGCGAAAAGGGCATTAACCTGTCGGGCGGCCAAAAGGCACGCGTCAACCTCGCGCGCGCCATTTACTTTGACCCGGACATTTTCCTGCTCGACGACCCGCTCTCGGCCGTTGACGCACACGTCGGTGGTTACCTGTTCAACGAGACGATTGCCGGGCGCTCTGCGCGCAAAGAACTGTCGTGCTTTGTCACGCACGCGCTCACCTTTGTCCCCAAGGCGGATTCGTGTTTTTCTTCAGGGATGGCCGGCATTGCCGAGCAGGCAACGTTCCAGCAGCTTCAGGGAGGCCGGAGGGCAACTTTTGCGCAGAAAATGAAAGAGTTTC
>GG745331.1:51827-66952 GCA_000151295.1 Allomyces macrogynus ATCC 38327
CGCAAGTGTTCCGCGTCGGCAATGACTTGTGGCTCGCTGCGTGGACCGGTCGCACGTTTGAGCTGTCGCAGGGCGCGTACCTCGGCATCTATTTCATGTGGGGTGTGCTGCAGGCCGTTTCCTACGTGATCAATGGCATGCAGGTCGCCTACGCGGGCGTGCGTGCCGGCCGGTCGCTGCACCACGCTGCGCTGCTCAAGATCATGCGCTCGCCCATGGTCTTCTTTGAGACGACGCCGCTCGGGGTGCGTTTGCACTCTCTTTTCGACAGCCGTTTCATTTTTGTTCAGCACTCTAACCCAATTTCTTCGAATCCTAGCGCATCATCAACCGGTTCTCAAAAGACCAGGACGCCATGGACAACACGCTGCCCGATTCCGGTCGCATGTTTCTGGGCACGCTTGCGATGACGCTCTCGACGTTTGTCGTCATGATTGTCTCGACGCCGCCGTTTGCCGGCCCGCTCGTGCCGCTGCTCGTTCTCTACTGGTTCGCGCAAAAGTTCTACCGTGCATCGTCGCGCGAGTTCAAACGTACGTCGACATCCTTCGCCCGCTTCCGTTATCTATTTTTGGCTTCAGGTCTGATCCCCTTCCTTCTTCACCGGCTAGGTCTCGACTCGCTGTCGCGCTCGCCCCTCTACTCGCAGTTCTCCGAGAGTTTGACGGGCATCGTGACGATCCGCGCTTACCGCGAGCAGTCGCGGTTCGCCGCGCTCAACCGCGTCTTGATCGACAACAACAACCGGCCCATCTACATGCAGACGTGCGCGCAACGGTACGTTAATTTTTGCGAGCGGCACCTCTCCTCCCACGATGCCAACTGACCAACTCCATTTTTTTTGCCGCAGGTGGCTTTCGCTCCGCATCGAAATGATCGGCAACTTCCTCGTCTTCTTCGCCGGTCTTTTCGGCGTGACCGCCAACGGCAGCATTTCCGCGTCGCTGATTGGCCTCTCGCTCAGTTACGCGCTGCAGATCACGGGCGTGCTCAACTGGTGCGTGCGGCAAGCGGCTGAGGTCGAGATTCAAATGAACTCGGTCGAGCGACTCGATTACTACGCTGAGCACCTCGAGTCGGAGGCGCCGCCTGTCACGGACGTGCGCCCGGCGCCAGAGTGGCCCGCGCACGGCGAGATTGAGCTCAAGAACGTGACCATGGCCTACCGTGCGGACTTGGACCCCGTGCTCAAGAACGTCTCGCTCAAGATTCCGGCCGGATTCAAGGCGGGAATTGTTGGGTATGGATTGCTGCGCTTTGACTTCGGCTCGTTTCTCGCGCACGTTCAAGTCGCTGACACACTCTTTGATTTCTAGGCGTACGGGTGCCGGCAAGTCGACGCTGATCGTCGCGCTGTTCCGTCTCGTCGAGCTGCGCGAAGGATCGATCACGGTCGATGGCATGGACATTTCGCAGCTCGGGCTCGCAGACCTGCGCCAGCGGCTCTCGATCATTCCACAAGACCCGGTCCTGTTTGCCGGGTCGGTTCGCAGCAACTTGGATCGGTTCGGCACGGCCAGCGATGCGGTGCTCTGGGAGTGCCTCGAGCGCGCCGGGCTCAAGAACTACGTGCAGTCGCTCGACGGCAAGCTCGACGCGTCGGTGGCCGAGAACGGCGAGGACATGTCGGTCGGCCAGCGCCAGGTACGTTTTATTGGGAAGGCTCTCGCTTATTTAGTTGGATCAAGAAGCTCACACTCTCTCCTCACGCTCCTCTAGCTCATGTGCTTGGCGCGCGCCATGGTCAAGCAGTCCAAGATCCTGATCATGGACGAAGCAACGGCCTCGGTCGATTTGGAGACGGACGCGCTGATTCAAAAGGCGATCCGTCGCGATTTCGCGGGCGCGACCGTGATCACAATTGCGCATCGGTACGCTCATTTCATCGTCACCGCTTCCATTCAGATCCGTTGGCTCACTCTTCCTCGATCACACCAGGTTGAACACGATCATCGACTACGACATGATCGTCCAAATGGACCACGGCCGTGTCGCCGAGTGCGGCACCCCCGCCGAGTTGCTCACGCGGCCGGATTCCATGTTTGCCGCGCTCGTGGACGAGACGGGGCCGACGAACGCCGCGCTGTTGCGCCGACTCGCTGTCGAGCGCCGCTTGGAGTTGGCCTAGATTGCTTTTGATTTTGGGTTTGCTTTTCGCTGGACACGCAGCGGCGGCCCAGGTCGTTTCGTTGATATGACTTGCCTTTTTTCGCTCATTTCTTGGACGTGCATCCGTTCCGTTGTGTTGCTTTTGCTCTTGAAGCTCGATATATTTCTTTTCCATATACGACACTGTGATAGTTTTAGAATCGTCGTCTCAGTGTAATGTCTGTGCTCTTTCTTCTAGATCATGATGGTTCGTCCTCAATTCCGGGCTCAAATTGCTCGTCATCCTTCCGATCCAGCACAATCCGAGCGCGAAGAGCTCCGACTGCTGTCCCGCAAGTCGGTGGAGAATCACTGTCGCAGATTGACGACACGCGAGCACGGATTCATTCATTCATTCATTTCCCGTTTCAATTCTCTATCCCAAAATCGTCCGGTACGCCCAGGCCAGCGTGGACCACGCCACCACCAAGAACACGGCCACAAGCAGCGCGACCACAGCCACAGCACGCGTGCGCGACTGCAACACCCACAACCAAACCCCCGCAATCACTTGGTGCTTGGCGCGCCACCAGGGGTCGCGAACCACCGCCAATCCATGGAGCCGGCGCGGCCGAACACCCACATCACCACCCCCTGCGGCCGACTCGGGCACGACCGAGAGAACCGCGACGACGGGCACGTGGTCCGACGGCAAATGGTGCGCGAGCAAGTCGAACGCGGCCGTGTAGAGGTGCGGCTTGATGGCGAACCCGGCGCGCGTCCAGGAAAGCACGCGGTCCGTGTAGCTCGGAATGCGTTTCGGGTCGTAGTGCGGGGTCGTGGCGAGGAGCGGCATGGGCACGACGCGCGCGCCTGTCACGGGTTTCGGCGCACGGAGCTTGTAGGTCGGCAGGAATGTGATGGGTGGTTCCGTGAATTGTGAGAGAATGGCCGACGCGACGGCCTCGTCGCTGTCGTTGGCACTCGCGCTGAGGGGTGGTGTGTCGCTGTGGAGCTTTTGCGTGAACTGGTCCCACGCGACGAGTTGCGCAATGTCGCCTGCCAAGGCCGCGGCGTGCGCTTGTGCCGAACGCGCTGCAGTGCGCGAGTTGAGATCGCCGAGAACAATGACCACGTCGTGGTCGTCAAACAGGTCACGGAGGACGACTTCTTCCGGTGGAGAAGGTGTGGAGGGAGGCATAGCAACGACATCGTGCCCGAGAAGCGGCGATGTTGGTCGCGACGACGGTTCGGCATGGTCATCGGTGTCCAGTCCGGGCGTCGCACGGCGTTGCCGGCGCAACCTCGGCGTGTCCGGCCGATCGGTTCCGTCGTCGTTGCTGGTCGCGGGTTGCTCGGTGGCCGTCTCGGTGGCCACGACCGGGATCGCGCCGTGAAGATGGTCACGAGTAAATACTCGACACGACGCAGACGGTTCGGGCAACGTCGGGTCAAACACGAGGCCGCGGCACAGCTGGACCCAGTTGCTCCATCGCGGGTGCGGGTTCTGGCCGTGCCGCAAGTGCGTGCCGACGAGCGCGACGCGTACGCGGTTCTCCCAGGTCAGCGAGACAGCAACGGCGGCCTTGTTGGGCAAAAGCGCCGGGCCGAGCGCGCACGTTGTGGTGCACACGTTCGAGATCGTGCCGTTATTGATGGCAGCGGCACGCGCAACGACCAGGAGCACGGTCGGGCCCCACACGACACGGGCGACGGGCAGGTACTCGGCGTGGAGGTGTGCCGTAAGCTCAGTCAGGATCTTGGCTTGCCATGCACGCGCAGCCGCGTCGTCGACAACGCCGAGGAGAGCATCTGGCGCGGCTTCTTGCAACGACACGGCGACGAGGTCAGGCGGCGCGTACAGGTCGATTTCCTCGCTTGCAACGGCAAGTCGTCCGATCAACGACCAATCCGGGTGCTTGTCGGCAACCGCGCGGTTGAGGTTGGCCGTGACCGCGAGAACATGCAACGGCGACGGCATGTCAGGCACGTGGGCGAGCGCTTCGGTGGCGGGCGGTCCGGCAGCGTGTGAGGCTGTTGCGGGGACTGGTGCTGGTGTGCTGTCCATGATGGTCCTCGGGCTCGATGCTGCGCCAGCCGCTACGGCTGCTGTGGAGCGCTGGCAGTTCGGGAGAACGCCGAGGGACTCTCCCAAACCCAGCATTTGGAGAGTGGGATCCCTCCCAGGCGATCCGAACGTTGCAAAGGGGTTGACGAGCGCGGAGCGCGTGTGTCGTGTGTCGTGGCCAGTGCGACCTGGTTTGCTGTTGACCTGTTGTCCTTTGTTCACGCCTCCTGCCTGATAAATCCAAACAACTTGTTTTACCCACCGACTTTGCCTCTGCATCGCGTTACGAACAAGCCAAGACCCATTTCAGCATTATTGTTACCATGAAGATAGTCGACTTGGCACGCAACGGCCATGCACTCTGCCTTTCCTCCGATTGCGCAAATTCGCAGGCTGAAATCGCACAAGCAGGTGCGGGAGGACGCGCCTGGTTGGTGCTCGCTGCACATCTTGCCGGCCGGGGCGGAGCTGGGTTAAGGTCGCCGCGCGGCGCTGATCAGGCGCGCTGCGCGGTGGCGAAGAGGCGAATGGCGGCCCCTCAGTACTTTTGCTTTTGCTTGGCGTGCTGGGTCTCCGTTCGGCAGGACCGAGAATCGAACCCGGGATGTGAGAACAGCTCCCAGCTTCACCGCCTGCAGCGTGTCACGTGCCACGCGCGCTGGCTCCGTTTGCGGCAGGTCGCCTGGCTGCGCCTGGCTCTTCCTTGGCCCAGCGAGCCCGTCGACCAGCTCGACCAACCAGCTCGCCGGCGCCGCCACCTTCGACACCTGCTGCGCGACGTCGTCATCGACACCGCATCGCCGCGCACCACCATGCTCGGCCTCGCCCACGACTTCCCGCACTACGCGGCGGCCCCCGCCCGCTCTCACGCGCGCCCGCCCCCTGCGCTCGCCGTCGGCGCGCGCGTCCGCGTCCCCGCCGCCAACCACGCCGCCGGCACGCTCAAGTACCTCGGCGCCACGCATTTCCGCGAGGGCACCTGGGCCGGTATCGAGCTCGACGCGCGCGGCACCGGCAAGAACTCGGGCGCCGTCGATGGCGTGCAGTACTTTGTCTGCGCCCCACGGTCGGGCCTGTTTGTGCCCGCCGACCGTATTGTCCTCATCGACGACCATGGGCATGGCTACAGCGACCATTTCGACGACGATCCGTACGATATGGCTCCTCCGCCGCCGGTGCGCCGGTCGCGCACGCCCGGACCGTCGTCGTCATCGGCGGGAGCGAGTGCAGCACCGCCTCGCAGAAGCCGTACCCCCGGTCCAGCACCACCGCCCGTCCCACCGCTCCCGCCGCTCGCACGTTCCGGGACGCCGATGATCTCGCGGACGGGGACGCCGCTGCGGTCGGCCGCTTCGACACCGGCATTGCCCACGCGCCACGGGACCCCAGCACTGACTGAGCGTCGGTCGGCCGCGGCCATGGCCGTACACGGGCCCTCGCCGTTGCACCACCTGCCATCTACGACCCCACCGCACCGTCTTTCGTCGGGATCAACGGCCTCGTCGCGGTCGTCGGCTTCGACCGCCGCATCTGCGAATGCGACTACACCGACGCCCGTTGTCCGTTCATCAAGTCGTTCCAGCAGTACCGGCCCACCACGTCAACGGCTCGCGAGCAAGTCGCCTGTCATGGCGCGTCTTGCTTTACAGCGCGCGCACGCATCGCAGACTCCACCACCTCCCGTCCCGTCGGTCCCACGGTACACGGCATCGCCGCCGCACGCGACCGTGCGGTTCGCCGATGACGACGAGGTGCACTCGATTGAACCGGCCGAACCGGACCCAGAACCGTTCCTGCCCAACTTGGACCGCAAAGGGTCGCTGCTCCCGCTCGACTACGACGCCGCGCCCGAGCCCGCAGCGATGCCGATCGCACCGAGTAAACGGCTCACGTTATCTATTTTACCACCGGGACTCGCGCAGTCACTCGCGGATGTGCCGTACCTCGGCATGTCCCCGACCCAGTCGGTGTTTTCCGCACCCGGGTCGCCGGAACCCGAGCCCTCGCCGGAGCCTGAACCGACGCTGCCCCCTGCTGCATCGACCGAGACGGACCCCATGTTCCCGATCGAGGACGACGAGGACGACGCGGCCATGTCGACCGCCGCGCAGCCCGACTCCCCTCGACCATTGACTCCACCCGCGCCCACCATGAAAACGCCTCTTGTCGACCGTACCGCCGGCCGCCGCGGCGGGAACGCCCATGCGTCCGCATCCATGTCGTCCAGCTCGCACAGCAGCAGCAGCAACCACGCCGACCTGAACCCCGCGGCTTCGCCACAACACCGGATGGCGCACCTCCTTCTCGCTGCCGCCACCGCGCCCGTCGTCCCCGCCGCAGGCGAATCCTATGCCGACGCGATCGTGCGCGCATCCACCCCGATTTCGGGCCTACGCCGACACGGGAGTCCCGTCGCCGCGGGACCTGCAACCGTCTCGTCCACCTCGTCCGCGGGTTCGAGCTCGCACACGTCCGGCTCCCTCCTCGAACGCCGGCGACTGCACCGTGCCCAACAGCAACAGGCCGCACCCGCCGGCCGACCACGAGCGCGTGCCGACGGGTCGCCCACTCCCGCCGCACGGGTGTTCGGCTCCCGCCCGACCTCGATCGCGTCGTCGATTGGGACCGCGACGTCGGCTGCACTCGACGCGTCGGCGCGCGCGGTGGCCGACCATGTGGCCCCCGGCGGCGGGGCCGCCGCGAAAGTTTTGGAACTCGAGGCGGCTTTGGACGCGGCGCGGCGCGCGAATGCGCAGTTGGAGGCGACCGTGCGCGCACAGGCGGATCAGCTGGCTGCGCTGCAGGTGCAGTTGGCCGCACATTCGGTAACCGCACGGGATGCGGAAGAGCGCGCGGCGCGTGCGGAGCAGGAGTGTGTGGCTGCGCGCGAGGAGGCCGCACGTGATCGACGGAGGGCCGAGGATGCTGAGGCGAGGCGCGCGGATGCGGAACATGATCGGGCTGCGTTTGAGGTGGAGGTCGCGCGTCTGCAAGGGTGGGTCGCGGCGATGCAGTCGGTCCAGCAGCAGCAACAGCAGAACCAAGTGACGAGTCCGCGGATGGCGAGGCGGCGAGTGTCGGACGATGGGCTCGTGACCCCGCCGACGGACGAGACGGTCGGGCCCGCGGCGTTGGAAGTGGCAACGGCCGGTCTGAAGGCGCAAGTGGAAGGGTCGGTGCCCGTGGAGCCGTGGGAAGTGCCGCTGCCCGCGTCTCCGCCCGATGCACCCACGGTCGCGCTTGAAGTGGAGTAAGTCGCCTGGTCGGTCGGATTTGGCTCTCGGTGTGTGGCACGGCGATAGCGGTAGAGGCCGGGCGGGTTCCTGGCAGACGCGAACTGATGCTGCCATGATGGTTCGTCCTGGTTTGGATTGCTTTGGTCGTCCGGTTTTCAGAGTGGCATTTCTAGATTTGCAAATATCGGTTTGTGTGCAGCATTGTCCGCCCTTCAGAGGGTGTGACCATGGTTTAGAAACGAAACAGTCACAACAAGCTGGACGAGGAGCGCGGCACGACACGTACTTCCTCCACAATGGGCAAGAGCTCAAGACTTAGTTTGGTTTCTTTTCTCGAGTTGGGCATTGTTTCATGAATTGCGGGCAATTCCTGCCGCGCCGCGTCCGTCCGTTTGCTCAGGAGATGCCGCGCCGTGGGTAACCAGTGCGATTTGACTGCATTTGCGGGAAGCGCTTCCAGTTTGGGCGGCCTAGAAACCGGTCGGCCCTGGGTGGAGAAGGGAGCGAGACCCAGTGCGGACGTTTTGCTCGAATTGAGGCGGGGGGGGGGGGGGGGGGAATGGAACTGCAGTCGCGTTGACGTGATGGCGGCAGCCGCGGCGGCGACAGCGATCCGACCGTTGGAATGCGGTCTGATCTCTGAGCTGATGGCAACGTGTATCTCGAGATGCGCGGGCGCCCATGCATCGCGCGCTCACTACAGCTGACCCCCACCCCGCCCGGGAGGGCGCCAACTCGCTGACGCTGAAATGCGACGGTGCCAAGGAGGAAGCAGCAAAGTAGCGAGCACAGAGGCAGAGCGAGAACAAGCAAAAGCAGAGCAAATCAGAAAAGCGCGTGTTCAAACGACTAGCCATCACAAATGGAGTATCAACAAAAGACAATTTCCCTCCTGGCCATCACGCGGAATGCACAAGGCCAACGCCAACGTTACCGACATCACCAACCAGCCAACTCGCAGAACCGAGCTGGAGAAAAATCAAACTCTCGAGCGGCTTCTCGTCATTCATTTAAAAAGCCCGCACACATATAAACAACCTCGGCGGGCACAGCCCGCAACGACCCACAACAACTTGACAGCCCCCCCCCCCCTCCCCCTTGGCGCTGCGCGCCTACGTCGCCTTGGACTGACTGAGCCCGGTCCCGTAGTTGCACGACTCGCCGACCGACGAGTCTCGGGGACATTCAGGGCAGTAGTAGTAGCCGCTGTCGTAGTAGCACTCGCCCGGCTTCTTGCACCAATAATCGCCATTGGGCTTCTGGTAGCACCGGCTGCAGTGCCGGGACCCGTCTGGCGAATACCTACATCCACGTTTGGTTGGTTGCAGGTTGGTTGGCCAGGAGCGGGGCCGCACCGCAGCACGACATGACATGGATTCGCACTCGAAGCGCGAACATGGAGCATCATCACACATCCACGGCGCCCTGCACCATCGAAGCAATCGGCCAAGGCGAATCATGCACGTACCAGCACATCGGCGACTTCGTGGTGTCGCCCTTGCCGCCCTTGCCGCCCTTGCCGCCCTTACCACCCTTACCGCCCTTGCCGCCCTTGCCGCCCTTGCCCTTGCCCTTCTTGGCGCCCGCGCGCAGACCGTCGTCGACGCTGTCGCCGTCAGTGTCGTCGGTGACGCGCAGGTCGTGGATGTCGCCCACGGGCGACGCCGTCGAGGCCGCGAGTACGGCGAGCACGGCGAGGAGCGTGAGGAGGAAGGTCGTGCCGCGCGTCATGGTTGGCAGTGGAGGTGGATGGGTGGCGGTGGTGGAGAGATTGGGGTAGGTCGCGGCGGGTTTTGGTGCAGTCGGGGATCGGGTGCGCGCGGAACGGGGGCGGGCAGAGTCGAGTTAGCGATGAGCCAACTTGGGACGCAGCTCGAGGAGAGGAGCTGACGTTGCGCGGCGGCGCCGCGAGTTTATACGGAACGCGCGCACCGCGGGGGACCTGCGCGACGACGACGCGGGCAATACGACTGGCTCGGCCGCGCGAAGACAGGCAACGACGCGCGCGCGCGCGGGCGGGCGGGCGTACAGCAGCGGAGGTGTCAGGTCGATCTGGGGGCGGCAGCCCTGCGGCGGCGGCCGCGGCGCGTGGCTATGGTGGCCTGGTGATGCGCCGCAGCTTAGCTCCAGTTGTGGAGTTGACCCGACAGCTTGGAGCGCCGGTGCACACCGAACTCCTGAGACAACGCGAAACATGGGGATCAGTCACGGCGCGTCACTCATGGCCCCAGATCCCCGACGCGGTGCGCACGATCGGGGGGGGGGGGGGGGGTAGGAGCGCGCATCAGGATCGGGAATCGAACAGAATACATGTGCTTGCAAAGTGGATTTCCAAGTCACTGATTTTCGTGACAGTCCCCCGTTCGCACAGCGGTGGTGGAGGGACGCCCTCGCAACTCCAACCGGTGGTTTCAGGTGGAGAAGAACGAAGTTGCGTATTACATAGCGGCGCCGGGGTGGGAGGATGGTGCTGCATCGGAATGGTGCCGCACTTGCTGGGTGGAGAAGCATGCTGCACGACATCACTGGTCATGGACAGCGGCAGTACTCATCGCGTGGAGACTTCTGCCAGTGGAGAAGGTAGCAATCGCGTGGGATATATCAGAATTTGCTTATTGAAACGCATTCGAGGGATGCCGACGTGACAAAGCACATGGGGGCCTAACTGAAGGTAGCGGCGATCAATTCCTGTTCGCTCTGCCAACAGACTGCCAGTTCCATGAGCCCGGTCCTTCCTGCGAACCTGCGCGCGTGCCTAACGCGTTCGTTCAGGTAAAAAAATCAAAAGGAAACGTGCACAGAGAGGCTCGCGACATCAGTTCCTTCACACGTCGCGAGGATCGCGTGCTCTCACAGTCCCTCAACTTGACTTCCTGCTGAGCCAGGCCCCACAATTCGTCTCTTCAACTGCCCTTGCATGTATCGTTTGCATTTGGCCATAGTGGACGCGATCTGCTCCAGAGGAGATGTGGCATGTTGCCGCCGCGGGCAAGTGGGAGAGGTAAAGTGCACACCAACGCCACTGCCGGCGCGACTCGTTTGTCAATTCGCCTCCTCCTCGAACCGCGCGACTCGGTCGCCCCAACGTCCGCGCAATAGTATGACCCGGGCTTGATCCGTTGTTTTGATTGCGATTCGCGCGCGGGCCAAGGGACGCGACTTGGGCTGGGCGTGTTTCTCCTGGTTGACGACCTGCTCCCCATCACCATCACTGTAGGCGTGACGCACGCGATCATTTCCCCAGTGGAGAGTGTCCCTCGCGCCCTCCCGCATCCCAGTCCAAAGGTGGCAATGATCGACGGTGCATGCATTGTGGTGGATGGATATGATATCGAAAACGGATTGGCAGTGAACAAACGAAAGAACAACACTCAACAGATACCACGCGGCCGCGCGCACAGCTAAAAAAGAATCCAGCCCCGGCGCGACCCGCCGCCCAAAATTAACCGGGCGGCAACAACGAACGACAAAGCCGGGGCCGCGCGCGCGGCGCTCAATATGCAACGCGGATCACGACCGCGATCATCACCCATCAATGCGCGGTCAGCTGTGCGACCGTCCCAAAACACGCGCGCTCGTCGGCCGGGTACCTCGGTTCCGGCAACCCGGCCGACCGGTCACTCAACATCTTGGACGGTACCCCAATACACTCTCCCTTGCGCAGTGCCGGATCCTCGCCGGCACCGGCCGGGCACACTTCCCGCATGAACCAGACGTTCAGCTGAATCATTTTCCGCTTCTTCACTTCCTGGCCGGACATGCAGATTGGGTGCACGTAGAGCACGTTCGGCGTGCACAAGTCGAGCGAGTCGCGTGGACAGACCGAATGGCGGCCGAAAATCGACGAGTAGTCGCGCAACGCCAGCTTGCCGTCGCGTTTCAGGGCGTTGCAAGCGTCGCGCGACTGGCACATCCCGCCGTGCGACCCGAGCGCCATGCCGAACGCTCGCTGGTCCGGGATCCGCGGGTCGCGGTCGCCGATCGCCAGATACTCCTTGAAGAAGTTGAGGGTCGTCGGGGTCGGCCGGGCAATATAGTTACCCGTATTGATCGGCCACGATGACTCAAACGTGGCCGCCAAATCGGCATCGACCGCGTCCATCCACTGCATGTACGACGGCCACACGTCGCGCACGTACGCGATATCCGTGTCGGTCAAGTGCACCGAGTACCCGAGCCGCAGCAGGGCGTCAACGACGCGCGGCTTGATCCAGGAAATCAGCGCCCACCCGTCGCCCTGGCCGGCAATCACTTCACCCGAGAACGACGACGCCGAGTAGGACGTGGCGTTCAGGCACGGCAAGTTCATGGTCAGACAGCTGTCGAGCGTGGGCGCATCCATGGCCGCCACAATAAAGTGCCGCGTCTTGCCGTACTTGACGAGCGAGTAGATCAAGTTCTCGAGCATCGGGCGGTAGGCCAGCTGGTACGGGATCACCGTGATCTGCTTCTCGCGCGCCTGCACGGCTGCGAGCCCCGCCAGATCATTGACGAGCGGCGCATACTTGAATTTGAGCATGCCGGGAGGGAGCAACCACGGGTGTGCCGCGTGCGCCTCGATCGTGCGTAGCACCTCGGGCTTGCGCACGTAACTCGCCGGGTCGGCCGCGTCGTGGATCAGGCCGGCCATTTCGTGCGTGAACTCATAGTCGGCCTCAAAGCCCAACACCTTCTTGGCCTTGCACGTATCGGCCAGCGTCCCGACGAGATCGTTGCGGCGCTCATCGACATGCTTGTGGTCGGGCGAGACCAAGTCGGCCACCTCGTGCACCGAATGCCCGACCCCCGTGCCGGCATTCACGACCATGGCGCGGTGCGGAGACTGCTGCGCCAAGATCAGCGCCTTGGTAATGTCGCGCGCGTGAATGAAGTCGCGGTAGTGCGACCCGTCGCCCTCGATCGGGAGCGGCTGGTGGTCCATCCACTTCTTGAGGAACACGCCCGTGACAATCGCGTAGGCGCCCGTCGTTGGCTGCCGCGGGCCATACACCATGAAGAACCGCACGGCAATCGTCGGCAAGTTGAAGATGCGGTCGTACAGATCCATTTGAATCTCGCCCTCGTACTTTGTCGCCGAGTAGGGCGTCAACAAGTTGGGCGGATCGACTTCGTTCATCGGGACCTTGCCGTTGCCGTAGTACGTTGACGACGCGGCATAGACGACCTTCTTGACCCCGGCGATCCGGGACGCGTTGAGCACGTTCACCGTCCCGCCGACGTTCGTGTCGAGACAGAACCGCGCCATGGCCGGATCCTTCATACTCGGCGCGACCTTGGACATGGCCGCCAAGTGGTACACGTAGTCGACGCCCTGCACGGCCTGCAAGATCGTGTCCTGGTCCATGATATCGCCATAGACAAACTCGACGTTCGCGTGCGTGACCAAGTGCGCGATATTGTGCAGGTACCCCGTCGCCAAATTATCCAAGATCCGCACCTTGTACCCGAGCGACAACAACCGCTCGACCAAATGCGACCCAATAAACCCGGACCCGCCCGTGACGAGCGCCGTCGTCCCCTCGGCAATCTTCGGTTCCGACCGATGGAACGGCACGTTACTGCACGGGTCCAGACCCAGCACCCCCGTCGCGGGCGGGGTCACGGGCGGCGGAGCCGGGTAGTCCAACCAGTGGCCCGATTCGACGGGGACTTGGTCGGCCGGACGAAGGCGGAAATTGCCGGGCGCGGCGCGCGGGACTTGGGCGGCGGTCACGCACAGAAGGACGAGCGACGCGATCGCGAGGAGCCATGCGATGAGCGCCGAGCTGGTGGTGCGTGCGGTCGGGGTGGACGCGGAGGCTGGGCGAGGGAGCGCGGGCGTGTCGTCGCCGAGATCTGATGCCGAGTGGTCCGACAGCGGCACGGATTCGGGGACCGAGGCCGACGCGAGCACGTCGCCGTTGCGGACGGGGGATCCGCCGCGCGTGGTACCCACGGTCGAGGTGGCAGCGCGCGACGCAAGAACAGCCGTGGGGACGACGAGCAGGAGCGCGGCGATGGCGACACCAACGCGCGCCGCGCCGGTGACGAACGGCGCCGACCACGCGGCGGTGGTACCTGCCGCGACGGCGAGCGACGTCTGCACGAGGGCCGACCGGACGGCGCGCGAGGTGCCGGCGGTCGACGCGGCCCACTTCGCGACGACGGTGGCAATGGCGAGGGTCGCGATATTGGCGGCCGTGCAGGTCGCGGATTTCGTGGGCATGCCCGTTGCGGCAGCGACGAGGCCGAGGATCAGGGTCGCGATGAAGATGGGCGGGATCGAGACACGTGCGGGTTCGCTGGACGGGCCCGACGCGGTCTTGGTGGCGGACGCGTAGGTAGTGACGACGGCGGCGAGCAATGCGATAAGGGCAGCGCCCGCGTGCAGCGGGGAGGTGGGCCAGTAGACCGCGGCGAGACTGTTCGCGAGGGGAGTAGTGAGTTGGTAAGCCTCGAAAATACTGGAGAGCGCTGCAATAATAGACGCACGTGGCAATCGAGACGACGTGCGCCAAACGCATCCACAGTGGCAGTTTGCCGAGGTTACTCACGAGCATCCGCACGAGCGACGGCGAGTAACTCTGCTGCTGCGTCTGCTGCTGTTGCATTGACCACGGCTCCTCCTTGTCGTCGCCCGCGAGCCCGTGGTACTTTGTGCTGGCCGACCCCGAGTCGGCAGTCGCGTGCAGCGCCAGCTATATCGGATCCGAGACACGTATGAGACCACCGTGATCAGGCGCGACATCACCACCCAAAAACAATAAAACCGGACCATCATCACGGCAAACACGATGCTCGGGTGCACGACGGTCAGCGCCGCGTGGTAGGCGAGTACGGCCGCGGCCATGGCCGTACTCTTGGTGATCGTCGCGAGCCATCCGGGCGCGCCGCCGGACGCGCGGCGGACCGAGTTGCTACCGCGCGAGACGAGTCGGGTCACGAGCGCGAGCGCGGCGAGCGATCCGACGGACACGAGCGCGAGCGTGCTGGCATCGCGCCAGCGGATCACCGAGGGCACGGCATGGCCGGCGGTGGCGAGGAGGAGGGTCAAGAGGCTAGTCGGGGGAAGAGCGAGAGGGTCATTCGGAGCGCAGTCCAGCGCGACAAGAGACGAGAAAGAGAGCACTTACAGCGAGTGTGCAATCCCCGCAACGACGGCGGCGGTGCCGGCAACGGCGGGCGTGTAGCTGGCGGCGACCATGGCAGCGAGGGGCGGTTGGCGCGCGTGCGCGAGTCGGTGGAGCGCTGGCGGGACCGTGGCCGCGTCCATGGGCCGACGCGCAGGTGGTGGCCGCGTCAGACGGTCCGGTCGCGAACGAGCAGATCAGGCGTTGCGCACGGGTCGGCCTTGCGCGGGCGGATTCGAGCGCGACGGCGACGGCGGGCGCGGCAACGTGCAGGACGAGGTGGTCGTTGGGCCGCGAGCGAGCGAGCGAGCGAGGAGGGAGCGAGGGCAGGGCGGTTGCGCTGCGCAGGAGGGCGGGCGACCACGACGCGAGCACGAGCGGGGCGACAACGGCGGGGGCGTGTGCTGCGGAACGGGGGGCGGCCGGCGGCAGGCGGGCCGACTTCACGCTGCAAGGCCAAGCGTGGGAGACGGGAGACGGGAGACGCGCTCTCAAACCCCACACGTGCCGCGAGCGTGCGAGCCACGCACCTGCTGCGCAGTCGCACGCGACCGCGCAGGGAGTCTTCGCTTCTCATTCCCAAGGCCGCCGCCTCACACCCTCTCACCTGCTCTCGTTTCCGTG